>CM042146.1:71828013-71888013 GCA_023376005.1 Doryteuthis pealeii | reverse complement strand
CCAATTCTAAATTTCAACTATACAAAAATCATTACTCACATATACGCTGACCCTCAGTTGTTTTTTTTTTGTTGGTTTTTTAAACTGAAAATTTGGTTTCAAAATTTAACTTTTACCTAAATATAATATATAAAATTAAAATACACACATGGACACACAAAATGATTGTTTTTCTTTAAATTCAAATATTTTTCATAAACATCACACAAAAACTAACTCTCCCATAATAGTCATTATATTTACCGTAATAAATTTATATGCAGATCTAACAACAATATATTATTATCACTTATATAGAGATTACTGATGAGATTGTTGGTGCTATTATTTCAAGAGTATCATTCTAACATTGCAATATCTGTTCCTGATCAATGTAGTAGGGAGTCTGTTTTGTAGAAAAGTGTAAACACCACAGCGTATTACTCATTTACTATCATCATTAAACATCAAGTCAGTGTGCTGAGTCATCACATGGAACAGAACTCAACAGAATTGAGTTAGAATGCTTAGATTTGATAAATAGAAATTACTTGCATATCTTGGAGGCATTAGATTCATACAAGAAGTCATTTGTAAACAATAACACATTCGGAGATATTTTTTCAACCATTAAAAAAAAAAAAAAAAAGGTTTGACAATTATTCATTTATTTATTTATTATTTATTTTACTTTTAAGATGTTGAAATAATTTCATTTCAACTTAAATAAAAAAAAAAGTTTTATGTATAAGATCATATATTTTATACAAGAATAGACCCCCCCCCCTCCAAAAAAAAAAAAATCATAATAGTGGGACAAAATAGTCATTTTAATGGAGAGAAAGTTAGGAAAGACAGAGAAATCAACTAATATCTAGGATTGCTTTGTAATAATCACATATTTGCAACTAGTTTTTTTTTTTTTGTAGTTTTTAATTCTGAAAACTTTTATATATTTAATAGAGAAAGGATAGTAGAAATAATATTTAAGACTCTTTTTGTTGTATATTCCAATATTAACTCACACTATATATATATATATATATATATATATATATATATATATATATATATATATATATACACACACACACACAAAAAAAAAGTATATACATATATTATGCGCACAAACACACACACAAAATTATATACACATATTTGCAACTAGTTTTTTTTTTGTAGTTTTGATTCTGAAAACTTTTATATATTTAATAGAGAAAGGATAATAGAAATAATATTTCAGACTCCTTTTGTTGTGTATTCCAATATTAACTCACACTATATATATATATATATATATATATATATATATATATAATTTTGTGTGTGTGTTTGTGCACGTAATATGTGTATATAATTTTGTGTGTGTGTGTATATATATATATATATATATATATATATATATATACACACTCACACAAAATTATATACACATATTACGTGCACAAACACACACACAAAATTATATACATATACATATATATATATATATATAAAAACTTCTGGTGACTTAAACAGAATAAAATCAGTGAAATAAACACAGACACTAAGTAACAATTTATGTAAAAAAATATTTTATATCATCAAGTTAGTATAAAATATTTCTTTTAGTAAAATAATTAGTACATTCTTTGGATTCAGTTAAAAAGAAATTGTTTAAAAGAAAAAAAAGAAAAGAGGTAATGCTTACAATGGAGGTCACAGTATTAAATCTAGCATAGAAAGTGACTGGATTTTTAACTATTTGAAGTTAACTAAATAGTTTTGTAAAGTTCGGAGTTGGCTCTGTGTCTAGTGTTGACTGTGTGAAGTGGTGAAAAAAAGGCTTTTAGTTTAGGAGTATATTCCACAAATGCTGTAAAAAAAAAAAAAAAGGTAAAGTATTGAGAAAAATAGGTAGGGCACTTGGGTATATAGGGGAGAGAGATAGAGAGAGTGAAGTAGTATCTAGTGATTGAATGTGAATGTACCATGACGTTTTCTATGTTTTGTTGGTCAAGGATGGGTCATTGTTTAATAAAACTATGGTGAAGTAATTTGGGTGGGGCAGAGTAGCCATCCTAGATGTGCGCAGGAATAGCATTCTGTATTAATCACACACAGCTTCAAAAAGGAAATCAAAAACCGTGTCCTACTGAAGAATGTATTTCTGTTCCATTTTTCAAGTAATATACTCACTACTTGGATGAACTTCTTTGAAGTCTGAAAATACCATATTTCAGGAACAATACAAAAAATCTGTCTTAGAACCCTAAAAGAAAATGAGGGTGGGGGGCAGAATGAATACATATATTTACCAACCTCTCCGCACAAACAGGATGTGACACAAGGTCAATTTCTTGAGCAGAGTTTAACAGATTTGAATTCAGAGTTGGGTCACTGGAGTCAGAGACTGTAAAACTTCTATTTTTGGTACCTTCGATTCTGACTCCTCTTTATGTAATTAAGTAATTATGGCCAACAAATGAATATAAAACTATGACTGTTTTATAATCTACTTATAAGGAGTGTGCACTGCATAACTTTACAGACTAAACTAGGGTCATATAAAGTGTAAATTCAATTGGAGTCAGAGTTGGTATAGTTTTTTCTGACTCCAGTGACCCCTTAATTGCTTCTGACTCCAACTCCACATCCCTGTATAAAACTAACCAATCATCTTAAAATATTAATGAATAGGCAACACATGATACTGAATTAACTATAGAATCAATATTTTTAAGCATTTTTTTTTTCACTAATTATATCTGCTGAGCATCAGCATTTGATTAACTAGTTATTGTGATAAAAATCAATGTGACTTATAGATCTAATAACTTTTCTTCTCAGTCAGTAGAGCATTCGCCCTAGGAATTGCAAGGTTCTGTGTTCGATACCAGTCCTCGCTAACTTGGTGCATGAGTAGTACAGCTTGGGTTATCTGATCTGTGTGAAAGCATCTGGGAGCTGATGATAGGTGTGGTTCTCAAACTACAACTCAGGGACAGACTGGACCTGTGAGTAATGGCAATGAAGGAGTACTTCACACTCCCCAGAGCTCTAGAACTGGAACCTCACCACTAGATGCAGTTTAGTATCATACCCAGGATACTAAGACCTTCAGCCACCAGCTTCTAACACATGATAAAAAGTGTTGGGGGTTTACTATGAGAGCAATATGGTTGGGACAATTTCATTTTGCTAGAGCTTGACAAGACCAGCTGATTGATTGGAGGGTACCACCTGTCTAGCTTAATTAAAGGCCAAAGTGGAGTGTTGCATAAACTTGATTGAATTTACATTAAGGAATAAAATGGTATAAAGCAGTGCACTTTAAAAAAGAAGCTCAAGAAAGATCCTTGGGACGCTAGCCCTGATTCAATGATAGATTATTTCAAGCAAGGGTGAGAGAAAGTGAACGGATAAGCTAAAAGATTTAAAATACAAAGCCAAAAAATAAGGACTAAATAAGATGGCACTCTGCCAGTAAAATAAATGTGGGTGATAAGAAACAGAGCGTTGATCAAGCTAACCGTTCCATCTTGAATGAAATCCAAGAAAATAATCTTGAATTTATCTGGATTTCTCGAGATGGAAATGCATCAGGTGAGGTCATTGGATACAAAAAAAAAAAAAAAAAAATTCCAAAGAAGAGTATGGACAGATTAAATTTTTTTTTTTGTTTCTTGCAGATGGGGAACTTAATCTAAGGTGTGATAGGTGTGGCAGGTGTGGCCTCTCTGTCTAGTTACATTTGTCAATGGTGATCTGTCATTGGTTAAGATCAGAACAGGATATTAGAAGAGTCACCTAACTGGTTGCACTACTTCCGTATCAACACAAAGGAGATGAAGTCATATACAAATAGATAGGTAATTAAAAAAAAAAGAAAGAAAAGAAAGAAAAAAAAATGGGGGGGGGGGGGGTCTGAAAGAAGATTGTTAAAAACAAAAACTTTCCAACATCTTATTATAATTTGTCTGAAGTTTTCAGATGAGGTTTGATCAGGGTCGGTTTAGCTTAGTCGGTAGAGTGTCTACCTGGGAATCACAAAGATCCTGGTTCGATACCGACCCTCATTTAATGCCAATAAAGTTTTGAAATGATGATGAAGGGGTAATCCACATTCCCTAAACCTCCAGAACTGGAACCTCACCATCAGATAGAGTTTAACGTAATTCCCAGGATATCAAGAGCTGATGGTAGGTGTGGTGCTCCACCTCAGATGCAAAAACAATCTCTTTGGTCTAGCACTACTGAAAAGGGGATAGACTCCCTCGCTGTCTGGCTGATACCGACTTTAGACTACCCCAATAACTTTACTTTACTTACATCTCATACAGTTTCTTAAAATCAGAAATTAAAAGTTTTTAATATAAAATTTCCTTGATTTTCTAATCTGTCCAAAAAGTTTATATAATTTTTTGTTTTGTTTTGTTTTTTGTAAATAACTATTTAAAAATGTTACAAATAAAATTCCGCACATCATCCTGTTGAACTGAGTGAAGTGAGAGGGGGGGGGGGGCAAAAAGAGCTAAAAATGTTTTAATCTCATTCCCTTTCCTTTCCCTCCTCTGTCCCCTCCTCCTCCTCCCTCCAGACCCCATTGTAACAAGGAATGCATATTTAGAGATGTTCTACATAGTGACAATTGAGAGGAAAGGGACGTATAAAATTCAAAAGGTAGTATTCCCACAGAATTGCACCTGGCAGTCTTGAAGTACTGGGTGTAGATGCGGGGTGGGGGAAGCTTACCTTTATAAAAGCAGCCTTGGTTATCTTTGTGATTTAGAGGTCCCTTGACATGGTAAATGCCAAAACATATAGATAAAAGTTTTATAACATAGTAACAGTGAAGACATAGATACGTCTAAATGGTCTAGCTAGAATGATGGAGTTTTTAAACAGATCTATTTGAGCCATAGATGGGACCCTAACAGATACTACCACTCCAGGTCAGAGTGGATCTGGGAGTAATGGCAATGAAGGGATACTCCACACTCCCCAAAACTGGAACCTCATAATCAAATGCAGTTTGGTGACATACCCAGTATGCCAACCTTATTTTTTGGTGGTGGTGGGGTTATCCCCCAGCAGAGGATACAGTTCTAGATAGTAACAATTAAGAGGAAGGGGCTGTATAATATTTAAAGGTAGTATTCTATGGTTTCTTTGTTTAATGGCATATAAACATTCATGGGTTATTTAATGCCAAAGCCATCCTAGTAGAAAAAAGTAGTGGTACTATTTAAACCATAGCTGGGGGATGAACGAGTTCATACCTTTCCTAAGAGTATTAGCCCGAAAGTGAACATAATAGTGGGACTGGAGTTTAAACTCACTTACTACGATGTTGCAGATCAGTGCATTGGCTAATATACCCCACAAACCAAAAGGAAGCAGATGCGAGGGTTGTTTGCTCTCAAGATGCCAACTTCTCACCGCGCGGTTATAAAACCCTTTAGGGCTTTGTATTTTAATAAAGACGTCTTGTGAAATAATCAAATCTTGCTTAATTATTACAAACCAAGAAATGAGCACAGACAACCCAGCCCAGAAGATGATGATGTCCGCTGACGAAATAGACCCACCTAAAAACACATAAGAAATCATCCCATCTCATCTCTCCACTTATATACCTGATGTAAAAAAGGGGTATATAACAATTTCCAGTTGTTTTTTTGTTCAGTTGATGACCAACCTTTTTAAAGGCAACTTTGGTTATCTTTGTGATACACAAGTCCCTTGACACAGTAAATGCTGAGCATACAGATAATAAAGTTTTATAACAGTGAAGACATAGATACAAGTCTAAATGGTCTAGCGAGAAGGATGGAAGTTCATTGAAAGAGATCCAGTTATTTACATTAAGTTGTGAGTAGAACATTTTTCCTGTGGGAAAAAGTAATTAAGAGATAATATAGCAATGAAGCAATGGAGGTGTTAGGAAACTAGGAAATAGGAAGGATGAAACAAGATGAGAAAATTCATAAATATTACCCGTGTCCTTATTAGGAATTAAGCATCTGTGTACCTTGTTAAGAATTTTCCAAGACCAGAGCCCTATCCCTATAAGTGTAGCAAGATGGGGATATTATCCTGACTTTTGTGAGCTAGAACTACTATATTAGAAAAGGAGGAAGAAGAAATAAGAGATGATAAAGGTTTAAAAAATAGTGATGAGCAAAACAGGATGAACGATGGTTTGACCGTAGCGTGACCCCGAATGGAGAATTGAGTGTCAACCGGAAGCTTCTGGTGTTGACCGGAACCGGAAGTCACGTGGTGACGTGGAACAACGAAGAAAGAGACCGGCCTCTTTTCGATTTGGGACAGCGTAGGGTTAAGATGTGCTCTTGGTCCTGTGTGGGATGACGGTAGTTTAATAGTTCTCTCTCTCTTTCTCTCTGCCTTTCCTCCTCTCCGATATGAACCCACGAGACGAGCACGATAATAAAGGCTAGCAGCAGCCTACCCTCGAAATAAAGGCTAGCAGTTGTAACTACATATTTCTCGCGTTGTAATTTTTATCAACAAGATGACCACCACGTGCAGAAGACATTTTTAGTACGGTGAATATATCGCCGCCACCATCGCCGCGTTATACGACAACGTTACAGATATCGTTTTAGTGCTCGGAAAAAAAAGGCACAACGTTACAAAAGGATTTATCAAAAAATGGCCTTTTCATTTCAAGTTAACTGTTATTTCCCTTAAATCAAAGACTTCTAAATGTTTAATATTACATTTAAACAAAGGCTATCATTTGGGGTAGATTATGAAAATGAATGCGACTTCTGGCCGGGTGGGACGAGGTGGTATAGGACATTAAGATTTAAAATAAGTAAAGTTGGCAGAGTGGCCTATTGTTGGTATCAACCAGACAGCAAGGGAGTCTATCCCCTTTTTGCTAGTGCTAGACCAGAGAGATTTTTTTGCTGAGGTTGAGTGCCACACCTACCGTCAGCTCTCCACTTTACTGCACAGATCAGATTATCCAATCTGTGCTACTCATATGCTGAGTTAACGGGGACCAGAATCGAACCAGAAACCTTGCGATTCCTAGGCAGGTGCTCTACTAAACTGAACCAAATCTTTTAGCTCAGTCAGTAGAGCACCTGCTTAGGAATTGCAAGGTTAAAGACCGATACTGGTCTTCGCCAACTCAGCACGAGTAGTACAGCTTGGGTAATCTGATCTGTGCTGTATAATGTGGAGCTGACAGTAGGCATGGTGCTCCAATCCAGCAAAAACAATCTCCTTGGTCTAGCGCTACCAAAAAGGCTTTGTTTCAATTTCCGTTAATGCACTTTGAAAAGGCATGAATCCATCTCTCCTACCCCTGGTTAAATAGTAGGGCAGATTGGGTTTTCTAGCCTGTGTAAGGCAACCAATCTAGCTATGGTTAAATAGTAGGGCAGATTGGGTTTTCTAGCCCGTGTAAGGCAACCAATCTAGCTATGGTTAAATAGTAGGGCAGATTGGGTTTTCTAGCCCGTGTAAGGCAACCAATCTAGCTATGGTTAAATAGTAGGGCAGATTGGGTTTTCTAGCCTGTGTAAGGCAACCAATCTAGCTATGGTTAAATAGTAGGGCAGATTGGGTTTTCTAGCCTGTGTAAGGCAACCAATCTAGCTATGGTTAAATAGTAGGGCAGATTGGGTTTTCTAGCCTGTGTAAGGCAACCAATCTAGTAGAAGGGTGCAAAGTAGGGCATATAGGGTGCAAAGTAGGCGTTGTAGGTTTCATTTAAATTATGATACCAATTGCTCTCATCACATGTTTGGTGGTGCAACTGGTGTTGTATATTGAAGATATTTAAAAGAAGGTGAAAACGGAAATAGGGTCTTCCGGTTGGATCGAGGCAGGGAGAAGACGAAAAGAGTAACAAAGGACTTTTTCCGGGTAAAGCGAACAAAGAAGGATGGGTAACAATAAGTTCGGAAATAGATTTGTCCGCTGATAAAGATAACAAAAGAAAACGCGTAGGCGTTTGATATATATAACATCGCCAGATCCCAACAGTAGTAGTAGTAGTCATCGTCGATCATTTCTATTGTCAATGCTTGCCACCACCCGAGGGAGAGAAATAAAGTCAACTCCTACTATACCCATGTGTTGTGGTTTCTTAAATCCGACTACTACATGCCCGCTACGTATACAGATACACGATTTAGCAGCGTGAATTTGAAGCTGCTATATAACATAATGGAAATTGATGCCAGTATATAACACTGGTACAGACAAACTGGCAAGTCTTATGGCATTCCATCATGGTGCAATGGTTAGTAAACTAGTCCTGCAGATCCATTACTACTGAATAGCAAGTTTGATCCTCATGACCTTGTGTCACATCTTACCCATCATGTCGCATTGTGGTACCATAGTTAACAAGCTATTTTTTGCAGATCCATTATTACTGAATAGCAAGTTCAATCCTCACTGGATACCTCATACTAGCAATCTTGTGTCACATCCTACACGTGAGTAAATACCTACACTCTCATAGAAATAACAACCTTAGCAAATTGTGCTAAAAAAGCTAACTAATTTCTTTTTTTTTTTTTAAATGAAAGTCAAAATAAATAATGATTCATAAAAATGGTATTTATGTATACACAGCACGTAAAAGAGTGTAGAATTACGAGATATCATATTATGTGATAATTGTAATAAATACTTAGTATACGAAAGGGATATGAAAGCTTAATTATAAATTTAAGTAAAATTCAGTCTGCAGTTTATTTCAAATAGTTTGCATAGTTTAAAACTAGTTCTTTTCTCGTTAAATTTAAGCTACCAGTTTAGCTATTTGTAAGTCAATCCATTTAGGGTTATTTTATGACTAGAGGTTAGGGAATCACGTTCATATTTATATTTTTTGTATAGTTGTTGGTTCACCCCCCCCCCCGCATATGGTTGTATCGAATATGAATAATCTTTAAATAGATCTACTTGACCCATAGATGGGACCCTAAGAAGTACTACCACACTGGCTCAGAGTGGACCTGGGAGTAATGGCAACGAAGGGGTACTCCATACCTTTCCTAAGAGTATTAGCCCGAAAGTGAATATAATAGCGGGATTGTAACTGTTATACTTTTCAACGACTTAACCTCTAAAAATCTATTGTGTTTATGCTGCTGTTGTCAAATTTTAGTTCAACACAGACAACCAAGAAGAAAAGTCACTGGGTTGGCCTAAAGCCAGTATCAGGCAGACAGCGAGGGAGTCTATCCTCTTTTCACTAGCGTTAGACCAAGATTATTTTTGCGTCTAAGGTGGAGCGCCACATCTACCATCAGCTCCCCACTTTACCGCACAGACCCCTCATGCTACTCATACGCTGAGTTGACAAAAGGCTGGTATCGAACCAGTAACCTTGTGGTTCCTAAGCGGACGCTCTACCGATTGAGCTAAACCGGCACAACATGAAGAAATAAGTAGTGTCAAAGAATTGATTGAAGAGAGCAAGTCAAACAAGATGGCTTACCAAGTTGGCAGACTACTTAACAAAGCATTTGTATTATTGATTTTGAATACAATCTACTCATCAGAAGAGTGGTCAAATGTTTATTAGAAAGAAAAAAAAAATCATAATACCAACAGCTTTTTGTTCTTTTCATAAAATGGGACTGAAATAGTTTAACATGAAAAACAGTTATTTACTAATAACAATAAATATTATTTATTAACAACTAGAAGTGGCTAACTGGTGTCGCCTGTGTGTGTGTGGCGGGGTGGGGTTGGGTTAAAAATGAGTCTCTCAGATCCATTATTATTGAATTACGAGTTGGATCCTCACAGGATGCCCCATTAAAATCCCTACGTAGAAAAAGACCTTGCATTGATCCAGCAACTCTGAAAAGAAAAATTAATGTCTACTATTTAAAATATCAAAAGCAAAAAAAATAAATAAATAAAATTCCATGCTGTTACTATTTCAATTTTATTTTTTAATTATCATCATGAATATAAATCAAATCTTCACTATTTTTGCTCAAAAAGCAAGATCTGGCGATACTGAATATGTATGTATATTTACTTTGTCGTTAATTGTTTTATTTTCATACTTTCCTCCAGATATACATACACACGAACTGCCCTTTATATATGTATAGAATAGATAGATATCTCTATGAAAATTTGATTTAGATTTACCTCAAAACAGCCCATGTTATTAATGCATTTAAAATCCTGCTATGTGTCTTATATAGTTATTTACTAAGCTTAGCTTGGACGTGGCACAAGGCCAGAAGTATGTGGTGCCCAGTGAGAATCAAACTCACTAACAATGGTCTGCTAAGCTAGCTTGCCAACCATTAGGCTACGTGAGGTGTCTATATAAAATATATAAGTAGTAAGTCAGCAGGGTGGCCTATTGTTAATATCAACTGAGCAGTGAGGGAGACTATCCCCTTTTCCCTTGCACTAGACCAGAGGGATTGTTTTGCAGGGGTGAAGCGCCACACAAACCATTAGCTCCTATATGTTTTACTGCACAGATCGGATTACACAAGCAGTGCTACTCATGCTGGAAAGGACTGGAATTGATTCCTAGGTAAATGCACTACCAACTCGGCTAAAAAACTGAGTCTTATACTTTCTTTTTTTTTTTTGACTAGTGTCCTTGGTTGTTATAGCAACGTTTTGGTTGCGTTTGTTTTACAGCATATCAACCTCGGTGGGTCATTTAATATCAATAAAGTTTTGAAATAAATTCATTCTTAATGGATACACAATTTTTTAATAAATTCATGTATTTCTATTTAACCCATAAATGGGACCCTAACAGGTACTACCACTCCGGGTCAGAGTGTACCTGGGAGCAATGGTGATGAAGGGGTGCTCTACATTCCCAAGTTCTCCAGAACTGGAACCTCACCATCAGAGTTTAATGTCATTCAAAGGACATGAAGACCCTCAGCTCCCACCTTCTAGCACCCATATGATGAAAAGTGTTGGGGCTTGCCATAAGGGCAATAGGGTTTGGACAATAATATAGGTTCTAGGGCTTGACCCAACCAACCGATTGATCAGTGGGCCTCTCTGACCGCCTGTCTAGCCTAAGGCTGCATGTCATGGACTGCTCATCCACCAGGATTGCGTCCTTAAGCATCACAGGTCGTCACCTACAGCCAACAAGTGGCTCCATTTGCAGAGGTGCAGTCGGTGTATTCTAAAGCTGCAGTTGATATGGGTACTACAACCAAAACCAGTCCTAAGATAGTTCAAATAAATTCTAACTTCTCATTTCAGAAACTCAGAATGAAAACTAAATCCATTTGTTACAGTTTTCTTTGGGTTTTTTTTTTACACTGCTGAGAAGCAAGGACGAACTCATAAGCGACGTCCTCCTGTGGAAGCCAGCACATGGACAAGCCAGTGTGGGCCGACCAGCAAAAACGTACATTGATCAGCTCTGTGCGGATGCAGGATGCTGCATAGAGGACCTCCCGAGAATGATGAGCGATAGGGATGGATGGAGAGAGATTGTCATGGATATCCGCGCTGAAAGCGCGACATGATGATGATGATGATAACTAGCAAAAATATGCGCCTCTTGGGCACAAGTATTTAAGTTTTAATGTAATAGAATATATTAAATTAGACAAACTAACAAAACTAAATAAGAAGGAATATAAAAATATTACACTTATTTTAATGTTACTTTAATTGATTTCTATACATAATTATATATAAGTTTTCTGTTAAATAAGTTTGAGAATAACATGATCGTATTACAAATCAGTAACAGCAAATAATTATTTTTTAAACCCAGTTTTGTTAAAATCATTATGCAAATTATTCCCACCATATACTATGTAAATCTTTATTTCTTAGAGATATATAACACATATTTCAGGATTTAAATGTATTAATAATATTGGCAGTTTTGTGGCAAATCTAACTCAGCTAGACTTTAATCGAGACATCGTTAATAAATAAGAAGCTAATTAAGATTAAATAATGACTATCGTTGTGAATATAACTTAAATAACTAAGAAAATGGTGACAGTTTTGGTTACAGAGAGACAGTGACACAATCTCCATTATAATAAAATATTAATTAAAAATTTTCTAATTAAAAATTTATAGTAAGCCAATTAAAAAAAAGAAGAAGAAGAGAAAAAAAAAGCTAAATGTTTTTATACTAAATGACCAAACCTACTGTCATCTCCCCACTTTACCACACAGATCAGATTACCCAAACTGTGCTACTCATGCACTGAGTTGGTGGGGACCGGTATCAAACCAAGAACCCAAGATAAACCGACCCCTATATATATATATATATATATATATATATATATAAAATAAAATGAAACATTCTCTACTATACAAATATTTATCTATTTTTATTATTTTATCTTGAAATTAGTTATTTATAAAAGTGAAGTTTACAATGATTCTACCCTCTTAAAATATAAGCATTTGGCCTCACTAAATAAATAAATAAAAATGTATTTAATTATGAAATATTTATGAACCACCAATGTCCTATAGAAATTTTCTTCCTTCTGTATCACATGATAACTATAGTACATAATATCCTGAGAGAAAAGTGCTTGCAGCAGCTCCACACACACAGACACACACACACACAAAGTTGCTGCAGTACATTTTAGCCTTTAGTACATAGTGTATAATCAATTGGTTTTCTTGGCATCATTCTACACATAGATGTTTTCAGCATTTATTATGCATCTTGATTAGAACCGCAACGTCAGAATTTTAAATTATTCTCAGGGGGTGAGGGTGGGGGGACTTTCATTGTTGATATTCTTTTAGGAGATGCATATTGATAAAAGTAAGCAGGGGAATTTATAAAATTGTATTTTTAATTCAAAATATTCTGCTAAATTAATAACCTCATATCTGGGTGGGTTTGTATCAGGGTGAGTCAAAAGTTTTGCAATATTTTGGTACATGCTAGTTTGCAGCACGTATATCACATTGTCAAAGGAAATGGACTTGGCAACCCGAGTTCAAATCCTTGACAAGGCTGTTTGCATTTCCCATAGTGCTAATAACTTTGGGAAAGGTATGTATCTAACTAAAAAAAAAAAGCTGTGGAACATGAAGGTAACAGTGATATCAATTGTAGCTGGTGACTCTGGAATGGTCTCCCAAAGGGTCTGGCAAAAAGGTTGAGGTAATTAGAGATCAGAGAAAGAATCAAGACCATACAGACCACAGTAATGTTAAAATAAGCTAGAATATTTAGAAGAGTCTAGAAGAGACTTGCTGTCACTTAGCCTCCAGTGAAAGACCACCAGCTAACACTGGTGTGAAAAACTCTTTAAGAAGAATCAAAATTGTTTCTGTACAAACAAATGCTGAGAAAATTATTGAACAATATCTGGCTGCTTTTTCTTTTTTTTTTTTTCTTTTCTTTTTTTTTTTTATTTTTAGATCCAAATGAATTTATAAATATTGTTTATAGTGCAGGGAAATATCTGCATTGGATGATATGCCAACATCATAACCATTCCAATGCAGAAAAATGGTATGAACCAAAAAAAACCATCACCAGTGCTAGAAGGTTATTATGATCTGGGACTTCAACATTCACCCTAACCATGCTATATAAATATACAGCAGTCCAAAAACAAGTATACCCCTTATATATATATTTATGCAATTTTGTTTTTGTTACATAGTTTCAATGCTGTAGATTTAGGTAATAAATAACACTTCATAATATCTGTCTTGTTTTTTTTTTTTTTTTTTAATGTCATGTGCATTAATACATAAGCATGTTATATATTTTTACGAGTAAATGTCTCTCAGAAGAATATCTCAGCATGTGAATACACTTCACGCTATATTAATACTTGACTGGCTACATTTTACTACACTCTCATCTGAAGATTGCATGAAAAATGTGAAACTTGAGTAACAGAAATATAGTAGGCATAATTTAATAATTTTAGGTTTTATACTAACATTTTTTCTTTTATGCAGTCCTTCATTATATATATATATATATATAAGTGCTTAATTGGAGTCGTACCTAATTTTGAAAATTAATTAATTAATAATGAATTAGGCGGGAATACCTATTTAAATGTATGGCTAAACAAATCGAGAAAAATCAATCTCTGTATGTACATTTCGGCCTATTAGGCCTCATCAGCAGAGCTATAGATCGGAAGACCGCTCTGTGTGTGACTTGAAACCGGACTGCCAAGCTGACAGGCTGATCCCATAACCCCTACACCAAACGGACTTCTTAGATTTTACAATTTGTTTAGAGTAGGTTAATATTCCTCTTCTAGTGACTTTTATTACACGACGATATGATAAGTTGTAAACACGGTTTGTTTGGAATGGCTTTTTGCCGACAATTTTTGGGAGAATAAGTGCTTAATTGGAGTCGTACCTAATTTTGAAATATATATATATATATATATATATATATATATGGAAAGACGGTGAGGAAATTAATCCGACAATATGAGAAGAAAATATTTTAAAAATATAACAAACACAGGATGTTATGATTAGGGGAAACAATTTTATGTATCAATACTTAAGCATTTCGGTATATTGTACCATCTTCAGGACACTGTTAAGTAATGTTTATGTGAGGGACAAAATGAAAGATGTTAAGTGTATAGTGAATGTGTGAACATGATGTTATTAACCGTTAATTTTTATATGCGCGTTTATTCACACATTCACTATACACTTAACATCTTTCATTTTGTCCCTCACATAAACATTACTTAACAGTGTCCTGAAGATGGTACACTATACCGAAATGCTTAAGTATTGATACATAAAATTGTTTCCCCTAATCATAACATCCTGTGTTTGTTATATTTTTAAAATATTTTCTTCTCATATATATATATACATATTAACTCAATACATTACTCCATATATATATATATATATATATATATATATATATATATATATATATATATATATATATAGAGAGAGAGAGAGAGAGAGAGAGAGAGAGTAATGTATTGAGTTAATATGACAAAATGTGATTGAAAATTGAGCAAAATGCAAATAAGACACAAAACAACTTTGTTCAAATGACATTTCGCCTCAGCATGTAACAAAGCTGTCACATACCGAGACAGAATATAATTGTTTTGTGTTTTATCCGCTTTTTCCTCAATTTTCAATCACGTACACACACACACACACACACACACACAAATGAGAAAAATGGAAATGAATCCGACAGATGTGTTGAAAAAAAAAATGATTGGAAGAACAATATATTTACTTTGGTATGGATGAGATGTATTGCTGTTATTTGTCAACATGTGTTCTGATCAAAGAATATAATTGTTTTGTGTTTTATCCGCTTTTTCCTCAATTTTCAATCACACACACACACACACACACACACACACAAATGAGAAAAATGGAAATGAATCCGACAGATGTGTTGAAAAAAAAAATGATTGGAAGAACAATATATTTACTTTGGTATGGATGAGATGTATTGCTGTTATTTGTCAACATGTGTTCTGATCAAATTTTGTTTACATGCATAGAATATTCTATCTAAAATTATTTTAGATATAAAAACAAAATAAATATAAAATAATAGAAACAAAATATCAGAGATGCAAACTGAGATTTTCTTCAGGATCGACCTTTTATGTCCATAGGAGAATGTCACTTATAAGTTTGTCCTTGCTTCTCTAGCAGTGTCCAGCATGTCTTCTTCGTCTTACTTGGATGGTTTGTGTGATAGGAGGTAAGTGTCCATACAGCTGTTTTTTGGTGGGATGTTGGTTCCAGGATTTGTTCAAGACAGCACACAGCATCCTTGTGTAGTTCCCATCTTGCTTTTTGTCTTTAAGCATTTTGTTAGAGTAGTGCAACCATACAGTAGCACTGACACAGCTACAACTAGGAAGAAACCTTGACCCAGTTGTGTATGGGTACTTCAGCTCGTAAAATACAAATTTTTCCATCAAAAATAGGCGTATCTATTGGTGAACAATTGTGATAGAAAATTGCACCATACATGAATAGATATGTTATGGTTGGATTTTACAGCATGTCAACCTTTGTTGGGTTATTTTATGCTGAAGACGTTTTTGTTTTATTTATTCTTGTTGGGTATTCAAATTAAATTTTTTTTTTTAAATTCATTTTTAAAAAATCTATTTAACCCATAGATGGGAGCCTAACAGGTACAACCACTCCAGGTCAGAATGGATGTAGGAGAAATGGCAATGAAGGTGTGTACTCCCCACACATTCAGAATTGGAACCTCACCACTAGATGCAGTTTAACGTCATAGCCAGGAGAAAATATGTTAAGTTAATCTTAAATTCCTCATTTTATTTTGCTTTACTTTCTCTTGCATCATACTTGTTTCAAATAATAATTTTTTTTTAAATTATCAAATGACAAATCTTTTGGATTTTTTTTTTATTTTTTAAAAATTTATTTACACCAGTGGTAGTGGGTGGTAGATGGAATTATTCATTATGGCCGATAAAAATGAGATAAAAATGCTTAAACGGAATGCAACTAAAGAAGGACTGAAGGCATTTGTGAAATTCAATTGAAATTAAGACAGACTGCTTAAGGTCTTTTTATTTTTTCTTTCTAGAAAAATTGAAAGAGTGCTGAAAATCTGAGGCAAAGGCACGACAGAATTATGATGACAAATCCCAGCAATTAATTAGAGAGTGTGCCACCACTGGGGACTCCTATACAAAGCTAGAGTGGGGGTGTGGAAGGGAAAAGATTAGAGAATCATCATTTAGAAAAAAATAAAAAAATAAAACTATGTAGGATGTAACAACCAAGTGAATTCCTATTTAAATTCAGGCAATGATTATCACTTAAAAAAAGAAAAAAAGTTTAATGCAAAGATCAAATTTTCGACTGGTTAACAAAGAAATATTGATAAAGAAAAAAGAAAGCAAAAAAAAAAAAAAAAAAATGGTATGGCTTAATTGTAGTAAAATATGCTGTAATTAATTGAAAATCAATGAAAATGATTCAACAGTAGAAAAATACTGTAATTATTTGTGTATAATACGCACCCTTAACTTTTATATCTCTTGTATATAATACATAGACATTTTGTCAATTTATATTATCAATATTCATATTGCCAATTTATATATTTATACTAAATTTAACATTTGTTCAACTTTTTTTATGTGATTTGTTAGGTATGGCCAAAATTTCAGTATGACAGCAACCTCTGCCCATCTTTAAACATTTTTCTTTAAATTTTAAATTATAGAAAGATTTAATACATTTTCAGTTTTATATTACGTTATATATATAAGTTAAAAGAAAGGAAATGAATCCGACGGTATGAGTATATATAAAAAAAGATATGAAAACACCACAAAATGCTGTTATAAAATGTTTTCACTTTAACAGCATTTTGTGGTGTTTTCATATCTTTTTATACATATATATATCATAATATAAAACTGTAAACTTTTCTCGTACCAACAAATGATGACTTGTGTACTAGAACTGGTACATGTACAATTACTTTGAGTAGCACTGATCTAGACAACAGTTTAGACTTGATCACATTTTTTTAATTTTTTTTAAATATAAGTTACTATGTCTTTAGTTAGATTTTAGAATTAAAAATGTAAAGCTTCAATGTGTTGTAACTTGAGTTTCAGAGTTAACAGAAATAAAAAAAAAATAGAACGAGTATTAAGGATAGGGGAAAAGGTTTACAAAGCAAATATACAAGGTGAACAGAGTAATAAGCAATTGTTAGGTTGAATTAACAAGTCCTATGAGATCTCATTGTTTCTCTGAGGTTTTTTAGACATTATTTATAAGAAAAAAAATAGACGATTCCATTCTCATTATTTAGGTACTATATGACACAATGTCAAATAGTTTTTGATCATCCTTTGTATGTGGATTCATTTTCAATTAACTAAAAAAAAAAAAAAAAAAAAAAATCTTACAAAATGGCTCCACATTTAATGAGTGCAGTGAGTGCAAGTGAATTAGCAATTTTTTTTTTTTTTAATCCTTAATAACAAATATTATAATAAAAACAGTGCTTGTAGCTCAGTTATAGCACGTACACTCACTACCCACAACGCAATTAGCAATGCAATTAACGTTTAAATGTAATTTACTGTTGATTAGAGGAAAATAAAATGATGATAAAGAAACAAAATTTATAAACTGAAATTCTGGTTTATGAATATTCTTGAAAAAAAAAACAAAAAAACTGACAATCCAAAAAGGAATTTTTAAAGTTTTAAGTTTTAAACTGAAAGCAGCACTGCTTACCTTTTTTTACACACACACACACACACACATATATATATCTATATCTATATCACACAGTGTGACAACAAACCAACAAAGTCTGATGGTATTGTGAGATACTGCTGGGGCACTCTGGGTTAGTAGTAATGATACTTTGACCCCAAAACCATGCCTGAACCCAGAGTCATCATCTGATGAAGGTTTTGTTGGATGCAATGCTACTGTTTAAACAGCAGTCATTGTATGAAGTTATATACTAGAAAAAAACATGACACGTTGGGTCACCTATCGAACTCTGGGTAGATAATTGTGATCAGGAAGAAAATTAGTTTGGAAAACGAATTAAATTAAAAGAATAAATACAACCGGAGAATAAAAAAAGAAAAGAACATTAGAATCATTTTGCTAAAATTTGCAATTAATTCAAAACTGACCCATCTTAAATAAAACCTAGCCGTTAGCTGTTGTAAATAAACCATTGAAGAAGTTCATCAATTCCTCACTCTCCAATCTCTCTCTTTACACTCACAGAGAAAATTAGCATATATAAAGAGTAATTAATCAAGATATAACAAGAGGAGAAAAGTGACAGGCAGAATGTGGGGTAAGAGATGGGTGAATTTTTGACTTAATTGCAAATTACAACTGATTAGAAACAAATAAAATGGATTTTTTTCAAACATAACATAATCCCCAAAACTAAGGAATATTTTGGGATGTATTTTGTGTCAAACTAAAGAAACAAAACCTTTAGCAAACAATCATTGATTTACTCAGCTTTAGTAGAATAATAGATATATAAATTGGTTTGGTCAGGTTTGGTTTCTTTGTTTAATGACCTATCAAACCCTCTTGGGTTATTTAATATGAATGCCATTCTTATTTGTACTCAGTTACTATGGTGTTGCAGTCCAACATGTTACCCAATACACCATGGGGATTCCCCCTATCTATATAAAAGATTCTGTATATCTGTCTGTCTGTATGTATGCTTGTACAATGACCAAGCACACATCCTTTTATAAAGGAAAATTGATTGAGGCCAACAAAGACCAAAGTTCAATAAAATCCTCAACCAACTTTTATCTGGGGGTGGGGTAAAACTTTCTACACCTAATTTTCCATAAGAAAACAAATAAAAATATATCAAGTATATAAATCAATTATATATTTTAAAAAAATTAGAAAACAATTAAAAAATAAAACAAATTGATAAAGGACAAAACATAAAAAGCATATTTGCTTTATTAAAACAAAAAAAAAAAAAAAATACAAATAAGAAGAATAAAAATAACCAAATTAAAAAGAAAAATATAAAAAGAACAAAAGCTAAAACAAATATATAGAAAAATAATTTTTATTAATTTATATTGAAATACAGATAAAAGATTTATTTTTAACTTTTTATATCTCAGGTAATGCCAAGTAACTCTGTTTATTATATAATAAAAGATTTTTTAAAAGCCTAATTCAAAAGATCCTCAAACAACCAAAAGAAATAAGAAAACAAAAAGATTAGTTATTCTTATACAACATAGATAATTTTCCAATTGATAAGGTCTATACAGGGTCTAACATAATGATCCCGTGGATTTAAAATGGCCACTGTTCAAGCCCAAGTAGCAGTAAAAGAACAGCAACAGCAGCAGCTATGCCATTTCAATTGGCATCTTGAAAAGGAAATGGCATCGATGGAAATTCTAAGAGAAATTTTTCCAGGGTGCCTCATCTCATTACGCGGTAATATTCTATGGCCAGCTCACTCACCAGCAGATCTATCCACTTGTGATTACTTCTCCTCTGGGAATACCTAAAGGCTTAAGTCTTTAAACGTACGCTGCAGACAACAAACTGAACAACTTTATTCATCATGAAATTGCAGCAATACCAGAGGCAATGACTAGGCAAGTGTTGCAGAACTTTGGGCTGAGGCTTCAGGTGTATATAGTTTAATGCAGGCAAACATTTATGGACGATACAATCTTTAAAAGAAAGTAATCACAATAGCAGGGTCGTGGAGTTGGAACACAAAACCTTTAACTCCAACTCTTCTTTATCTAATCAAGTGATTAAATTTCATAAGAAATACAAAAACCATCATTATTTATAATCTGTTTATTAGGAGTGTGCACTGTATAACTTTACAGATTAAACTAGAGCCATATAAAGTGTAATTTCAACTTGAGTCAGAGTCGGTAAAACTATGCCAACTACAACTCCAGTGACCTCTTAATTGCTTGCGACTCAACAACTGACTATGCAGCCTTGGACAATAGCAAAACAAAATGACTAATAATTCGTCTTTCTTATACAAAGTGGCACAAGTCACTTATCTGTAAAAAGTAAGAAAAAAAATTTTATTATCTTTTTTATTTTTTTTTTTAGATTTAAATCTATTTTATTTGAGATATTATATCATGTTTTGTAATTTACATGGTTGTTTTGTAATTGAAATTTACATTTTTTTAATAAGATTATAAACAATTTCTAGGATTTGTATTATTTATAAATTAACAAATAAATGCAACAACAATATTGAATGATATGTAACATTTTATTTGTTTAAAAACCTTTGGTTTCTATTTGATTCTTTTGACAATATTTTAGGATTAAGTGAACATGTTTTTGCTCTTGGAGAAGCGAGGATGAACTCATAAGACCTGATAGAAATTTTAAACTAAGTTAACCACTTGACTTGGATCAAAGTGTTGCTCTCTGGCACTTCATCCTAGGATCAGAGTGTAGTATCTGTGCACTTGGATCAAGGTATTATCAAGGCTAAAGAGCCCAGTTTGTTTACCTATATCGAGAGGCAATAAAGAAAGTTTCATGCAATTCCCAAGAATATTAGCATAAAGTAAAACACAATCATCTATCTCCAAGACTTTAAACTCTGGTTACAGATTCCATTTCCTAAGACAATAAGAATATTTTCAAATGAAATTTCACTGCTGTACAGTTTGGTTTTACGGCATATCAACCTTGGTGGGTTATTTAATGCTGACAAAGTTTTGAAATAAATCAATTTTTAATGGATAATACAATTTTTTTATAAATACATTTTTCTATTTAACCCATAGAGGGACCCTAACAGGTACTACCACTCTGGGTCAGAGTGGACCAGAGAGCAATGGTGATGAAGAGGTGCTCCACATTCCCCAAACCTCCAGAACTGGAACCTCACCATCAGATAGAATTTAACGTCATTCCCAGGACATGGAGACCCTCAGCCACCGCCTTCTAGCACCCATATGATAAAAAAGATTGGGGGTTGCCATAAGGGCAATAGGGTTGAGGCAATCATATAGGTGCTAGGGCTTGACGTGGCCAGCCGATTGATCGGAGGGGGCCATACCGACCACCCATGTAGCCAAAGGAAAGCCTAAAGTGGAGTATTGCAAGTCAAGAACTGCTCATCCACCTGGGTTCTATCCTTAAGCATCACGGGTCATCACCCACGGCCAACAGGTGGCCCAATTGGGGGGGGGGGCTTACCCCTCTACAGAGGTGCAGTCGGTGCATTTTAACGCCCCAGCTGACAGGGCTGAGATTGTATATCAACAAACAGGCACTTGTGGCGTAATGGTTATCATCATAAGAAATGTAGATGCTGCCACAAGTTCAAATCCTGGATGAGGCTGGTAGCATTTCACATACCACTAATACACTTGGGAAAAGTATGCATCCAACTGTTCTTCCAGCTATTAATAAATAGTTGGGTGGGTAGGCAGGGCTCTTTAACTTTGATATTGCAACCAGTCTAGGAGAAGGAAAACTCTGAATTCAAATATATATAATAATATCCACTTAAAACTAAACCTTGTGTCATATCTTGCTCATGTGGAGAGGCTGGGTAAATACATATATAAACAAGCATTTTAGGAATAGAATTATAGGAAAAATGCCATTCGGAAATTAATGGCCCTCTTTGGAATTCTCTGTGGAGGAAAGTTGAAAACATTTCCTGAAGTATCTCAGCATTAAATAAATGATTAATCTAAAACTAAGAAAATATATAAATTCTAGTAGGAATTTGGTAAATCAAAAGAAGAGACTTATAGATATATGTAACTTTAAAAGAGATTCTAATATACTAAAGTATATTAAGATGTTCAAAGTAGACTTTCAGAAGATTTGATGACAAACTTTTTATATAAATAGATAACCTAGGTAAGAATTTGGTAAATGCCCAAGATTTTCATTATTACCCACAAGAACTTGAAAAAAAGCCAAATAAACCAAGATAATATTATAAAAAAAGAAAAAAAATTCTATATTTGGTTCTCACACACACACACACACACACACACACACGCATTATATAAAGTTTGGATAGTATAGACAGAGTCAATGGCAATTGGTAACAGTCAGTTTTTTTGCCTATGTGATCTTTAGTTCAAAGATTGCATAGGTGAGAAACTGAAAGTTTCCAAGCAGCATTGAATATATCTAAGCTATCCTAACTTTGAGATATATGCTCTATACCCGATATTGGAAGTGCGTGGTGTAATGGTTAAAGTCATGGGAAATGGACTCGTCGCCCCGAGTTCAAATCCTGGATGTGGTAATTGCATTTCACTTAGCGCTAATACGCTTGGGAAAGGTATGAATCCTACTCTCCCACTAGCTATGTATAAATAGTAGGGCAGACTGGGCTCTTTAACCTTGATTGGGCAACCGGTCTAGGAGAAGGAAAACTCTGAATTCAAACCTGTTGAACTCCGCTTAAGAAATTGACCTTGTGTCACATCCTATTCATGCGGAGGAGTTGGTATATATATATATATATATATATATATATATATATATATATATATACACACACACACACTCACATAGAGGAGAAACTGACAGTTACCAAGAGCCGTTGATTATGTTTATGCTATCCTAACTTAGATAGATATGCTCCATCACTGATACTAAGCACTAATATATATATATATATATATATATATATATATACATACATATACACATACATACATATATATATACACACACACACACACGCGCACACACACACAAAGGCATTTTTAAAATATTGAGACTGAAGCTATATTTACCAGGACTGAAATGGACAGTAAATGTAACATTGATTTTCTTAAAAATCCAAGCTATATTCCAAAAGTATCTAGACTGAAGCTGTATTTACCAAGATAGAAATGATCAATGAATGAAACATTAATTTTCCTCAAAATAGTTCCCTTGGCAGTCAACACACTTACTCCATCATGTTTTCAATTGGTTGGAGCACCTTCAAAAATTCTTTTGATATTGTTGGAAGCTGCTCAATTATATTTCTTTTAATATCAACACATCATTGAATCTTACAATTGAGATGAATTTTTAATTTAGGAAACAAGAAAAAGTCAAACAGAGTTAGTTTTGGTGAGTATAGAGGGGACTGTACTTGCATGACCCTGTGTTTCACCCAAAAACTGATGTTCAAAACATTAAAATTGATTTTTTTTCCCAAAAAATTAACACTTACTCATCTAGACAAGATCTACACTTCATCAATTTATTAAATAAGTTGTTTTTCCTGCTCTGCATATATCTTCATTCAAGCTTTAGTCTTGATATTCATTGATCACATCTTGTATATGTATGCATTTGGGTTTATATAGATATACATAAATGCACATCCACATCCATGCATATACATACATACATACATACATACATAAATGCACATCCACATCCATATATACATACATACATACATATACATACAAATGCACATCCACATCCATGCATATCACATACCATGCATACATATACATACATATAAATGCACATCCACATATCCATATACATACATATACATATCCACATAACATACATACACATCCACATATATACATATATATACATACATACACATCCACATATATACATATATATACATACATACACATACATATGCACATCCACATACATGCATACATAAATGCGCATCCACATACATACACACATAAATGCACATCCACATACATACACACATAAATGCACATCCACATACATACACACATAAATGCACATCCACATACATACACACATCTCCACATACATACATATAGAAAGAAGTGAGTTTAGCATAATGGTTATTATCATTAGAAATGGAATTAGTGACCCAAGTTCAAATCCTGGACAAGGCTGTTTGCATTTCATTTTGCGCTAAAGCCCTAGAAATGTCTGAATCTATGTTTTTTTCCTAGTAAATAGTAAGGCAGACTATTTCTCTAGCCTTTATAAAGCAACCAGTTTGGGAGAAAGAAAACTCTAATTGAAACCTGTTGCACTGCTTAAAATTGACTGTGTCACATCCTGTTAGTGGCGGAAGGTTTGGGTAAATATATATGCATGAGAATAAATCAATAAGTTTGAAGCCTAACAGAAGTTATAAGCTGAATTTTGATCTGAAAGTTTCACTGTATAATGCTTGATCTATCCAATTTATATTTAGCACCAAAGTAAATGCATTTACAGTGAGCCAGTCAGTCAGTAGGGTTGATTATGCCATAAAACAAAACCAACCAACCAACCTTAAAGAAGGTAATTTAAGAAAAAATAATGTATAATATAAATGGCATATGTAAGTATACATAGATTTATATGAAGTGAACAAACAATGTGTTTGAAATGGTGAAGGTCAACAATTTTTGGGGAGATTATGTGCTTAATTAATGCATGCCTAATTCATTTATTTATAATTAATTAATTAACAAATTAGGTATGACTTTAATTAAGCACATAATCTCCCAAAAATAGATTTATATATTGACAGAGCATGGATACAAGGGGGTTCCCATTGTAACAACATTCCCTTTATAATACTAATACTTTCATTTAAGAAGTAGGAGTTGGTTTAGCTCAGTTGGTAGAGCATCTGTCTAGGAACCACAAAGTTCCAGGTTCAATACCGGCCCTTACCAACTCAGTGTATGAGTAGCACAGCTTGGACCTGTGTGGTAAAGTGGGGAGCTGATGGCAGGGATGGCACTCCACCTCAGAGGCAAAAACAATCTCCCTGATTTAGTGCTAGTAAAAAAAAGAATAGACTTCATTGCTGTCTGGCTGATACCGCCAATAGGCCACTCAGCCGACTTTACTTACAAGGTGAAAGATTATGTTGTTGTAAAAGAAACATTTACCATGCAAAATGTCTAGCATTATGTTAGACATACCAATGTACCTAACAACACAAACATCTTGTAAAATTCTTGTATATGGTTGGTTCTATATTGCCAGTTTGTTAATGTGTGTAAATGTATATTAAAACATTGACTGACCTGTTATCTACAAGTGTTCATATTGAAAATAATTTCTTAAAAATGTCAAATATAGCTTTACAGATGCCAATATACAGGGTAGTCAAAAAGTTTGTTTGAATAATAATATATACAAGGTGTGTCAAAAAAGTATCAAGATTTGTTTATACTTTTTGTCATACCTTGTATTCTGGAAAAAAAAGAAAAAAAAAAGTTCCATTCATTCTTCATTTCTATCTTGGTAAATACAGCTTTGAATTTAGTACTTTTGCCCTGAAAAAAAAAAAATTAATGAATGGAACTTTTTTTTCCCCAGAATACAAGGTGTGTCAAAAAGTACAAAAAATCTTGTTACTTTTTTGACACTTTGTAAGTTATGTAATTATTTTACCTTAAAAAAAATCTTTAAAAATGAAATTATTTTCTAAAATTTTGTGTTGTATTATGTAATTAGTTTACAACTAAAAAATATGTAGGGGTGGTCCAAAAGTCTTGCCACTTTCAGACCACCCTATACAATAAATGACTTGTTGACTACATTTAAATAAAAGTTTTAATGTTACAGTGCTAAAAAATTCAAATTCATATTAAAGAAAATACAAGTCCAAATTATTCATAATGGTTGATAAATCTTCATTTTAAAAATAAATAATGTAAATTTATTGGTCAGTCAAATTTCATTTTTTCCCTCCATTAAACATTTTAGAAAAAAATGCAGATGATAATCTTTTTTTTCTTTTAAGTTAGCCAAACAAAATGGATGGCAACTTTTTGTATAACATGGGAGATAAGCAGCTAATTTTTTTTTTCTTTTACAAATTCACTAATTACTTCAATGAATGGTGAAATACAAATCTATAGTTTTGATCCTTACAACTCAATGATGAGATTAGAATTAGAAAATTTAATGTTTATCACCATTATGGAGGAAATTCTGTCCTACATTAAAAAAATTTCAGAAAATAAAGTTTGAGAAGATGTTGCTTGGCTGGTTGCCTTTAGATTTTAACACTTTTTAGGTTATTTAATGCCAAAATCAGTCTGTTTTTTTTTTTTTTACAAGCAATTAATTATAAGTCTTCTAAAAATTAATGATAATCATTTGTAGAGTGATGCTGATAGCTTTTTGATTTAGTGCGTCCTGGGACGCACATATCTGCTTTAAATAAATCCCAGGAAATTTTATGGGTCCCAAATAAAGTTTCTTAATAAATTGTAGGTTTTTATTTATGATCTGGGGAAACAACTAAAGCCGTCTAATTCCTACCTTGTAACCTATCCTGTGTAAATAATTTCTAAGAAACTATTGAAATGTTAGCTTGAAATGGTGAGGGAAGGAAAAGTGAAAACACTGGGACGCATGGATATGATTTTACTCCGTCCTCTTAGATTTTTGTGCATCAGGGATGCAGGACACATACCTATCAGTATCTTGGTTTGTAATAACTTTAATTCTTAATATAAATAATGTGCACAGTTATATGGTTAGAAGAATTCCTAATATCAATAATTTGTATGCTGTTATATAGTTTCAATTATTTCTATTACTAAAAATTTGTAAGTACAAGATTTCAACTATGAATAATAATCATTTAAATTATAGTTTCAAATAACTATTCTTAATATAAATTATTTACACACAGTTTTATGGTTTCAAGTATTCCTATCCATTATTAATAATTTGTAAGTAATTATATGGTTTCAAGTATTTCAAGCAATTATATGATTTCTAGTATTCCTATTTAATACTGATAATTTTCAAACAAATTTATTTTACCAATAGATGGGACCTAACAGTAACTACCACTCTAGGTCAGAGTGGACCTGGGAGTAATGGCAATGATGTTGGTGAATCTATTCTGTCCAGAATTCCAGAACTAGAGCCTCACCATCAGACACAGTTTAGTATCATAACCAGGACATTGAGAAAATGAAAATAAACAAACTAAGATATACATAAGCTGAATACATTTATCAGAAAATATAAAAAGGAAAAAAAAAAAACTTCAAAATATAAATTTTAATCAATAAAATAATACTGAACTTTATACAAATACAATCCTCAACAAAACTGTAATTATCATCAGGTTGCACTGACAGCATGGATACCCATAATTCTCTCTCTCCTCAACTGTCCCTTTATACATGCGCGCGCACACACACACACACAGGTGTATTTGGGCAGCATGTTTTCAAAAAAAATTTCATTACAAAAAACACAATCCTTATTATTTTCAAGTTTTTTTCTTTTTTTTTTTTTTTTTTTTTTTCAAGCTTTCTAATGATTCTTTTGATCTTACAATTTTAAAAACTGTTAATCATTTCTCCGAAAGAGCTACTTTCGGCTGACCAAGTACTTTCGGTTTGTATCTGAACTGTTATCAAGGTAGAGTAGGTGTGTCTTTCATTTTTAAAACTGTTTAAGTAATGTTAATGTAACTGTTAAAGTAATTGTTTTGTTTTTATCACCAAGGTGATGCTTAGAAATAGTGGCAGTTTATTTTTTTTTAAATATTACTATTAAGCTAGGTAAACGTATTTAGAGTAAAAATTTTGTTTAATGAAATTTGTTTGAAATGTGTGTGTGTGTATATATATATATATATATATATATATATATATATAATATATATTCATCAAATACTGCTACATTTTCACTGGAGTAGCATTAGGAGTTAATCCAAAAGTGCACAATATATTTTGTGAAGTATAGAGCATTCATAGTTGTAGAAAAAAGTTTTTCTTGCTACCACGGTTTCGGTGTTCAAAGACTTTTTCTACAACTATATATATATATATATATATATATATATATATATACACACACACATACACACACACACACCTTTTAAAACCTACCCTAAAATTGTGATGCTTAAACAAAAACATAAAAAAGATAATTTTGTTTGTTTTTGATTTTTTAATAAAAAATAAATAAATTGTAGAAAAATTAAATATGTCAAGTTTTCCATGTATCTAAAAGGTAGAACCTTGTTTAACACTATATACATTCCTAAAGTAATGCAGTGCTATATGTTGGGGAGGGAGGGGTCATTATAACAGCATAAATATAGATAAAGCTTGATAGGCTATTTTTAACAGTGATACGAACACTCATGATGGGTAAAAAAAATTGTGGACTGGTGGATAGACAAAATTTTGCAGGAATTTTTTTTTTTCGGGGGGTGGGGGTATGTGGGAGTATGTATGAGGGTGAATCATAGCTTCTTCCATGTTAGCATTATGTAGTGCTATCCTACGAAAATTATGTTGTTGTTAAACCCCAACATTATGGAATTGAAGGGTATCCTGCTTGCTTTAATGGTTAGCGAGTTAAACTCATAGACCATTAAGAGTTTAATTCTCACTGGGTGTTCTATTGGCTTTGAGGAGGAGCACCTGGTTCATTGAATTTTCAGCATGTCAACACATTGGGTCATTTTATTCCGAAGACATTTTGTTTTATTCATTCTTGATAGGCACTTAAATTTTCATTTCTAAACTCAATTTTTAGAACTAATTTTGTTCTATTTAATCCATAGATCCATGGGCCAACCAGTAAAAACTTGCATCAATCAGCTCTGTGCAAAGGACCTCCTAGGGGCAATGACATATAGGGATTGGTGCCGTGAAAGAGTCATGAATATCAAAGCTGCCAGCACAACCTGATGATGATAATCATTGGTTTGCATAATTATATGGTATCAAGTCATCTAATACAAATAATTTGCATATAGATATATTTAAGTATTCCTACTAATACAAATAATTTGCATATAGATATATGGTTTCAAGTATTCCTACCTAATACAAATAATTTGCATATAGATATATGGTTTCAAGTATTCCTACCTAATACAAATAATTTGCATATAGATATATGGTTTCAAGTATTCCTACCTAATACAAATAATTTGCATATAGATATACGGTTTCAAGTATTCCTACCTAATACAAATAATTTGCATATAGATATATGGTTTCAAGTATTCCCAAAATTGACCTTGTGTCACATCCTACTCATGCGGAGTGGTTGGTAAATATATATGCAAAAACATTTGATTTATAAAGAAAATAGAACAGGTGTCATGGGTAGACGTTAAAAGAGTTAAGAGATTGCATAATAAGGGAACTAAATAAAAGAAGCGTGCACAGAGATATTGGTTTTGAGATGTCTTTGGAATCGGTTCACGTATCTGCTGACATGTATCAATAAATAGATGCAATGGCTGGGAATTAACCACCTCAACGTTCATGTAGAAGAAGCAGTAAAGTATTAAGCTCAAAGTGAATCCTGTATAAGAAATCAGAACAGACAATTGAAATCCATCTTGTCTCTAGATTAAAGATTCCAGGAATCTTGTTATAAAAGCTGATCATTCCTTCATAGACAGAAAGAGTTGAGTTTTACAGGCAATTCCAAGTAGTATTATAAACAATAGGTAATATCATTATATAATTTCTCTCTCACACACACACACACATATATCAGAGATGCTGATAGGTACGCGTCCTGCGTCAATGACGCATAAAAATCTAAAAGGACACAGTAAAATCATATCTATGCATCTCAGTGTTTTTTTGCTTCCCCCACTATTTCCAGCTAACCGTAAATATATTTCAATATTTTCTTGAAAACGAATAACACTGTATGGGGTACAAGGTAGTCGTTAGACTGCTTTAGTTGTTCATAGATAAAAACCACAATTTATTCAGGAACATTAGTTGGGACCCATCAAATTATTCCAGGGACTCATTCGAATCAAATCCGTGTGCCCCAGGACACACTAAATTAAAAAGTTATCACTGATATATATATATATATATATATATATATATATATATATATATATTGGAGGTGCGTGGTGTAATGTTTAGAGTCGTAGGAAATGGACTTGTCAACCTGAGTTCAAATCCTGGACAAGGCTGTTTGCATTTCACATAGCACTAATATAATTGGGAAAGGTATGCATCCAATTACTCTCCCTCCAGCTATGGGTAAATAGTAGGGAAGACTGGGCTCTTTAACATTGGCTAGGTAACCAGTCTAGGAGAAGGAAAACTCTTAATTCAAACCTGTTAAACTCCACTTAAATTAACCTTGTGTCGCATCCTGCTCGTGCGGAGGAATTGGTAAATATATACATGTGTGTACGTGCATGTGAAAAATATAAATGGAAAAGTAGATAAACCAACACAAACAATTGATCCAATTAATATTTTGTCTTTATTTAATAAAAGTCTAAAGATGAAATATTAATTGAATCAATTATTTTTGTTGGGTCATCTACTTTTCCATTCATATTTTTCACACACACACACTTTTCATATTGTGTCGGATTTTTTCAAAACTGTTGTGTCTATATAATATATATATATATATATATATATATATATATATATATATAGAATTTATTAATATAGATAATATGGGTGCTATATCTGTAAGTAGACAGTACTCAATATTGTGGATAGAGATAAACTAAAAGAAATTAAAATCTCACTTTTTTGTTATTACCCATTTTGGCAGGTTTAGTTCAGTCGGTAGAGTATCCGACTAGGAACCAAGAGGTTTCAGGTTCGATATCGAACCTCTTCAACTCAGCATATGAATAGCACAGGGATCTGTGCAGTAAAGTGAGGAGCTGATGGTAGATGTGGTGCTCTGGCTCGGATACAAAAAACAAACTCCTTGGTCTAGTGCTAGTGAAAATGGAATAAACTCCCTCGCTGTCTGGCTGATACTGACTTTAGGTCACCTTACTTACCCATTTTGGAGGGGGTTTTAATCTCTACAAAGGATGATGTCTGTATATTGGAAACGGTGCCAATAGGACAATGTATGAATAGGTACTTTTGCCTTGAATGATAATATCTATATACTTTGTCTAGGATCAAACTATCTCTCCATTGTATTATAATCAGAGTGTACTTATAGAAAATTCCACTATAATATATAGAAAATATACAGATGAAAACACTTATTTCAAACAATGAAAATTTTGATACATTCTAAAAGATGAAAACACAATAAGCAAAAAGAGGAAAACAAATATTTAAGTAATTATTCTAATTTTACTTTTTTTTTTCTTTTAAAATATACTAGAAGCGGTTACCCAGCATCACCTGGGTAGAGGGAGGTGAAAAACCTGGTGTATTGATTTGTTTACTTTTGAAATTTACAAATGCTGGATATTTTTAAGTAGAATTTCAATGCTATTTCTATGTATATTTTAATTTTTAAATATCTTCGAATATAAATCAAATCTTCATAATTTTGGCACAAAATAGCAAGAACCAGTGATATTTAATCTGTATATATATTTACTTTGTCGTTAATTGTTTTATTTTCATAGTCTCATCTCCGGACATACATACACACCAACTGCTCTTTATATATTTATAGATAGATTTAATCAGATTTCCAAAAGGTACACACTCTGATTCTAGTCAGAAGCTCTGAGGAGGAATACTTTGCTTTGAGATGGTTCACAAATAAACTACTTTCATAAGAGCCTAAGTTAATAGACAAGAAAAGAGAAAAAAAAGTCATTTATTAGTCAACCAAGTAAACAGAAATAAAGAAATGCTTTGTATTACTAGGACAGAATTTCTTAGGACTCCATTGAATATAAGTAACTAAGCATGCTATGTTTTTAAACATAAGTCTCGCATAAAAAGATTCTATCACGTGAACACACATCACGCTATACAAATGCTTGACCAACCACAGAGGACTAATACGCATGAAATTTGAGTAACTATAATATAGTCCCATAATATTGTATTTGAGATTTTAAACCTAACTGATGTTCAGAGTGAATGCTGACAGCATAAAATTATCATTATTCACTAACCAATTGAACAGGAAATCGCTTTATTCTCTAAGTTATAGAATCTTAATTGTATTGCTCTAATAAAAATTCAGCAATGATGTGCCATTTATTTTATTTTTATTTATTTTTTTCCCCCGTGTTTTTGAGGAAATGACAAAATATTGTAGACAAAAATGCGGTGAAAAATCTTTGGTTTTGGGGGGGGGGGCATATTTTTTATTTAAACTTTTAAAGTTATAATTTCATCATTTAATTTCCTTTTGATCAAATAAAATAACACCATTCCCTGGTTTAAATATTGAAATTGTTAGATTTTCTAATCAATTTTTTTTTGACAAATTTTGCATAACCGAGGATTTTTCAGTCAAATTTTTGTCTACGATCTTAGATGCCATTTCCTCAAAAAAAAAAAAAAAATAAATAAAAATAAAAAAGTTCAAGATCTAATTTTTGGTATCAGTACTTAATAGACCAATACACAACTTTTGGTGTTTCATGTAATTTGTTATTTTAAAAAAGTGAAAAATCTACCTACCCTAGTGTTACAGTTATATAAAAACAATGAAAAATTTAGTAATTATATTCTAATATTTATAGCTATTATGCGTGCACGTTTCTGGGTTTGGTACTCAGCGCATGAGTAGCAGAGCTTGGGTAATCTGATCTGTGCAGCAAAGCATCTGGGAGCTGATGGTAGGTGTAGTGCTCCCACCTCAGACACAAAAACAATCTCTCTGGTCTAGTGCTAGCTAAAAGTGGATAGACTCCCTTGCTGTCCAGTTGACACTGACAATAGGCCACCCCGTAGATTTTACTACTACTACTACTAGCTGAATCGGTAGAGTGTCCACCAAGGAACCACAAGGTTCCTTGTTCAATACCGGCCCTCGCCAACTCAGTGTATGAGTAGCACAGGGATCTGTGCGGTAAAGTAAGAAGCTGATGGTAGGTGTGGCACACCACCTCAGACACAAAAACAATCTCCTTGGTCCAGTGCTAGTGAAAAGTGGATAGACTCCCTCGCTGTCCAGCTGATATTGCCAATAGGCTACACCGTAGACTTTACTATTACTACTACTACTAATTATGCTAAAAAATAAGCGCAAATATATTCTAATAGTGCACGACTTACACTGATAAGCAACAACAACAACAACATCCAACTTGGGTGTGGTCATTCATAAAAATTGATTTTTTTCTCCATCCAGCTGGTATATGCAGTCGAAAGCCAAAGTGTATATCAGACTTTTGTCCCAGTGTTCATGTTGCCCTGGGGGGGTGGGGGTGGAAGAGGTTGGTTGCAACACCCAAGTGATAGAAACATGAATAGTAGCATTAATTCTTCTTAGAATTAATGTCTGTTACAAGTTTTAAGGCCAGAAATGTATGAAATTCAGATAAAACTGCATATATCTCTTTATTGTTATGGCTTCTTCTTCTTTGTACAGTGTTTTAATGTGTAGATAAATATTGGAGAGAGTGAGAGAGACAAAAGATTTCGACATGAAAAATCAAAAGCTGAAACCTCCATCAGTGCAGAACTCATTTTAATAAATGTCTGATCAGATCACCAATGCTTGGTGAGTGATGGTTTAGTTTGGTTTAATGGCACATAAATCCTGTGGGTTATTTAATGCCAAATCTTTTTTTTTTGTAAATATAAAGTAAAGTAAGATAAAGTTGACAGGGTGGCCTAATGTCAGTATTAGTTGGACAATGAGATTTTTTTGCTAGACCAAGGAGATTGTTTTTGCGTCTGAGCTGGAGTGCCACACCTACCATCAGCTCTTCACTTTACCACACAGATCCCTGTGCTACTCATACACTGAGTTTGTGGGGGCTGGTATCAAACCAGGAACCTTGTGGTTCCCAGGCAAGTGCTCTACCAAGTATACTATATATTGTGGGGGGGGGGAAGAACAGATGGATTTATGTCTTTCCTTAGGGCATTAACACAAAATGAAATGCAAAACATACCAGCTATCACTGTACAGTCAAAAGCAACCCTTTTTTTAATTCATGTATATATTTACCAACCCTCTGCATGAGCAGGATGTGACACATGGTCAATTTCTTAAGCAGAATGTAACAGGTGTGAATTCAGAGTTTTCTTTATCCTAGACTGATTAATTAGCCAAGGCTGGAGAGAGAGTAATTGGATGCATACCTTTCCCAAGCGTATTAGTGCTATGTGAAATGCAAATGGCCTCATCCAAGATTTGAACTCGGGTCCATTTCTTACGACTAACCTCCATAGCTGGAGGAAGAGTAGTTGGATGTATACCTTTCCCAAGGGTATTAGTACTATGTGAAATGCAAACAGCCTTATCCAGGATTTGAACCCGGTCCATTCCCTACGACTAACTCCTTTTTTTTCATGTAGTTAGCTAAACATTCCTAATGATAAGAATCAAATTAATATTCTAACCAACAAGTACTTAAGAGGATTTTGTTGGTTTATCAAAATAATTCCTGTTTAATAGAAGAATCATAGACAATATTCTTGAAGAACAAATCATCCATGAAAACATTTCTGACTTTAAATTCCGAGTAATGGATTTTGGTAAACCTGAAATACCGAGTGGTTAGTTGATCTGACGGATAATGAAAAGACTTAAATAATCTTGGCAGTTTTTATAAACTGTCAATATAAATGATGTTAAGATTAATTTATAGTCTTGTAATCTTTAATAGAATTAAACAAATACTGAATATTCTCTTTACTAAGAGATGATGAATACATCCTATGTCCCATAATAGTTGGTACATTTTGTGTATAAAATTCATACACAAATGTAACAATTGTTATGGGATAGAGATAGTAATAGCTATTGAAATATTTATTTTTAGCCATTACTATAGTTACAATAATACTTATGTTTGTGGGACTGTTATCATCTTGCAACACCCTCTAGTTAAAAATAAGACCATCCAAGATGAAATCCAAAAATGTATATCCTGATCTTCTGGTGTTGCTTAACTTATGATTGTCATCAACTCAGCTAAACAATAGACCATTCCGTTTTAATTATAAAGAAAGAAAGGGAAGAAAAAGGGCATGCTACACAGAAAAAATATAAAAAGAAAGAGAGAGGAGAGAGAGAGAGAGAGAGAGAGTGGATGAGCGTGCGGAAGCGATAACACGAATCACTAATTAATGATTAATAGATGCTCGCAACATTTTATTTGAGGGGGACAGAACTAAGTTTCCATTTCAAATAGTTTTATTTTTTCACTCTTTTATTAAATTTGATGATTTTATTTATAATACAAACCCTCTAACATTGAATTTTTAACTCCCAAAACCATCAGCCTATATTTATAATTATAGTTATAAACGTAACTGTGATATATATATATATATATATGTGTGTGTGTGTGTGTGTATATATAGAGAGAGAGAAAGAGAGAGAGATTTAGGATAGAGTGGAAATGGCTACTGACAGTTTCTCAGGCGAGAAACTGTCAGTAAGAAAACGCCTTTTCCTTCATGTCAACGCTACCCTTACTTAGATGCACATGGTCAATCTACGATATTGAACACTATTTACTTATAAATATAGCATACAATATATAAAAGTGCTCGATACACTAAATAAAGCAAAATTATAAGGGCCTAAGGAGTCAGAAACAACCTACCAAAGTTTCAAAAATTCATTCTACAAGGCCTAGAGGGCATTTTTTTTTTTTTTGCTAGTAGATATAACAGTCATACTGTCCTGATTATGGTGAGGCATGTGGCTGGAAATAAGTTAATTATTTAGTTCTCGTGTATGATATGTACCTCTAACTTTTGGGCTGAAAAATCTGAAAAATTAGTGCGTCTTATACACAAATAATTATGGTAAATATGTTTAAAATTAAAATGCTTAAACTAAGTTTTTTAAAACTAAATTTGATACAAAAAAATGTCCAAAATGTAATTGAATTTCTCTTTGTATCGACTAATCAAATTCTTAGAATATTTCAAGACTTGAGATTTATAATTATGCATGCAATGCTTATTTACATTAAATTTCTGAGTTTACAATAAGGAAATTTCAGTTGGAAAAATTGTACAAATCTGAAACGCGCAAAAAAAACAAAAAACATTTCTAACACTTTGCAGTTATATGAAAATAAATAAGATAAAAACTGAACTCCCAGAATAAGTGAAACAAATAGAGTAAATAGATTTTTCTAATTCAGTGGGCATTTTACCAAAATTTGGTTGATTCTTAAACGTTGGCAGATGGGAAGATTTGGTTGAATGAATAAACAACAAATTTCTTTTATCAACAAAAGAAAATGTATCAGCGCTCAGATAAAGTTTATTATCCAATTTCTAAATATTATTAAGTAAAAATCCCTTTCTGCATTAGATAACTGTTTCATAAACTTGAAAAGCTCCAATTTTGATTTTAAGCCAAATTTAGGTACAAGGCTATAATTTAGGAGCACTTACTATTAATAGCTCATGGGTACATCATGGGGTTTAATCCTAAGTTTTGTCTTGTTGATGGGGGCTTAAAATATGAGGTTTGGGTTGGTTTCTCTGTTTAATGGCATATCAATCTTTGTGGGTTATTTAATGGCCAAGTGATCCTTGTATGTATTTACCCAACCCCTCCGCACAAACAGGATGTGACACAAGGTCAATTTTTTAAACAGTTTAACAAGTTTAAATTCAGAATTTTCTTTCTCCTAGACTGGCAGCTTCAAAGCTCATCTGATGTAAGGAGAAAGATAGCTTTGACTTCTTCAGACTTTGGTAGGAAAAATAAAAAAACCTTTGGTACAAGGCATATATTTAGGAGCACTTAGTGTTAATGGCTCATCAGTACATCATGGTGTTGTAATAGTTAGCAAACTAGTCTCATGAATCAATTACTACTGAAGACCGAATTCAAAGTTGGTAAAATGTTAAAAGATGGTGAAGCAGGTGGCCTAACAGTAAATGATGTAAACGCCAGATAGAAAGGTTTCCATTCACATTGTATGAACGCTTTTGAAATAGGTGTGAATTTACTTCTCCTGTCCAGGTATAGTTATTTATTAAAGGCCAGAAATATGTGGCATGCAATGAAAATCAAACAAATCACTAACAATGGTCTGCATATCTAGCTTGCTAACCATTACACCATGTGAGGTGCCCTTCTGTTTACTAAGCTTAGCTTAGATGTGGCACAAGGCCAGAAATATGGAGCACCTAATGAGAATTAAACTCACTAACAATAGTGTGCGAATCTAGCTTGCTAACCATTGCATCTTGTGAGGCTCCTCTCCAGGTATAAGTAAATAGATGAACAGTTGTATAGACAATTCACCTTACTAGTGTAATGGTTATTGTCACAGGAAATGGACACAATTTCAAATCCTGGACAAGTCTAGTTGCATTTCACACTGCGCTAATACCCAAGGGAAAGGTATGCATTCTTCTTCCAGTTAAGAGTAAATAGTAGAGCAGACTGGGCTCTTTAAACTTGGCATAGGAACCAGTCAAGTAAAAGAAAAAATTTATTCAACCTGTTAAATTCTGCTTAAGAAATTGACCTTGTGTCACATCCTACCAGTGCAGAGCAGTTGATAAATATTATATATATATATATATATATATATATATATATAGGCAATCCACCTTTGGTACTTGAGGGTCAGGTCAGGGATTATTCCTCAATACAGAATGGATTAAGCCTGTAACACACTTCACACTAATATGCATTGGATTTTGTTTGAAGAAAGGTAGGAATGGAGAAGAGATAAAAAGAAAGGTATAAATAGACAGGTGAGCCTAGAAATATACCATATAATTGTGATAATATAGATAGATATATATATATATATATATATATATATTATGTTAGGATAGCATAGGACTGTGTGCACTATCCTAACTTAGATATATATGCCTCATTAATGATATTGAACACTCTTTATTTATAAATATAGCAAATATTATTTATATATGTATATATGTGTACTTAGTGAGTTACATATAATAACACCCTTAAATGTCAGAATTCACCCTGATACAACATCATGAAGCTAAGAGGTCCATAAGAAAGCAACGGCAACAAAGCATCGGAACATCATCATCTACAGGGACAACCTACAAATGCTAAATCTGTGGTCGAGAATGTTTCTCAAACATAAGACTTCATAGTCACAGGAGGCGCTACAACTTCAGGGGCACACACAAACTTTTATCATAGTCTTTCGAGACTGAATTGCCAATGATGATGACATATAATAACACCCTTAAATAGATATTAACTGGTATACTTAGATTGATAAAGAAAGTTACTTAGATAAATATGAACAAATGGATGTACATTTGATAAAAAATAAACATATTGACTTGATAGATAAAAAGAAGTATCATATATTATATATATATATATATATATATATACTAGCATAATACTTCTCAAAAATGACAATTATTTACATAGACATTAGTACTTTAGCCTAGGATCAGTGTATAGGAATGTGAAGAGCATTATACACATGCAGAGTAGCTGATAGTTACGCGTCCTGCATCCCTGGTGCACAAAAATCTAAAAGGATGCAGTAAAATCGCATCCATGCATCCGAGTGTTTTTCTTTTTTTTTCTTCTCTCACCATTTCAAGTTAACTGTAAATACATTTCAATAGTTTCTTAGAAATGAATTACACAGGATAAGTTACAAGGTAGGAGTTAGATGGCTTTAGTTGTTTCCTCAGATCATAAATAAAACCCTACAATTTATTAATAAACTTTAGATGGGACCCATAAATTTTCTCAGGGGACTCATTCATCATTATAATAATGTGAAGAGCATTATACACATGCATTTATATAAGAAAGAAAAAAAAAGTTTGGAAAATCAGACTGATATGTTTCAATAGAGATTTAACATTGTCAAAATCCAAATAGTTTTTTTTATTACAAACTATATATATATATATATATATATATATATATATATAAATATAAATAAATAAAGGTGTGTCAAAAAAAAGTATCGAGATTTTGTATTCTGAAAAACATTCTTCATTTCTATCTTGGTAAATACAGCTTCAACCTCGATACTTTTATGATAAACCTTGTATTCTAAAAAAAAAAAAAAAAAAAAAATTAATGAATGGACATTATTTTTTTTCAGAATACAAGGTGTGTCAAAAAGTACAAAAAAATCTCAATACTTTTTGTCACACCTTGTATATATAATGTGCATATTGCAGTATATATATATATATATATAAATAAATATATATTCGGACACATTGTAGGAATGCCTGATCCAGATGCAGCGTCTTGTTCTGGTATTCCCACAGAAAAAAAAACAACAAAGTCTGGTGGTATAGTAAGATACTTCTGTGGTGCTCTTTGTCCCCCATCCCAACCCATGCCTGATCCCAATCCCAGAGTCATCATCTGAAGAAGGCTTTTTTTTTTTATAGCAGCAGCAGGTGTATATAATAACATTATGTAACCTAACCCTTCACCTCTCCCCCCAGTTAAGTAGACATGCAGCTTACCTGTTACTTGCAAGACGTAAAGGTGGTGCTGGCGGTTTTTCTGGATCCTCAGACATGATAGTTTAATTTTTATATTCCACTATTCAAACCTGAAAGAAAAATAAATCAGACAATTAAAAACTATTTCTCATAATTTATTCATTTAAAAGGGTTAACAAATTTTATTGTTTATCCAAAATATTTGTAAAGAATATTTTTTAAACCTTGGATTTTTTTTTTTTTACTCATAAAAATCAAAAGCAATTGAATGTAAAATTTGTTAAGTAGGAAATAATGAACTATTTTTCTAGGATTCTAAAAACTCCGGATTTAGAGAAAGGAACCACTAAACAAGGAAAAATTAATGTTATGCGGTTGCATAAGATTATTGTCAATCCCCTGTATTTCTAAAGGGATGGCCCTTTTCATATCACGGGTGGGACTTTCCATGGAATAGTACAGAAAGCCCGCGAAATATGTGAAGTCACGTGGGACCTGGTTGGGTCCTCAGTTTGACGTCGGGCAGAGAAGATGTCCTGCCTTAACTGAAACTCACTGCATACGTGCACTATGTTAGTCAGATGTTAGTTACATGAAATGTTTAGTTAAGGAAATAAAAGTTTAAGAAAAATAACACGGTCTTGTGATTAATGAATGTCTTGGTAACAAGACTAATGAAGAAGAAAAAATGAGTTAAGTGCGACCGACCACCAAGACGAAGTCAAGATGTTAGAAGAAGACGTAGAATAGAAAAGACGTCAATAGAAGAATAGAAGTAAGTAATGAAAATGTATACAACATTATTAATAGTAAGCTTTTTTTTCTTGAAAAATTAAAGTAACAACAAAAAAATGGTACAAACATACCAACGAGACCAATCTATTTTAGCAGTGCTAGATACCCCAAGTACTCAAGCAGTTCCAAATTACACCCACTGTGGAGGTTCCCAACACCAACCTTGCTAAGCAAAAAAAAAAAAACAAAAAACCCCCAAAAAACCAGTGTTGAAATCCATACTAGCCCAACTTATACACCTGACTGACAAACCAATATATGTGCCGCCCCCTTCAACTCCAAAAAGGAGATTCTTGTCAATTATCTGAACCTTACCCCAGAGGGGGGTAATGTGTACCCTTCTACTTCCAGATACCATTCACCGTATCAGATTTTTCCACCTCATTTTTTTTTTGGTTACAGCTTTTCCCAAGTCCCTCAAGGTGGACAGCTGGTTTCCCCCTTATATGCCTTTTAGTTATTCATATGCAGGGGGATGTTATAAACTTCTGTAAGAAGACCCTTATCTCTTTAGGGACTAACTCTAGTAAGAATGTTGTGAAAGGTAGTTTTCCTAAAACATTATCCTGATATTGCAATATTGATATACTCTTTGGATCTATTCTAGTACATCTCTAAATGAGGAAGGTTTGCTGTAGTTACACGGTTCCTGCAACTGAAGGTTCTTCTTCACTTTGGTTTGATTTATTTGTTTAATATCATATCAACTCTTTATAGTTTATTTAATACCAAAATGTGATTCATTTCTAAAATATTCTATTAAAATTAAATTAAATTAAATTAAATACCAAAATGTGATTCATTTCTAAAATATTCTATTAAAATTAGATTAAATTAAATACCAAAATGTGATTCATTTCTAAAATATTCTATTAAAATTAAATTAAATTAAATTAAATACCAAAATGTGATTCATTTCTAAAATATTCTATTAAAATTAGATTAAATACCAAAATGTGATTCATTTCTAAAATATTCTATTAAATTAAATTAAATACCAAAATGTGATTCATTTCTAAAATATTCTATTAAATTAAATTAAATACCAAAATGGATTCATTTCTAAATATTCTATTAAAATTAAATTAAATTAAATACCAAAATGCGATCATTTCTAAAATATTCTATTAAAATTAAATTAAATTAAATTAAATTAAAATGATATTTATTTGTTTAATACTATATAAACTCTTTATGGTTTATTCAATACCAAAATGTGATTAATTTCTTATAGAAAAGGGGGGGGGGAATAGATGTTCGTATCAACAAGCTCCCGCCGAGAGGGGGAGGGGCCCAAAAACAAGCGAGTCCACAGTCTTCCAGCAAGCCAAACCTTCCCCTGGTCAACACGTTCTTCGTTTTCATTTAACAGCTGCAAAATCCGTCACCGTAGTCGAAATAATCTTTAGCAGTTCAAAATCACATTTCTTTACTCGGTCGTTCGCGTCAGTCAACCTGCTACTGCTGACTCCTGACTGCCCAGCGCTTGACTCACATGTTATTTATGTACGTATTTAACGAAACATCCTGGCACTTCGCGTCTGCCCAGTGCCTAAATCGCATCTGTTTTTGCATGCAGGAGGACGCGGGTTCGATCCTGGCAGGCAAGACAATGTCTTGCTCTTTTTCGTTCTCCGTCATGTTTGATTGAAAATATAAATAGTTAAGATTACAATGTACCATTGCACTTAGAAATAAAAATAAATTATCTAATTTTTTGCACAGAGTCATATGATACAAGTTGGTTGTTGTTTTGTTTTATGGCATGGTTATATACCCTACCTATGAACATTAATGGACATGTCCCAATCTTCATAAATACAGGAGTATTATGCTGACTGAGTAGTCTTATACCTCTAGCAGTGGTTTACCTTCTTCATGCTGCCAGCGAGTAATGTATTTTGTTAAATGTTATAAAGATTCCATTTCATTTCCAACCTACATTTAGTTATTTCTCATTTAGTAACTTTTGTTAGTTTACAACAGGCATATCAACCCTTTTCGGGTCATTAAATGCTGAATCAAATCATTTTTGATTAGCAAAGGACTCAGTTTGATTACAGTATCTGCTGTTGCTTAAATGGTCACCCAATTAAATATTCAACAGGCTCAGCACTGCTTAACTTTGATGATCTATCAGGAACCTATGCTTTTAGTGTGACTTGAACCGTAATTACTCAAACAAGAGAAAAATCTAGAGATTTAAGACTATATGATTTGGGTGGTGTAAAGGTTAGAGTCATAGGAAATGGACACGATGAGACAAGTTCAAATCCTGGACGAGGCTGTTTACATTTCACATATTACTAATACCCTTGGGAAAGGTATGCATCCAATTACTCTCCCTCAAGCTATGGGTAAATAATAGGGCAGACTGGGCTCTTTAACCTTGGTTAGGCAACCAGTCTAGGAGAAGGAAAACCCTAAATTTAAACCTGTTAAACTCCGCTTAGGAAATTGACCTTGTGTGGAGGGGTTAGGTAAATACATAGATGACTTGGGATTTCTTATATTTATTTTACTTTTTACTTTTACCTGTTGTCAATTCAAAACATACTAAAAATTTTCATTTCTCTTTTTAATTTCAGATGACATTAAAAAAAATTTAAGAAAAAAAAAAAAGAATACACCACCAAGATTTAAAATAAAGAGAAATTATCTTTTTTCCTTTTTGGAAAAAAAAAAAAAAAAAAAAAAAAAAACTAAATATTGTTATTTTGTATTATTTGGACTATTGTCCTTATCTTCATTGTTATATACACAACATTTCGGCCAATGTGCCCTCCAGCCTTCTTCAGGTGTTTCTTGCAGGACTCAGAAACCTTAAACTCGGGAGCCTTCATGTTGTAATCAGGAGTCCGACAAGAAACATATCAGCCAAAATGTTGTGTATATATCAATACAGATAAGGACAATAGTCTGAATAATCCAAATTATCAAGCCTCATCTCAAAAATTCAGAAATATTATGATCAGCAAAATTCCAAACATTACAAGGTAAGTCACATAAACATAATTAGAAAAAAAAAAAGATATAAAACACTTAATCCTTTCACTTAATCTGGTTTTTTTTTTTAATCCCTGTAGTGAGGGCTGGTTTAGCTCAGTTGGTAGAACATTCACCTAGGAACCACAGGGTTCCAGGTTTAATACCAGTCCTCATTAACTTAGCATATGAGTAGCACAGTTTGGATCTGTGCAATAAAGTGGGGAGCTAATGATAGGGGTGGCTCCACCTAAGACACTAAAACAATCTCCGCAGTCTAGCACTAGTGAAATAGGGATAGACCTCCTCAATGCCTGGCTGATACTAGTAATAGGCCACTCCAACTTTTTTTTTTTTTTTTTTTTTTTACTAGAATGGACTAATTATTTTCAGAAAATTTGCAAAATAGAGACTATGTTAAACAAGTCAATTAATCATATATAAAAAAAAAAACAAACAAAACATGATAATTTGATCAGCAATTCTGTGTCATAGTCATGACAATCTGTATATGTATTGTTGTTAATTAAATAATTACTGGACATTACTAACAAATTCCTCACAAAAAAAAAAAATTCTCTGTAATTGTTATTTAGTAGTAATTTAGTTATTCACATGTGCGCCCCCAGTCATGGACTCCAGTTGTATGGTTACCAGGCATTCTTTAAGGATTGCCTTGGTCATTGTCATGGCAATCCATAAACACTCACTTTTAATTATATTTTGCAAAACAACCTTTACACAATCCTACACCACAGTGGAGGTCTCCTAGCAATGTTTCTATACATTAACATTGAATTGGTCAATGAGTAGCCAATAGGAAAATACCTTACATTGAGCTACAGCAAAAATACAACAAAATTATTGCTCTGCCTGCCAAAGAGTTAGGTTTGCATTCAGATTGCACTAATGCCTTTAAGAAAGCAAAGATTAAATCTGCTATTCAGTAGTAATGGATCTGTGAAACTAGCTTGCACCCCATTACACCATGATGAGACGTCCTACATATCTATGGTATCTTAGATACTTTTAGTGTTTCTACACTCTTCTTATTAAGTATTTTCTACATAAATGATTTTAAATGATTGTACCCTAACAGCTACTACCACTCCAGGTCAGAGTGGAGTAATAACAATGATGTTTGTTTAGTTGTTTTATGGCATATCAACCCTTTTTGGATCATTTAATGCTGAATAAAATCATTTTCATAAACAAAGGACTCAGGTTGCTTACAGTACCTACTGTTGCTTAACTCTTAACATCTTGTTAAGAATTTTCTAAGTCCAAAGCAGTATTCCTATAAGGATCTATCAAAAATGTTAGAAATGGTCTTTTCCTTTAAAGTTACCTGTTATTTCCCTTAAAATAAAGACTTCTGAATATGTTTAATATTACATTTAAACAAAGGCTATCATTGTGGTGGATTAGGAAAACAAATGTGACTTCTGGCCGGGTGGAATGAAGTGGTATAGGATGTTAAGAGTTAAGTACTGAACAGGCTCATTGCTGGTTAACTTTGGTGATCTAGTGGGTACTGATGCTTTTAACAATGAAGTGGTATTCTACACTCTGCAGAGCTCTAAAACTGGAGCCTAACTCTGACGCAATTTAGTGTCAGACTCAAAATACCACTTTGGGGGGAGGAAGGCTCAGCCGCTCAGCACAGGATAGAGTCAGTGTATTCTAAGCACCACCAATAGGGTGCAATGAAGTATTGTTATTTTTCTAAAAACACGCTATACCCTAGTAATGGATCTGCAACACTAGCCTGCTAACCATTACACTATGATGAGATGTTCTACCTGTCTATAGCATGTCAAATTCTTTTAATGCTTCTGCGCTGTTTTTATCAAGTATACCTATTGAATACGAATGATTTCTAAATAGATCTATTTGACCACCCATAGATAAGACCCTAACAGTTAATACCATTCTGGGTCAGAGTCAACCTGGGAGTAATAGCAATGAAGTGATATTCCACTCTGTAGAGCACCAGAACTGGAGTCTCACTCTCAGATGCAGTTTAGTGTCATACTCAGGATACCCCCTTTTTTTTTTGGGGGGGCAAAGTCTCATCCTCTCTGCAAGGGATAAAATCAGCATATTCTAAGCACCACTTACAAGGTGCAATAGAGTATTGTTATTCTTCTAAAAGTATTTGGAATAATAGGTTTATTTGTATTATTTAAATTTTTCTGACTGTTGTCCTCATCTTTGTTACATTTAATGTTTCAGCCTATGTGCCATTTGGCATTATTCAGGTGTTTCTTGTAACCAGGAACCTCCACAGAACTTCCCGCTTTGTTGGCTGGAGCAGTAGAATACAGACAGCACCTATGTAGAGGAGTACCCCCACCCCCAATGAGGCCACCTGTTGGCTGTGGATGGCAATCCATGATGCTTAAGGATGGAATTGACCTGCCTGAGCAGTACATGACATGCAACAATCCACCTTAGTCTTTACTTAGGATAGACTGCGGTTGGAGAGACCCCTCCAATCAATCAGCTAGTCACATCAAGCCCTAGCACCTATGTGATTGCCTGAACCCTTTTTCCCTTATGGCAAACCCCCAACCCCTTTTATCATATATGTGCTAGAAGGGTCTTAGTGTCTATGATATGACATTAAACTGCATCTAATGGTGAGGTTCCAATTTGAAGTGTGGAGTACCCCTTCATTGTCATTACTCCCAGAGTGGTAGTACTTGTTAGGGTGCCATCCACGAGTTAAATAGATAAAAAAATGTGTTTAAAAAGAAAATTGAGTTTTTAAAAAAAATTGAATACCCAACACGAATAATTAAACAAAACGTCTTTGGCATAAAATAACTCAACAAGGGTTGACATGCATGAAATTCAACCAGCCACAGAACTTAGAAGCAAATCCTCTAAAAATCCCCTGAAAAATCTAATACAAATTATCAAGCCTCATTTAAAAAAATTCAGACAAATAATAGGTTTATCTTTGTTGTTCTTATCACCGTTTCATCCAGTTGCATTTTTTTATTTTTTTATGCATTTCTTCTTTTTTTTTTTGTCTGACTGTGTGAATATTGGTATTATTCCAGAAGTTATTTAACATTGTTATCCTGGTCTTTGTTGTTTTGGTGTACGAGTTTTTGGCATGTGTACTTTCTGACCTTCTCCCCCCCCCCATGTGCATGACACATCTGGCAATATTAAAGAGCTTGAAAGGAGGAATCTTTTATTTTACTCACATTTACACCCCACAGACTTACAAATAAAAAAATAAATAAAAACAGCATTGGTGGTGCTGCTGTTTTCAGTTACAAGTGCTGAATGAATTTGTGTCATGCTGTTCTGATTGCAGTAAAAGAAAAAGTATGAAACTCTAGGGAAGGGGAGACAAAAATCTATCTATATCAGGGGTTGGCAATCTTTTGGAGAGAGAGAGAGAGAGGGGCCAAACAGCTAATGCTAAGGAGGGCCATGACAAACTCTTTATACAAAAATACCAAGAAAATTTGGTACAACCGTGGGGGAAATTTGGTAAGCAAAGAGTTAAATGACTTTTAGCATATTTTATTCTTGGAAACTATTGTTCCTAAGCATATGGACTTCCAAATAATGATTTTATTGGATAATTAGAGTCCAGGTGTTAAGTTAGTGGGCTGGCGGAAAATGACTTGCGGGTCAGGGGTTGCTGACCTGATGTATATCTATCTATACATATATAAAGGACAGTTGTGTTAAGTTAAACATAGTAAATGACAAAAGAATTTTGTAAAGGAAGTAACATTTAGCCAGATTTATAATAAATCTGGCTTAATTTACCCAACCCTCTTCCTATGTGACATAAGGTCAGTTTTTAAGCAGAGTAAAGCTGGTTTGAATTCAGAGTTTTCTTTCTCCTAGACTGGTTGCCTAAGTTGACGAGGTGGCCTAATGTCTGAATCAGCCCAACAGTGAGGGAGTCTATCCCCCTTTTAGGAGATTGTTTTTGCATCTGAGGTGGAGTGCCACACCTACTATCAGCTGCTCACTTTATCGCACTGATCCTGGGCTACTCATATGCTGAGTTAGCAAGTGCCGGTATCGAACCAAGAACCTTGCAATTCCTAGGTAAGTGCTCTACTGACTGAGCTAAACCGGCCCTTTGACTGGTTGCTTAACCAAGGCAAAAGAACCCACTCTGCCCTACTATTTATCCATAGCTGGGCACTAGTAAGTACTATAGAGACCCAATGATATTTACTGAGCTTTTTATCTAAAGGAGGTACTCATGGTGCAATGGTTATCATCATAGAAAATGGACATGGTGAACAGAGTTTAAACCTGGATGAGGTTGGTTGCATTTCATATAGCGCTAAAACCCTTGGGAAAGATATAAATTCAACTATTCTCCCACCAGCTATATGTAAATATTAAGGCAGACAGGGTTAAAACCTTGGTATGGCAACCAGTTTAGGAGAAGGAAAACTGAATTCAAACCTGTTATAACTTTGCTTAAGAAATTGACCTTGTGTCACACACCCTGCTTGTGTGGAGGGGTTGGTAAATACATACAAGTATTGATTTGTCATTAAATTACCCACAAACATTGATATGCAATTAAATGGAGAAACCAAACCAAACCTGATATTTTAAGTTCCCTTCAACAAGATAAAAGTTAAGATTGAACTCCCTAGCAATAACCTAGTGAACAAAACCAGAATTCTTGGCTTGATTTATAACAAATAGAATGCAAGAAATGTTTTTTTGTCCAGGACCCCAAACTAAAATGGTGGCAAATGTGGTATTATACATGAGTGGATTTTGGCAATTTCATTTACTTTATATAAATGAAGTAACCACTCCCCTGCTGCGTATACAGCTGGTAGATATTCTTTCATGGCAGAAACCCTTTCTTATCTTTTAACCCCAAGTCTGGAATTTATTTTCACTTCTAAGACCATCTTATTTATAAGTCTATTTTTTGCAATTATTTATAGTTTCAAGTATTCCCATCTAATACTAATCAATACAGTTATACATGATAACGAATGAGTATTCCCATCTAATACTAATCAATACAGTTATACATGATAATGAATGAGTATTCCCATCTAATACTAATCAATACAGTTATACATGATAATGAATGAGTATTCCATCTAATACTAATCAATATAGTTATACATGATAATGAATGAGTATTCCATCTAATACTAATCAATACAGTTATACATGATAATGAATGAGTATTCCCATCTAATACTAATCAATACAGTTATACATGATAATGAATGAGTTTCCATCTAATACTAATCAATATAGTTATAGGTGCATTTATGTCAGTTTATATAAGCATTTATGTCAATAAATTTGAAAAGCTTCAGTCAATAATGAGAAATATCAATTGAATTTAGTTGTTGTGTTGTTATATCCACTTTTTTCCTCTATTCTCAATATTTTGTTGGATTTATTCAATCCTTCACTCCTCATAAATAATGAGTATTCTTATCTAATACTAATAATCTATACATAATTATATGGTTTAAAGTAACTATTGCTATTTAATAATATCATCTGTTTGCACATAGGAATACTTGAAACTATATAACACCAATAATTTGTGAGTAATTATATGGTTTCAAGTAATTAACAATAATTCTTAGTAAACAATTATAGCTTCAAGGAACTTAATTCAAATAATTTGCATAGAGTTTAAACAGATATATTTAACCCATATATGTGACCATAACAGGTACTACCAAACCTTTCTTATGTTTACCCACTTTAGAGCCAAAGATAACCAAATATGGAATTTTATATTCACTTCTAAAATCATTTTTATTGATAAGTCAATTTGTTTGCACAAATTGGGGTTTCAGGTCTCCTAAGCATTATGTATGAAAATAAAATAAAGTAATACTTTTTATCCACTTTAGTGAGTTTGGTTCTCACTGGGTGTCCTCATACACCTTTAATTTTGAGCAGATTTGAATGGTACTTAGTAAAGTAAAAAGTAAAGTTGGCAGAGTGGGCTATTGTCAGTATCAGCTGGACAACGAGGGAGTCTATCCCATTTTCACTAATGCGAGACTAGGGAGATTATTTTGCTGAGGTGGAGCATCACATCTGTCATCAGCTCCCTACTTTACCACACAGATCAGATTACCCAATCTGTGCTACTCATACGCTGAGATGGCAGGGACAGGGTATTGAACCCAGAACCTTGCAGTTCTAAGGCGAGTCCATTAGTAAGTACCTAAAAACAGAGGAGACTTCATTGTACACAAATACTTGAAAGTTTTTTTTTTTACATTAAGGTTAGGGAGAGGAGTTCCCATGGCGTAGTGGCTAACATGCTGTACTGCAACATCATAGTAAGCGAGTTCAACTCCATTACCACTACTGCATTCACTTTTGGACTAATGCCCTGGACCCACTAATTTCCCTAGCTATGGGTTAATAAATAGTACCACTTGTGTTCTTCTACAAGAATGGCTTTGGCATTAAATAACCCAAGAATTTGATATGCCATCAAACAAAGAAATCAAATCAAAGAAAATCCTCAACAATTAACAGTTATTGCATTTTTTCCAAAATCAAATTCTGAAGCAAATAATACTAGGCAACAATTTTTTTTTCTCTTTTTCTTGTTTCTTATGTCTAACTTAAATGGAAATTACCTATTTTACTTTTAAAATTTGGCTTTTGTGATCTAGGTAATGAAATTTTCAAATTTACCTATTTCCCAAAACATTCCAGGTACATTCAGTTAGCTGATAGAGAATTATATTCCCAGGGCAAACAAATTATTATTAAATAGGAATAGTTCATTTAAACCATATAATTGCTTGACAAAAACACTGACAAATTAAATAACCCAACAAGGTTTGGCATGCTATAAAACCAACCAACCAACTGAAAATAATGATGATAAAAGCAGTTACATTGAAATTTTTAAGGTTAAATATGATTTTTTTTAAACACACCAGCCATTTTGAGTCTCTTCCTAGACAAAGACCTTTTTTTAGTTTCTTTCATGATGACCTTCATTTTGCTACTTTCTTCTATGATTTATGAATAAACTCCACTATCTGATTTCTCTATCTTAAGTCTTCTCTTACTATACTCATTTTGAACTTTCTACAAAATAAGTTTTTTTTAGTTTTAACCAACTGACCTGGATTAATTTAAAGGTTGTATTATGGAACCTTCCAACATCACTTGTTATTAATAGACACTTCCAAGACTTCCAGATTATTGGAATTACCAAAGGAACCAATGTCAATGTGAAGTAGTATTCTTCCTGAAGTGTTTGCTTTTTTTTTTGAGTCTTTTTTTTTTTTTTTTTTTGGTCACCATTCTAGTAACCTTTTTTATTTTTTAAGTTATCTCCCTTTATCTGTGCCCACTTTCATTCTTGCGGTTTAATAATTTCAATGATATCTTTTTACTTCAGTCTGCTCTCTGATCCATGTTAATCTTTTCTCTTTATCTTTTAGGTTTATTTTTAGCATTACTTTTTTCATTATATGTTTCTTTTCTGTTTCATTTTATTCAAATCTTAACACAGGAAATTCAAAATGAAATGAATATGCAAACATCAATGATCAAAATGTGGAAATTTTAAAAAAAGGAAAAAAAAAAAAAAAAAATGTAATATTAGTTTATCACAGAACTATCAGATATCCATTTTTACAATCAATACAAGCTGAGTTATTTCAAATATTTTGAATATTTGGTTTGGTTTGGTTGGTTGGTTGGTTGGTTGGCATTTAATGGCATATAAAACCTTGTGGGTTATTAATACCAAGTCTTGTTTGAGATTTTTATTATATTATATATATATATATATTATATATATATATATATATAATATATATTTGTTTAAGTAAATTAATAAATTGTAGAAATAATTTTCATTAAATTGCAAACAGATCTATTTGAGCCATAGATGGGACCCTAACAGGTACTACCACTCTATATGCAAGGGCAATGAAGGGATACTCCACACCCACTAGAGCGCTAAAATTGGACCCTCACCATCAAATGCAGTTTAGCATCATACACAGGACACGGAGTGGCCTATTGTTGGTATCAACCTGACAGCAACAGAGTTTCCTTTTTGCTAGAGCTTGACCAGAGAGATTATTTTTGCTTAGCTGGAGCGCCACAACTACCGTCTGCTCCCCACTTTACCACACAGATCAGATTACCCAAGCTGAGTTGTCTGGGACTGGCATCAAACCAGGAACCTTGCAATTCCTAGGTGGGTGCTCTACCAACGGAGTTAAACCGGCCCCCAAAATAGAAACAAAATTGCATGTTTGGTTTGGTTTCTTTATTTAATGGCATATCAACCTTTGCAGGTTAATTATTTAATGCTAAATCCATCCCTGTAGAAAAACAGTAGTGGGACTCTAGCTGAGAATGAGGGGTTTCATACCTTTCCTAAGGGTATTAGCCTGAAAGTAAACGTAATAGTTTGACTGGAATTCGAACTCACTCACTACAATATCACAGGAACTCCACCTTTAAATGTTTAAAAGGAAAAGTTGTAGAATTTCAGCACACCTTGAATAACTATATAACTATCTTTTATCTTTTTTACTTATGTAGGAGGTAAACTTTCAAGTTTTCACCTTTTGCAAAACAAGAGAGACTGTACTTATTGGAATAGAAAGACCTCACACCCCACACCCACCCACAACTCATTATCATGTGCTTCCCCCACATCAATAAAATAAATATCAGAAAAGAAATCTTTCTCAAGTGTAAAATCTTTCAAGTGGTCCAAATTACAATGTAGCACAAAACTAATTAGCACTTTCAGTAATAATTAGTTGTTTGGTTTGGTTTGTTGGATTTTACGGCAGGTCAACCCTTGTTGGGTTATTTTAAGCCAAAGACATTGTGTTCTATTCATGCTTGATGAGTATTCAAATTTTTTTTTTCAAACTCATTTTTTTTTCTATATAACCACATAGATGGGACCCTAACAGGTACTAATACTACAGGTCACAGTGGACCTGGGAGTAATGGCTATGAAGGGGAACTCCACACTCCCCAGAGTTCCAAAACTGGAACTTTCACATTAGATGCAGTTTAACATCATACTCAGGACATATAGTATATACACCCAGTGTGTAGAGTGAGACATTCACAGTAGTATTACATTTTAACTACTTATATGGCCAAGAAATTAAGGAACCGGACTGATAAAAAGTCAGTTGGGTTTCGCTTCCAGCTTGAAGTGGTTGCTGTGTCTAGCCACACTAAAGAGACATCAACATCAAAACACATTGTCTGTGGATGACATTATATATATATATATATATATTATATATATATGGGGATGATCTTATAGTTATATATATGCTTAAATTTTTGTGTGGTTGGGAAATTGATTTTGCAATTTTTACCTATTATCTGTTTTGGTAAGTTCTGGACACTCAGTCTGTATAGAAGTGCATTGAAAATGTGGATAAAAATAAAAAGAGGTTGTCAGTTAGGAAGCGCGTGGTGTAATGGTTAAAGTCATGGGAAATGGACTCGTCGCCCCGAGTTCAAATCCTGGACGTGGTAATTGCATTTCACTTAGCGCTAATACCCTTGGGAAAGGTATGAATCCTACTCACCCTCCAGCTATGGATAAATAGTAGGGCAGATTGGGCTCTTTAACCTTGGTTAGGCAACCATTCTAAGAGAAGGAAAACTCTGGATTCAAACCTGCTGAACTCCACTTAATTGACCTTGTGTCGCATCCTGCTTGTGCAGAGGGGTTGGTAAATATATATGCTTAAATTTTAACGCTAAAAGCATTTTTAATCCATAAAATCTTTACCTTGCTCTACGCACAAAAAAGCAGAGCAATATCACAATATATTTTAAGTATAAGATAAGACATCTTGAAAATGTGTTGAATACCGACTCACCTAAGGACCAAGAACATGAAACTCTGAGACATGAATTTTTGTGTGGATGGGAAATTGATTTTGCAATTTTTACCTATTATCTGTTTTGGTAAGTTCTCGACACTCAGTCTGTATAGAAATGCATTGAAAATGTGGATAAAAATAAAAAGAGGTTGTCAGTGACCTCAACTTAATTTAATCATTACTGACAGAGAAAGGATGTTTTATGTATGTCTAAATATTTTATTAACCAATTGATTATAATAATAATAAAATCAAAATCAATTTAAAAACTATGACAATGGATTTTGCAAAATGAATTATTGATTTTTGGAATAAATTATTAACTGTTTTCATGAATTGTCTTTTAGACTTATTTGCAATTAAATGGAATATATTTTGACAATTTGTGTTTTATTAAAAACATTATATTCAAATTAGGGTATTCAAAATTAAATATAATCTGAATTTTAACTAAAAAAAATCTAAGATGCAGAACCTCACTGGGATGAAGAATGGTTTAAAAAAAAAAAAAGAAAAGAAAAAAGTCTAATCACATGGGTTTGACAAAAGCCTGCATAATCCTGCATCTAGTGATAAGGCTTTAATCCTGAAGCTCTGGGAAGTGTGGAGTACTGTTTCATTGCTATTAGTCCTAGTCCACTCGGACCCAGAGTGGTAGTACATGTTAGGGTCCCATCTATAGTATAATACTATAATGTTATAAAGTGGCCCGCAGCACAACAGGCACTTATAGGACCACAAGGAGTTAAATAGATTTTTTTTAAAAGAAGTTTTTAAAAATGTGTTTAAAAAAGAAATGAGTTTAAAAAAATCTGAATAGCCAACAAGAATGAATAAAACAAAAACCTCTTTAGCATAAAATAACCCAACAAGGGTTGATGGGTGGTAAAACTAACCAACCAAACTGCATAATAATACCCAAAAGTCTATGTGGGTGCCTCAGCTGAATAAAGCAAAAACAATTATGAAAACCTCTTGAAACTCTGAGGAAAAAATAGTATCATTTCTTTCTTTCTTTTTCTTCTTTTTACATGTACTGAAAAATTAGCACATGTTGATCTACTTAGTAGACAGAGGTAGATTTTTTTTTTTAAACTAAGTTAGAGGATTACTACTGACTAATATGCAGGTCTAGAATTATCTCAGGAGGTGTGTGGTGTAATGGTTAGAGTCATAGGAAATGGACTCATCAACCAGAGTTCCAATCCTGAACAAAACTACAGTTCACAGAATGCTAATACCTTTGGGAAAGGTATGAATCCAACTACTCTCCCTCCAGCTATGAGTAAATAGTAGGGCAGACTGGGTTCTTTAACCTTGGTTAGGAAACCAAAACCAAACGCAATATTAAAGACAGTTTTATTATTTTTTTGCAAGCAGTATGTTGATGAGTAGGTATTAAAAAAAAAGATATTGGCAAAATAAGAAATTTGATGTGATTTATTTACATAGGGTGCAGCACTTCTGCTTAGGATAATAATTGGAAGAAACAAAACAAGTATTAAGGATAGGGGAAAATGTTTACTAAGCAAAGATACAAGGTGAATAGAGTAAGTATCAATTACTAGGTTGAATTAAAAAATTCTATGGAGATCTCTTTTCTCTCTTCCAAGGTTTCAGCAGATCATTTATAGGAAAAACACAATTTCATTCTTATTATTTAGGTACTATATGACATTACTAAAATATATATCAGAATTATTTCATCAAAACATTCTCTTATCTTTATCTACTCCTTAGGCAACTCTGCTAATTAAATAGGGAAAAAAGAAAATTTTTGTCTTCCTTTTTTTTTTTAAATTAAATTTTAAAAATAACCCAACAGAACAACTGCATTAAAAACGAGTAAAAAAGAAAAATAACCAAAAATTATTAAAATACTGTGAAAATATCTAGAAAGGTAAGGAAAAAATGATTAATTGATTTTAAAAGGATGTCAGGTTATTCTATGCCTAGAGGTTAGGAAATCGCGTTCATTATATATTCATATAAAGAAATAATTTTAGTGAACTTATTAATATAAGCGCATCTGAATCTCACATGTACCTCAAATTTTAACTATCAACACAAATAAAATAAAAAATTTTTTAAAACTCATTTCTTTTTTAAACACATTTTTAAAAACTTCTTTTTAAAAAAATCTATTTAACTCATTGTGGTCCTATAAGTGCCTGTTGTGCTGCGGGCCACTTTATAACATTATAGTATTATACTATAGATGGGACCCTAACATGTACTACCACTCTGGGTCCGCATGGACTAGGACAGCTCGTAACTCGAAAATGTTGAGGCACTCATAAGTCAAGGTACCACTTTACATTGATTGAGTGATTGATTGATTATAATGGCATATCATCCCATCCAGGGTTATTTTATGCCAATGTCTTTTTCTTCTTCTTGATTTTGACAGTAGGTTGTTTGCAGTTGTTTGTCGCCAAGTGGAATAGAAAATACTTTAAGGGATAAGTTTATAGGATAAAGTTCAAGTTTGTGATAAGCAATATTTTAGCAAAAAGTTTTTAAACACAATTTTTATAAACAAATTTTTTCTATTTAACCCATAGATGGGACCCTAACAGGTACTACCACTCCGGGTAAAAGTGGACATGGGAGTAATGGTGATGAAGGGGTGCTCCACATTCCCTAGGCCTCCAGAATTGGAACCTCACCATCACATAGAGTTTAATGTCATTCCCAGGAGATGGAGACCCTCAGCCACCACCTTCTAGCACATATATGATAAAAAGGGTTGGGTCTTGCCATAAGGGCAATAGGGTTTGGACCATATAGCTGATTGATCGGAGGGGGCTTCTCCGACCACCTGTCTAGCCTAAGTAAGGGCCAAAGTAGAGTGTTGCATGTCATGGACTGCTCAGCCACAAGGATTCCGTCCTTAAGCATCACAGGTGGTCACCGACAACTAACAAGTGGCCCCACTGTGGGAGGGGTCTTACCCTTCTGCAGAGGTGCAATTGGTGTATTCTAAATCCCCAGCCGACAGGGCTCCCACTTTACTTTCAAACCTATGATGGTTAAAATCATGATAGTATTATGACTGATTAGAATCAATTCCAAAGTAATAAGTTAACTCTTAACATCCTATACCGCCTCATTCCACCCGGCCAGCAGTTACATTTGTTTTCCTAATCCACCCCAAATGATAGCCTTTGTTTAAATGTAATATTAAACATATTTAGAAGTCTTTAATTTAAGGGAAATAACAGGTAACTTTAGATGCAAAGGCCATTTTAGCCATTTATATATATCCTTATAGGAATGGGGCTCTGGACTTAGAAAATTCTCAACAGGATGTTAAGAGTTAGTATTATTTTTACTAACATTGAACAAAGAGAAAAAGTCAATATTTCAAAACAATAAACAAGAAGTTGAATAGGCAGAAGGTTAACTCACAATTATTGCTTTTATTAACCTTTTCCCAACCAGAATGTGATACAATTAAATGATTATTTCCAAAAATAAACATTAATACCTGCATTCTAGTTTTCATGATCCATAGACTCTTTTTTTTTTCTCTTTCTTTTGCACTACGACTGTATTGTTAGTTTTGACCTACCAAACTCATTTCACTTCACAATAAAATTTTGACTCTACAAAGGTTTCAAGAAACTTCTGGTCTATTTACAACGTGTTTAGGATGAACCCATACAAGAAGCCATTTCTTTTTCAAGAGTTTACGTACATCAGAGTAGATGACAAGATTTACAAAGCTGACTTCTTTTTGAAGAGTTTGAAGAGTTCTAAAAGTCAGGAATTTCCTTCTGCAAGAATCTGCTGTTGAAAATTTCAGAGAGAAGTATTTAGACATTATACTACTTTGTTCTGTATTACCAAAATTATTTGCATATATATATATCATATTATATTTTTGCTTGAAGGCAATTACAATGCATGTATCGCATAAAATTCGATACTTTTTTTTAATAGAAAATGAACTTGACAAGTGTAATCCCGGCAAAGGATTGCTCGTGTGTAGAACATCGTACAGACTGTTTCGACTTTATTAAGTTTCATCAGCGATGTATACTAACGACTTCCATATATATATATATATATATATATATACACATATATACCAACCCCTCTGCACATGTAGGATGCAACATAAGGTCAATTTCTTAAGTGGAATTTTAACAGGTTTGAATTTGGAGTTTTCCTTCTCCTCGATTGGTTACCTATCCAAGATTAAAGAGCTCAGTCTGCCTTACTATTTATGTATAGCTGGAGGGAAAAATCTTGGATTCATACCTTTCCCAAAGGTATTAGAGCTATGAGAAATGCAAACAGCCTCATCCAAGATTTGAATTCATCAGTAACCATTACACCCCTCACCTCCACTTATTAGTGTATAACACCCCCCCCCTAACTTTAGACTACAAATTCTGGAAAAAAAATTCTATGTATAATACTGACTTTTTAGAATTTGTAAAATTATGCAGGGACTTTTGGCAATTAAGTTCAATTTTTACATAACACCAATATTCCTGGTAAAGGTATAAATGCAACTATTCTCCCCCAGCTTTGTGTAAATAGTAGGGCAGACTTAGAGATGAGGGGTTTCATACATTTCCTACCCTAATGGATTTTCATTTCACATAATAAAAGCAAGACTTTACTATTTCTACTGGAATATCATTCAGTCATCACAAACCTTATGACCAATTATCAATGGTATTGCCAGGGCTCTAATGACCCCTTACCTGCTTGACAAGTCATGGAGTCAGAAGCAATTAAGGGGTCACTGGAGTTGGAGTCTGTAAAACTATACTGACTCCAGTTGAATTTATACTTTATATATAGCTGTTATATACCATAACCTATGAACATTAATTGTATTTATTGTATACAATTATTGTATTTATTGTATACAATTATTGTATTGTATTTTGTTAATGTTATAAAAATTCCATTTCATTTCCAACATACGTTTGGTTATTTCTCATTTAGTAACCTTTATTAAGTTACGAAAATGACCCTAGTTTAGTCTATAAAGTTATACAGTGCACACTCCTTATGAATAGATCATTTTAAAAAATCATGGTTTTATATTTATTTGTAGGCCATAATCACTTAATTACATAAAGAGGAGTTGGAGTCAGAGGTGCCAAATAGAGAGTCAGAGTCAAGGTTTTGTGCTTCAACTCCACAGTCCTGGTCACCATAAATAAGTACACCCCAATCAATTTTCTTGTTTTCTATCACAGATTTATTTAGTAGGACTTTATTATTTAGCTATGGACAGACTTGAACTTGCCATGTTTTTGTAATCATATTCCCATGTTTATTATTCAATTTAAATTTGATCATAGAATAAACATTGAATTCGGTCAAAATTTAGAGAATGTTGAGCTGGCCTATGGCAATGAATCAATGAGCCTAACAAGATGTCTTGAGTGGCATCAAACTTTAAGATGTTTTGAGTGGCATTCAAAGCTTCAAGAGAGAACATCCCTAGGAGTGACTAAAGGTCAGGGCAGCACTCACAAAGCACTGACCCTTGAAAATTACACTGGGATGAACTGTGCACCACAAGCATTGAATTACCATTACATTAACATAGTGGTTCCTATCGTTTTTGATGTATGAGAGAGAGAGAGAAGAGAGGAGGAGAGAGAGAGGTGAGAGAGAGAGAGAGAGAGGGAGAGAGTTCAGTTGGTTTGTTTTATAGCATATCAACATTTTTCAGGTCATTACCAAGTCATTTTTATAAACAAAGACTCAGATTGCTTACAGTACCTGCTGTTGCTTAAGTGGTCACCAAATTAAGTATTGATAGGTTAATTACTTTGTTTAACTTGTTGATCTAACAGGAACTGGTAGTTTCAGTTATAAAAGTAAGTAAACAATGGGTGGCCTAATGTCGCATGAGCCAAATCGGAGAGTCTATCCCTTTTCATTACACTAGACAAGGATTATTTTAGTATCTGAGTGGAGCGACACAACCCATCAACTCCTCACTTCATGCACGATCGAACCAGGAAACTTGGGATTCCTAGCCAGACACTCTACTGACGAAGTTAAACCGAATTCGACCATTTATTATTTAAAAAAGGATTGAAGGATTCTAATTAGCTTTTATATTTAACATGTGGTCCATGATGATATTGATGCCTCTATTCCTGAAGCATGAAAGACTAATTAGCTTATTTACCCAACCTTTCACTACGAGTAGGATGTCACAACGTCACAAATTAGAGAATCCAGCGAGGATCAAATCTCCATTCATAGTATGGATCTGTAGACTAACGTTCTATTACACAGAATGGATGCCCTTATTACTTCAAACCCATTTCACCCATTGTGTTTATGGAAGAATCAGCAAGGATCAAATCTCCATTCAGTAGTAATTGGATCGTGAGACTAACTTGCTATTACTACCGAATGGGATGCCTTATTTTTCTCACCCATTCCCATGTGTTTATGGCGTATCCCAATGGTATTGAATATATTTCATCAGTAAATGGATATACGAGATTGAATTGTGACTAACTTGTGATTTGCTAGACGGTGTATTT
>CM042146.1:71711624-71827913 GCA_023376005.1 Doryteuthis pealeii | reverse complement strand
TGGTCGGAGAAGCCCCTCCGATCAATCAAGCTATATGGTCCAAACCCTATTTGCCCTATATGGCAAGAACCCAACCCTTTTATCCATATATGTGCTAGAAGGTGGGGCTGAGGGTCTCCATCTCCTGGGAATGACATTAAACTTCTATGTGATGCGTGAGCGTTCCAAATTCATGGAGGCCTTAGGGAATGTGAGCACCCCTTCATCACTTACTATGTCCACTTTTACCCGGAAGTGAGTAGTACCTGTTAGGGTCCCTCTATGGTTAAATAGAAAAAATTTGTTTTATAAAAAATTGTGTTTAAAACTTTTTGCTAAAATATTGCTTATCACAAACTTGAACTTTCTATCATAAACTGTATCCCTTAAAGTATATTTCTATTCCACTTTGGCGACAAACAACTGCAAACAAACCACTGTTCAAAATCAAGAAGAAGAAAAAGACATTGGCATAAAATAACCCTGGATGGGATGATATGCCATTATAATCAATCAATCACTCAATCAATTAAAGTGGCTACCTTGACTTATGAAGTGCCTCAACATTTTTCGAGTTACAGCTGTCCTAGTCATGCGGACCCAGAGTGGTAGCTACATGTTAGGCGGTCCCCATCTATAGTATAATACTATAATGTTATAAAGTGGCCCGCAGCCACAACAGGCACTTTATAGGACCACAATGAGTTTAATAGATTTTTTAAAAACAAGAAGGGTTTTAAAATGTTGTTTAAAAAAGAAATGAGTTTTAAAAATTTTTTATTTTATTTATGTTGATAGTTAAATTTGAGGTACATGTGAGATTCAGATGCCGGCTTATATTAATAAGCTTCAACATAAAATTATTTCTTTATATTGAATATATAATGAACGCGATTTCCTAACCTCTAGGCAAGAATAACCTGACATCCTTAAAATCAATTTAACTCATTTTCCTTACCTTCTAGATATCACAGTATTTTAATAATTTTTGTATTTTCTTTTTTACTCGTTTTTAATGCAGTTGTTCTGTTGCGGTTATTTTAAAATTTAATTTAAAAAAAAAGGAAGACAAAATTTCTTTTTCCCTATTTAATTAGCAGAGTTGGGCCTAAGGAGTTAGATAAAGATAAAGAGAATGTTTTGCATGAAAATAATTCTGATATATATTTTAGTAATGTCATATAGTACCTAAATAATAAGAATGAAATTGTGTTATTTCCTATAAATGAATTCTGCTGAAACCTTGGAAGAGAGAAAAAGAGCATCTCCCATAGAATTTTTAATATTCAACCTAGTAATTGATACTTAATCTATTCACCTTGTATCTTTGCTTAGTAAACATTTCCCTATCTTAATACCTTGTTTTGTTTCTTCAATTATCTATCCTAAGCAGAAGTGCATGCACCCTATGTAAATAAATCACATCAAATTTCTTATTTTGCAATATCTTTTTTTAATACCTACTCATCAACATACTGCTTGCAAAAAATAATAAAACTGTCTTAATATGCGTTTGGTTGGTTTTCCTAACCAAGGTTAAAGAACCCAGTCTGCCCTACTATTTACTCATAGCTGGAGGGAGAGTAGTTGGATTCATACCTTTCCCAAAGTATTAGCATTCTGTGAACTGTAGTTGTCAGGATTAGGAACTCTGTTTGATGCAGTCCATTTCTATGACTCTAACCCATTACACCACACCACCTCCTGAGATAATTCTAGACCTGCATATTAGTCAGTAGTAATCCTCTAACTTAGTTTAAAAAAAAAATCTACCTCTGTCTACTAAGTAGATCACATGTGCTAATTTTTCAGTACATGTAAAAAGAAGAAAAGAAGAAAGAAATGATACTATTTTTCCTCAGAGTTTCAAGAGGTTTCATAATTGTTTTTGCTTTATTCAGCTGAGGCACCCACATAGACTTTTGGGTATTATTATGCAGTTTGTTTGGTTAGTTTTACCACCCATCAACCCTGTTGGTTATTTTATGCTAAAGAGGTTTTTGTTTTATCATTCTTGTTGGCTATTCAGATTTTTTTTTAAACTCATTTCTTTTTTAAACACATTTTTAAAATTCTTTTTAAAAAAAATCTATTTAAACTCCTTGTGGTCCTATAAAGTGCCTGTGTGGCTGCGGGCCACTTTATAACTTATAGTATTATACTATAGATGGGACCCTAACATGTTTACTACCACTCTGGGTCCGAGTGGACTAGCTAATAGCAATGAAACAGTACTCCACACTTCCCAGACTTCAGGATTAAAGCCTTATCACTAGATGGCAGGATTATGCAGGCTTTTGTCAAACCATGTGATTAGACTTTTCTTTTCTTTTTTTTTTTTTAAAACCATTCTTCATCCCAGTGAGGTTCTGCATCTTAGATTTTTTTTAGTTAAAATTCAGATTAATTTAATTTTGAATACCCTAATTTGAATATAATGTTTTAATAAACACAAATTGTCAAAATATATTCCATTTAATTGCAAATAAGTCTAAAAAGACAATTCATGAAAAACAGTTAATAATTTATTCCAAAAATCAATAATTCATTTTGCAAATCCATTGTCATAGTTTTTAAATTGATTTTGATTTTATTATATTATAATCAATTGGTTAATAAAAATATTTAGACATACATAAAACATCTTTCTCTGTCAGTAATGATTAAATTAATTGAGGTCACTGACAACCTCTTTTTATTTTTATCCACATTTTCAATGCATTTCTATACAGACTGAGTGTCGAGAACTTACCAAAACAGATAATAGGTAAAAATTTGCAAAATCAATTCCCATCCACACAAAAAATTCATGTCTCAGAGTTTCATGTTCTTGGTCCTTAGGTGAGTCGCGTATTCAACACATTTTCAAGATGTCTTATCTTATACTTAAAATATATTGTGATATGCTCTGCTTTTTTGTGCGTAGAGCAAGGTAAAGATTTATGGGATTAAAAATGCTTTTAGCGTTAAAATTTAAGCATATATATTTACCAACCCCTCTGCACAAGCAGGATGCGACACAAGGTCAATTAAGTGGAGTTCAGCAGGTTTGAATCCAGAGTTTTCCTTCTCTTAGAATGGTTGCTAACCAAGGTTAAAGAGCCCAATCTGCCCTACTATTTATCCATAGCTGGAGGGTGAGTAGGATTCATACCTTTCCCAAGGGTATTAGCGCTAAGTGAAAATGCAATTACCACGTCCAGGATTTGAACTCGGCGACGAGTCCATTTCCCATGACTTTAACCATTACACCACGCGCTTCCTAACTGACAACCTCTTTTTATTTTTATCCACATTTTCAATGCACTTCTATACAGACTGAGTGTCCAGAACTTACCAAAACAGATAATAGGTAAAAATTGCAAAATCAATTTCCCAACCACACAAAAATTTAAGCATATATATAACTATAAGATCATCCCCATATATATATATATATATATATATATATATATAATGTCATCCACAGACAATGTGTTTTGATGTTTGATGTCTCTTTAGTGTGGCTAGACACAGCAACCACTTCAAGCTGGAAGCGAAACCCAACTGACTTTTTATCAGTCCGGTTCCTTAATTTCTTGGCCATATAAGTAGTTAAAATGTAATACTACTGTGAATGTCTCACTCTACACACTGGGTGTATATACTATATGTCCTGAGTATGATGTTAAACTGCATCTAATGTGAAAGTTCCAGTTTTGGAACTCTGGGGAGTGTGGAGTTCCCCTTCATAGCCATTACTCCCAGGTCCACTGTGACCTGTAGTATTAGTACCTGTTTAGGCCCATCTATGTGGTTATATAGAAAAAAAATGAGTTTGAAAAAAAAAATTGAATACTCATCAAGCATGAATAGAACACAATGTCTTTGGCTTAAATAACCCCAACAAGGGTTGACTGCCGTAAAATCCAACAAACCAAAACCAAACAACTAATTATTACTGAAAGTGCTATAGTTTTGTGCTACATTGTTAATTTGGACCACTTGAAAGATTTACACTTGAGAAGATTTCTTTTCTGATATTTATTTTATTGATGTGGGGGAAGCACATGATAATGAGTTGTGGGTGGAGTGTGGGCGGTGAGGTCTTTCTATTCCAATAGTACAGTCTCTCTTGTTTTGCAAAAGGTGAAAACTTGAAAGTTTACCTCCTACATAAGTAAAAAAAGATAAAAGATAGTTATATAGTTATTCAAGGTGTGCTGAAATTCTACAACTTTTCCTTTTAAACATTTAAAGGTGGAGTTCCTGTGATATTGTAGTGAGTGAGTTTCGAATTCCAGTCAAACTATTACGTTTACTTTCAGGCTAATACCCTTAGGAAAGGTATGAAACCCCTCATTTCTCAGCTAGAGTCCCACTACTGTTTTTCTACAGGGATGGATTTAGCATTAATAATTATTAACCTGCAAAGGTTGATATGCCATTAAATAAAAGAAACCAAACCAAACATGCAATTTTGTTTCTATTTTGGGGCCGGTTTAACTCCGTTGGTAGAGCACCCACCTAGGAATTGCAAGGTTCCTGGTTGATGCCAGTCCCAGACAACTCAGCTTGGGAGTAATCTGATCTGTGTGTAAAGTGGGGAGCAGACGGTAGTTGTGGCGCTCCAGCTAAGCAAAAATAATCTCTCTGGTCAAGCTCTAGCAAAAAGGAAACTCTGTTGCTGTCAGGTTATACCAACAATAGGCCACTCCGTGCCTGTGTATGATGCTAAACTGCATTTGATGGTGAGGGTCCAATTTTAGCGCTCTAGTGGTGTGGAGTATCCCTCATTGCCCTTGCATATAGAGTGGTAGTACCTGTTAGGGTCCCATCTATGGCTCAAATAGATCTGTTGCAATTTAATGAAAATTATTTCTACCAATTTATTAATTTACTTAAACAAATCAAATATATATATATATTATATATATTATATATATATATATTATATATATATAAAAATCTCAAAACAAGACTTGGTATTAAATAACCCACAAGGTTTTATATGCCATTAAATGCCAACCAACCAACCAACCAACCAAACCAACCAAATATTCAAAATATTTGAAATAACTCAGCCTTGTATTGATTGTAAAAATGGATATCTGATAGTTCTGTGATAAACTTAATATTACATTTTTTTTTTTTTGTTTTTTTCCTTTTTTTAAAATTTCCACATTTTGATCAATTGATGTTGCATATTCATTTCATTTTGAATTTCCTGTGTTAAGATTTGAATAAAATGAAACAGAAGAAACATATAATGAAAAAAGTAATGCTAAAATAAACCTAAAGATAAAGAGAAAAGATTAACATGGATCAGAGAGCAGACTGAAGTAAAAAGATATCATTGAAATTATTAAACCGCAAGAATGAAAGTGGCACAGATAGAAAGGGAGATAACTTAAAAAATAAAAAAGGTTACTTAGAATGGTGACCAAAAAAAAAAAAAAAAAGACTCAAAAAAAAAAAAGCAAACACTTCAGGAAGAATACTACTTCACATTGACATTGGTTCCTTTGGTAATTCCAATAATCTGGAAGTCTTGAAGTGTTCTATTAATAACAAGTGATGTTGGAAGGTTCCATAATACAACCTTTAAATTAATCCAGGTCAGTTGGTTAAAACTAAAAAAACTTATTTTGTAGAAAGTTCAAAATGAGTATAGTAAGAGAAGACTTAGATAGAGAAATCAGATAGTGGAGTTTATTCATAAATCATAGAAGAAAGTAGCAAAATGAAGGTCATCATGAAAGAAACTAAAAAAAGGTCTTTGTCTAGGAAGAGACTCAAAATGGCTGGTGTGTTTTTAAAAAAAAATATTTAACCTTAAATTTCAATTATCTTTTTTCATCATATTTTCAGTGGTTGGTTGGTTTATTAGCATGCCAAACCTTGTTGGGTTATTTAATTTTTGTCAGTGTTTTTGTCAAGCAATTATTAGTTTAAATGAACTATTCCTATTTAATAATAATTTGTTTGCCTGGGAATATAATTCTCTATCAGCTAACTGAATGTACCTGGATGTTTGGAAAATAGGTAAATTTGAAAATTTCATTACCTAGATCACAAAAAAGCCAAATTTTAGAGTAAAATAGGTAATTTCCATTTAAGTTAGACATAACAACAAGAAACAAGAAAAAAGAGAAAAAAATTGTTGCCTAGTATTATTTGCTTCAGAATTTGATTTTGGAAAAAATGCAATAACTGTTAATTGTTGAGGATTTTCTTTGATTTTTTCTTTGTTTGATGGCATATCAAATTCATGGGTATTTTAATGCCAAAGCCATTCTTAGTAGAAGAACAAGAAGTGTACTATTTATTAACCCATAGCTAGGGAAATTAGTGGGTCCAGGGCATTAGTCCAAGTGAACAGTTGAACTCCACCTTACTATGATGTTGCGTACAGCACGTTTAGCCACTACACCATGGGAACTCCTCCCCTAAACCTTAATGTAAAAAAAAAAAACTTTCAAGTATTTGTGTACAATGAATTCTCCTCTGTTTTAGGTACTTACTAATGGACTCGCCTTAGAACTGCAAGGTCTCTTTTCAATACCCTGTCCCTGCCATATCAGCGTATGAGTAGCACAGATTGGGTAATCTGATCTGTGTGGTAAAGTAGGGAGCTGATGACAGTAGATGTGATGCCCACCTCAGCAAAATAATCTCCCTAGTCTCGCATTAGTGAAAATGGGATAGGACTCCCTCGTTGTCCAGCTGATACTGACAATAGCCCACTCTGCCAACTTTACTTTTTACTTTCTAAGTACCATCAAATCTGCTCAATAATTAAAGGTGTATGAGACACCCAGTGAGAACCAAACTCACTAAAAGGTGGATAAAAAATATACTTTAATTTAATTATATACATAATGCTTAGGAGACCTGAAACCCCAATTCTTGCAAACAAATTACTTATCAATAAAAAATGATTTTAGAAGTTATTATAAAATTCCATATTTGGTTATCTTGGCTCTAAAAGTGGGTAAACATAAGAAAGGTTTGGTAGTACCTGTTATGGTTACATATATGGGTTTAAATATATCTGTTTTAAACTCTATGCAAATTATTTGATAGGTTCTGGAAGCATATAATTGTTTACTAAGAATTATTTTAATTACTTGAAACCATTTAATACTCACCAAATTATTGGTGTTATATTAGTTTCAAGTCATTCCTATGTGCAAACAGATGATATTATTATAAATAGCAAATAGTTACTTTAAACCATATTTATATGTATAGAATTATTAGTATTAGATAAGAATACTCATTATTATGAGGATTTGAAGGATTGAATAATCCAACAATATATTAGAGAATAGAGGAAAAAAAAGTGGATATAACACAACCAACTTAAATTTCAATTGATCATTTCGCCTATATGACTGGAACCTTTTCAAATTTCATTGACATAAATGCTTATATAACTGAACCATAAATGCACCTATAACTATTGGTTTGTATTTAAGATGGGAATACTCATTACATATATCATTGTAAACTTGTATTGATTAGATAGAATTGGGAATACTCACTTCCATATCATGTATAACTGTATGAATAGTATTAGATGGGAATACCCACTCATATCATGTATAACTGTATTGATTAGTATTAGATGGAAACTCCATCTTATCTGTATAACTGTTTTGATTAGTATTTAATGGGGAATACTCATTCATTATCATGTACAACATGTCACTTACTTAGTATTCAGCGGGAATACTTTCATTTTTATCATGTATAACTTATTGTAGTATTAGCTGGGAATACTTCATCATTATCATGTATAACGTATTGATTGTATTAGAGGGATACCATTCATATCAGTATAACTGTATTGATTAGTATTAGCTGGAATACTCACTTCTTATCATGTATAAACTGTATTGATTAGTATTAGATGGGAATACTCATTCATTATCATGTTATTAAACTGTTCATTCTTTAGTTTAGATGGAATACTCATTATTCCATGTATAACCTTATTGATTAGTATTAGATGGAATACTCATTCATTATCATGTATAACTGTATTGATTAGTGATTAGATGGGCATTACTCATTCTTATATGTATAACTGTATTGATAGTATTAGATAGGAATACTAATCAATAGTTATCACGAGATAATTGAGTTATTCCCATTAATACTTAAATCAATACATTATACATGGATAATGAATTGAGATCCATCTAATACTAATCAATACAGTTATACATGATAATTGAATGAGTATTCCCGGCTAATTACTAATCAATACAGTTATACATATAATAATGAGTAGGGAGTATTCCCATCTAATACATTAACTCAATACAGTATACATATTAAATGAATGAGTAATTCCCAGACTAATATAATGCAATTACAGTATACATGTAATGAATGAGTATTTCCCAGCTATACAAATCTCAATACATTATAACATGATAATGAATATTTTCCCATCTAATACTAATCAATTACAGTTATAAGATAATGAATGTATTCCCATTTCTAATACTAATCAATACAGTTATACATGATAATGAATTGATTATTCCCATCTATACTAATAATTACAGTATATAATGAATAGTATTCCAATCTAATACTTATCAATGTTATAACATGATATATGAATGATATTCCCATCTAATATAATCAAATATTATAGGATGCATTTATGTCAGTTATATAAGCATTTATGTCAATAAATTTTGAAAAAAGTTTCAGTCAATAAATGAGGCGAAATATCAATTGAATTTAGTTGTTGTGTTGTTATATCCACTTTTCCTCTATTCTCAATATTTTGGGATTTTATTCAATCCTTCACTCCTCATAAATAATGAGTTATTCTTTATCTAATATACATAATCATATACATAATTATTATGTTTAAAGTAACTATTGCTATTTTAATAATATCATCTGTTTGCACATAGGATACTTGAAACTATATAAACACCAATAATTTGTGAGTAATTTAATTTATGGTTTCAAGTAATTAACAATAATTCTTAGTAAACAATTATAGCTTAAGGAACTTAATTCAAATAATTGCATTAGAGTTAAAAATATTAAACCCATATATGTGACCTTAACAGGTACTACCAAACCTTCTTATTCTTTACCCACTTTAGACCAAAGATAACAAATATGGAATTTTATATTCACTTTCTAAAATCATTATTGATAAGTCAATTGTTTGCACAATTGGGTTTCAGGTCTCCTAAGCATTATGTTATGAAAATAAAATAAAGTAATATTTTTTTATCCACTTTAGTGAGTTTGGTTCTCACTGGTGTCCTCATACACCTTTAATTTTGAGCAGATTTGAATGGTACTAGTAAGTAAAAAGTAAAGTTGGCAGAGTGGGCTATTGTCAGTATCAGCTGGACAACGAGGGAGTCTATCCCATTTTCACTAATGCGAGACTAGGGAGATTATTTTGCTGAGGTGGAGCATCCACATCTACTGTCATCAGCTCCCTACTTTACCACACAGATCAGATTACCCAATCTGTGCTACTCATACGCTGAGATGGCAGGGACAGGGTATTGAACCAGAACCTTGCAGTTCTAAGGCGAGTCCATTTAGTAAGTACCTAAAAACAGAGGAGACTTCATTGTACACAAATACTTGAAAGTTTTTTTTTTACATTATTAAGGTTTTAGGAGAGAGTTCCATGGGTAGTGGCTAACATGCTGTACTGCAACATATCATAGAAGTGAGTTCAACTGCATTCACTTTTGACTAATGCCCTGGACCCACTAATTTCCCTAGCTATGGGTTAATAAATAGTACCACTTCTGTTCTTCTACTAAATGGCTTTGGCATTAAATAACCCTGAATTTGATATGCCATCAAACAAAGAAATCAAATCAAAGAAAATCCTCAACAATTAACAGTTATTGCATTTTTTCCAAAATCAAATTCTGAAGCAAATAATACTAGGCAACAATTTTTTTTCTTTTCTTTTTCTTGTTGCTTATGTCTAACTTAAATGGAAATTACCTATTTACTCTTAAAATTTGGCTTTTTGATCTAGGTAATGAAATTTTCAAATTTTTACCTATTTCCCAAAACATTCCAGGTACATTCAGTTAGCTGATAGAGAATTATATTCCCAGACAAACAAATTATTATTAAATAGGAATAGTTCATTAAACCATATAATTGCTTGACAAAAACACTGACAAATTAAATAACCCAACAAGGTTTGGCATGCTATAAAACCAACCAACCACTGAAAAATAATGATGATAAAAGCAGTTACATTGAAATTTTTAAGGTTAAATATGATTTTTTTTAAAACACACCAGCCATTTTGAGTCTCTTCCTAGACAAGACCTTTTTTAGTTCTTTCATGATGACCTTCATTTTTGCTACTTTCTTCTATGATTTATGAATAAACTCCACTATCTGATTTCTCTATCTTAAGTCTTCTCTTACTATACTCATTTTGAACTTTCTACAAAATAATTTTTTTTTTAGTTTTAAACCAACTGACCTGGATTAATTTAAAGGTGTGTATTATGGAACCTTCCAACATCACTTGTTATTAATAGACACTTCCAAGACTTCCAGATTATTGAATTACCAAAGGAACCAATGTCAATGTGAAGTAGTATTCTTCCTGAAGTGTTTGCTTTTTTTTGGAGTCTTTTTTTTTTTTTTTTTGGTCACCATTCTAGTAACCTTTTTTATTTTTTTAAGTTATCTCCCTTTCTATCTGTGCCCACTTTCATTCTTGCGGTTTAATAATTTCAATGATATCTTTTACTTCAGTCTGCTCTCTGATCCATGTTATCTTTCTCTTTATCTTTTAGGTTTTTTTTAGCATTACTTTTCCATTATATGTTTCTTTTCTGTTCATTTTATTCAATCTTAACACAGGAAATTCAAAATGAAATGAATATGCAACATCAATGATCAAAATGTGGAAATTTAAAAAAAGGAAAAAAAAAAAAAAAAAAAAAACAACAAAAAATGTAATATTAGTTTATCACAGAACTATCAGATATCCATTTTTACAATCAATACAAGGCTGAGTTATTTCAAATATTTTGAATATTTGGTTTGGTTTGGTTGGTTGGTTGGCATTTAATGGCATATAAAACCTTGTGGGTTATTTAATACCAAGTCTTGTTTTGATATTATATATATATATATATATATATATATATATATGATTTGTTTAAGTTCATGTGTATTAATAAATTGGTAGAAATAATTTTCATTAAATTGCAAACAGATCTATTTGAGCCATAGATGGGACCCTAACAGGTACTACCACTCTATATGCAAGGGCAATGAAGGGATACTCCACACCCACTAGAGCGCTAAAATTGGACCCTCACCATCAAATGCAGTTTAGCATCATACACAGGACACGGAGTGGCCTATTGTTGGTATCAACCTGACAGCAACAGAGTTTCCTTTTTGCTAGAGCTTGACCAGAAATTATTTTTGCTTAGCTGGAGCGCCACAACTACCGTCTGCTCCCCACTTTACCACACAGATCAGATTACCCAAGCTGAGTTGTCTGGGACTGGCATCAAACCAGGAACCTTGCAATTCCTAGGTGGGTGCTCTACCAACGGAGTTAAACCGGCCCCCAAAATAGAAACAAAATTGCATGTTTGGTTTGATTTCTTTATTTAATGGCATATCAACCTTTGCAGGTTAATTATTTAATGCTAAATCCATCCCTGTAGAAAAACAGTAGTGGGACTCTAGCTGGGAATGAGGGGTTTCATACCTTTCCTAAGGGTATTAGCCTGAAAGAAAAACGTAATAGTTTGACTGGAATTCGAACTCACTCACTACAATGCCACAGGAACTCCAACCTTTAAATGTTTAAAAGGAAAAGTTGTAGAATTTCAGCACACCTTGAATAACTATATAACTATCTTTTATCTTTTTTTACTTATGTAGGAGGTAAACTTTCAAGTTTTCACCTTTTGCAAAAAAGGAGACTGTACTTATTGGAATAGAAAGACCTCACACCCCACACCCACCCACAACTCATTATCATGTGCTTCCCCCCCACATCAATAAAATAAATATCAGAAAAGAAATCTTTCTCAAGTGTAAAATCTTTCAAGTGTCCAAATTACAATGTAGCACAAAACTAATTAGCACTTTCAGTAATAATTAGTTGTTTGGTTTGTTTGTTGGATTTTACGGCATGTCAACCCTTGTTGGGTTATTTTAAGCCAAAGACCATTGTGTTCTATTCATGCTTGATGAGTATTCAAATTTTTTTTTTCAAACTCATTTTTTCTATATAACCACATAGATGGGACCCTAACAGGTACTAATACTACAGGTCACAGTGGACCTGGGAGTAATGGCTATGAAGGGGAACTCCACACTCCCCAGAGTTCCAAAACTGGAACTTTCACATTAGATGCAGTTTAACATCATACTCAGGACATATAGTATATACACCCAGTGTATAGAGTGAGACATTCACAGTAGTATTACATTTTAACTACTTATATGGCCAAGAAATTAAGGAACCAGACTGATGAAAAGTCAGTTGTGTTTCGCTCCCAGCTCGAAGTGGTTGCTGTGTCTAGCCATACTAAAGAGACATCAAACATCAAAACACATTGTCTGTGGATGACATATATATATATATATATATATATATATATATATATGGGGATGATCTTATAGTTATACATATGCTTAAATTTTTGTGTGGTTGGGAAATTGATTTTGCAATTTTTACCTATTATCTGTTTTGGTAAGTTCTGGACACTCAGTCTGTATAGAAGTGCATTGAAAATGTGGATAAAAATAAAAAGAGGTTGTCAGTTAGGAAGCGTGTGGTGTAATGGTTAAAGTCATGGGAAATGGACTCATCGCCCCGAGTTCAAATCCTGGACGTGGTAATTGCATTTCACTTAGTGCTAATACCCTTGGGAAAGGTATGAATCCTACTCTCCCTCCAGCTATGGATAAATAGTAGGGCAGATTGGGCTCTTTAACCTTGGTTAGGCAACCATTCTAAGAGAAGGAAAACTCTGGATTCAAACCTGCTGAACTCCACTTAAGAAATTGACCTTGTGTCGCATCCTGCTTGTGCGGAGGGGTTGGTAAATATATATGCTTAAATTTTAACGCTAAAAGCATTTTTAATCCATAAAATCTTTACCTTGCTCTACGCACAAAAAAGCAGAGCAATATCACAATATATTTTAAGTATAAGATAAGACATCTTGAAAATGTGTTGAATACCGACTCACCTAAGGACCAAGAACATGAAACTCTGAGACATGAATTTTTGTGTGGATGGGAAATTGATTTTGCAATTTTTACCTATTATCTGTTTTAGTAAGTTCTCGACACTCAGTCTGTATAGAAATGCATTGAAAATGTGGATAAAAATAAAAAGAGGTTGTCAGTGACCTCAACTTAATTTAATCATTACTGACAGAGAAAGGATGTTTTATGTATGTCTAAATATTTTATTAACCAATTGATTATAATAATAATAAAATCAAAATCAATTTAAAAACTATGACAATGGATTTTGCAAAATGAATTATTGATTTTTGGAATAAATTATTAACTGTTTTCATGAATTGTCTTTTAGACTTATTTGCAATTAAATGGAATATATTTTGACAATTTGTGTTTTATTAAAAAACATTATATTCAAATTAGGGTATTCAAAATTAATATAATCTGAATTTAACTAAAAAAAATCTAAGATGCAGAACCTCACTGGGATGAGTATAGTTTAAAAAAAAAAAAAAAAAGAAAAAAAAAAGTCTAATCCACATGGGTTGACAAAAGCCCGCATAATCCTGCATCTATAACTGTTTCATTGCTATTAGTCCTAGTCCATGCGGACCCAGAGTGGTAGTACATGTTAGGGTCCCATCTATAGTATAATACTATAATGTTATAAAGTGGCCCGCAGCACAACAGGCACTTATAGGACCACAATGAGTTAAATAGATTTTTTTAAAAAGAAGTTTTTAAAAATGTGTTTAAAAAAGAAATGAGTTTTAAAAAATCTGAATAGCCAACAAGAATGAATAAAACAAAAACCTCTTTAGCATAAAATAACCCAACAAGGGTTGATGGGTGGTAAAACTAACCAACCAAACTGCATAATAATACCCAAAAGTCTATGTGGGTGCCTCAGCTGAATAAAGCAAAAACAATTATGAAAACCTCTTGAAACTCTGAGGAAAAAATAGTATCATTTCTTTCTTTCTTTTTCTTCTTTTTACATGTACTGAAAAATTAGCACATGTTGATCTACTTAGTAGACAGAGGTAGATTTTTTTTTTTCAAACTAAGTTAGAGGATTACTACTGACTAATATGCAGGTCTAGAATTATCTCAGAAAAAAAAATATAGGAGGTGTGTGGCGTAATGGTTAGAGTCATAGGAAATGGACTCATCAACAAGAGTTCAAATCCTGGACAAAACTGCAGTTCACATAGTGCTAATACCCTTGGGAAAGGTATGAATCCAACTACTCTCTCTCCAGCTATGAGTAAATAGTAGGGCAGACTGGGCTCTTTAACCTTGGTTAGGAAAACAAAACCAAACGCAATATTAAAGACAGTTTTTTTTTGCAAGCAGTATGTTGAAGAGTAGGTATTGAAAAAAAAGATATTGGCAAAATAAGAAATTTGATGTGATTTTATTTACATAGGGTGCAGCACTTCTGCTTAGGATAATAATTGGAAGAAACAAAACAAGTATTAAGATAGGGGAAAATGTTTACTAAGCAAAGATACAAGGTGAATAGAGTAAGTATCAATTACTAGGTTGAATTAAAAAATTCTATGGAGATCTTTTTCTCTCTTCCAAGGTTTCAGCAGATCATTTATAGGAAAAACAAATTTCATTCTTATTATTTAGGTACTATATGACATTACTAAAATATATATCAGAATTATTTCATCAAAACATTCTCTTATCTTTATCTACTCCTTAGGCAACTCTGCTAATTAAATAGGGAAAAAAGAAAATTTTTGTCTTCTTTTTTTTTTTTTAAATTAAATTTTAAAATAACCCAACAGAACAACTGCATTAAAAACGAGTAAAAAAAGAAAAATAACCAAAAATTATTAAAATACTGTGAAAATATCTAGAAAGGTAAGGAAAAAATGATTAATTGATTTTAAAAGGATGTCAGGTTATTCTATGCCTAGAGTTAGGAAATCCGTTCATTATATATTCATATAAAGAAATAATTTAGTGAACTTATTAATATAAGCGCATCTGAATCTCACATGTACCTCAAATTTTAACTATCAACACAAATAAAATAAAAAATTTTTAAAACTCATTTCTTTTTTAAACACATTTTTAAAAACTTCTTTTTAAAAAAATCTATTTAACTCATTGTGGTCCTATAAGTGCCTGTTGTGCTGCGGGCCACTTTATAACATTATAGTATTATACTATAGATGGGACCCTAACATGTACTACCACTCTGGGTCCGCATGGACTAGGACAGCTCGTAACTCGAAAATGTTGAGGCACTCATAAGTCAAGGTACCACTTTACATTGATTGAGTGATTGATTGATTATAATGGCATATCATCCCATCCAGGGTTATTTTATGCCAATGTCTTTTTCTTCTTCTTGATTTTGACAGTAGGTTGTTTGCAGTTGTTTGTCGCCAAGTGGAATAGAAAATACTTTAAGGGATAAGTTTATAGGATAAAGTTCAAGTTTGTGATAAGCAATATTTTAGCAAAAAGTTTTTAAACACAATTTTTATAAACAAATTTTTCTATTTAACCCATAGATGGGACCCTAACAGGTACTACCACTCCGGGTAAAAGTGGACATGGGAGTAATGGTGATGAAGGGGTGCTCCACATTCCCCAGGCCTCCAGAATTGGAACCTCACCATCACATAGTTTAATGTCATTCCCAGGAGATGGAGACCCTCAGCCACCACCTTCTAGCACATATATGATAAAAAGGGTTGGGCCTTGCCATAAGGGCAATAGGGTTTGGACCATATAGCTGATTGATCGAGAGGGGGCTTCTCCGACCACCTGTCTAGCCTAAGTAAGGGCCAAAGTAGAGTGTTGCATGTCATGGACTGCTCAGCCACAAGGATTCCGTCCTTAAGCATCACAGGTGGTCACCGACAACTAACAAGTGGCCCCACTGTGGGAGGGGTCTTACCCTTCTGCAGAGGTGCAATTGGTGTATTCTAAATCCCCAGCCGACAGGGCTCCCCACTTTACTTTCAAACCTATGATGGTTAAAATCATGATAGTATTATGACTGATTAGAATCAATTCCAAAGTAATAAGTTAACTCTTAACATCCTATACCGCCTCATTCCACCCGGCCAGCAGTTACATTTGTTTTCCTAATCCACCCCAAATGATAGCCTTTGTTTAAATGTAATATTAAACATATTTAGAAGTCTTTAATTTAAGGGAAATAACAGGTAACTTTAGATGCAAAGGCCATTTTTAGCCATTTATATATATCCTTATAGGAATGGGGCTCTGGACTTAGAAAATTCTCAACAGGATGTTAAGAGTTAGTATTTTAGTACTAACATTGAACAAAGAGAAAAAGTCAATATTTCAAAACAATAAACAAGAAGTTGAATAGGCAGAAGGTTAACTCACAATTATTGCTTTTATTAACCTTTTCCCAACCAGAATGTGATACAATTAAATGATTATTTCCAAAAATAAACATTAATACCTGCATTCTAGTTTTCATGATCCATAGACTCTTTTTTTTTCCCCTCTTTCTTTTGCACTATGACTGTATTGTTAGTTTTGACCTACCAAACTCATTTCACTTCACAATAAAATTTTGACTCTACAAAGGTTTCAAGAAACTTCTGGTCTATTTACAACGTGTTTAGGATGAACCCATACAAGAAGCCATTTCTTTTTCAAGAGTTTACGTACATCAGAGTAGATGACAAGATTTACAAAGCTGACTTCTTTTTGAAGAGTTTGAAGAGTTCTAAAAGTCAGGAATTTCCTTCTGCAAGAATCTGCTGTTGAAAATTTCAGAGAGAAGTATTTAGACATTATACTACTTTGTTCTGTATTACCAAAATATATTATATATATATATATATATATATATTTTTGCTTGAAGGCAATTACAATGCATGTATCGCATAAAATTCGATACTTTTTTTTTATAGAAAATGAACTTGACAAGTGTAATCCCGGCAAAGGATTGCTCGTGTATAGAACATCGTACAGACTGTTTCGACTTTATTAAGTTTCATCAGCGACGTTTATACTAACGACTTCCCTATATATATATATATATATATACCAACCCCTCTGCACATGTAGGATGCACATAAGGTCAATTTCTTAAGTGGAATTTTAACAGGTTTGAATTTGGAGTTTTCCTTCTCCTCGATTGGTTACCTATCCAAGATTAAAGAGCTCAGTCTGCCTTACTATTTATGTATAGCTGGAGGGAAAAATCTTGGATTCATACCTTTCCCAAAGGTATTAGAGCTATGAGAAATGCAAACAGCCTCATCCAAGATTTGAATTCATCAGTAACCATTACACCCCTCACCTCCACTTATTAGTGTATAACACCCCCCCCCCTAACTTTAGACTACAAAATTCTGGAAAAAAAATTCTGATGTATAATACGCACTGACTTTTTAGAATTTGTAGCAGGTAAATTATGCAGGGACTTTTGGCAATTAAGTTCAATTTTTACATAACACCAATATTCCTGGTAAAGGTATAAATGCAACTATTCTCCCCCAGCTTTGTGTAAATAGTAGGGCAGACTTAGAGATGAGGGGTTTCATACATTTCCTACCCTAATGGACATTTTCATTTCACATAATAAAAGCAAGACTTTACTATTTCTACTGGAATATCATTCAGTCATCACAAACCTTATGACCAATTATCAATGGTATTGCCCAGGGCTCTAATGACCCCTTACCTGCTTGACAAGTCATGGAGTCAGAAGCAATTAAGGGGTCACTGGAGTTGGAGTCTGTAAAACTATACTGACTCCAGTTGAATTTATACTTTATATATAGCTGTTATATACCATAACCTATGAACATTAATTGTATTTATTGTATACAATTATTGTATTGTATTTATTGTTAATGTTATAAAAATTCCATTTCATTTCCAACATACGTTTGGTTATTTCTCATTTAGTAACCTTTATTAAGTTACGAAAATGACCCTAGTTTAGTCTATAAAGTTATACAGTGCACACTCCTTATGAATAGATCATTTTAAAAAATCATGGTTTTATATTTATTTGTAGGCCATAATCACTTAATTACATAAAGAGGAGTTGGAGTCAGAGGTGCCAAAAATAGAGGAGTCAGAGTCAAAGGTTTTGTGCTTCAACTCCACAGTCCTGGTATCACCCATAAATAAGTACACCCCAATCAATTTTCTTGTTTTCTATTCACAGATTTATAGTAGGACTTTATTATTTCATGCTATGGACAGACTTGAACTTGCCATGTTTTTGTAATCATATTCCCATGTTTATTATTCAATTTAAATTTGATCATAGAATAAACATTGAAATTCGGTCAAAATTTAGAGAATGTTTGAGCTGGCCTATGGCAATGAATCAATGAGCCTAACAAGATGTCTTGAGTGGCACTCAAACTTTAAGATGTTTTGAGTGGCATTCAAAGCTTCAAGAGAGAACATCACTAGGAGTGACTAAAGGTCAGGGGCAGCACTCACACAAGCACTACCCTTGAAAATTAACACGTGGGATGAACTGTGCACCACAAGCATTGAATTACCATTAACATAGTGGTTCATATCGTTTTGATGTGTGAGAGAGAGAGTGAGAGAGAGAGAGAGAGAGAGAGAGAGAGAGAGAGAGAGAGAGAGAGAGTCAGTTGGTTTGTTTTATAGCATATCAACCATTTTCAGGTCATTTAACCAAGTCATTTTTTATAAACAAAGAACTCAGATTGCTTACAGTACCTGCTGTTGCTTAAGTGGTCACCAAATTAAGTATTGAATAGGTTAATTACTGTTTAACTTTGTTGATCTAACAGGAACTGGTATTTTCAGTATAAAAGTAAGTAAAGTCAATAGGGGTGGCCTAATGTCAGCATGAGCCAAATCGCGAGGAAGTCTATCCCCTTTTCATTAGCACTAGACAAAGGAGATTATTTTAGTATCTGAGGTGGAGCGACACACCAACCATCAACTCCTCACTTCACTGCACGGATCGAACCAGGAAACTTGGGATTCCTAGCCAGACACTCTACTGACCGAGTTAAACCGAATTCGACCATAATTATTTAAAAAGGATTGAAGGATTCTAATTAGCATTTCATATTTAACAGTGGTCCATGATGATATTGATGCCTCTATTCCTGAAGGCATGAAAGACTAATTAGCTTATTTACCCAACCTATTCACTACGAGTAGGATGTCACAACGTCACAAATATAGAGAATCCAGCGAGGATCAAACTCTCCATTCAGTAGTAATGGATCTGTGAGACTAACTTGCTATTACACCAGAATGGGATGCCCTTATTTACTCAACCCATTCACCATGTGTTTATGGAGTATCCAATGAGTATTGAACTCTATTTAGTAGTAATGGATCTACGAGACTAATTTGCTAACCATTACACCATGTTGGCTTATATAAAAATTACTGACTTGTCTTGATTAGGATTACTCACTCGGCTTGTGTAAGATTTACTTAAAAAAATATTACAGTGGCAATGTTATCTTAGCATGATAACCTAAATATTTGGTTTCATTTTACAAAAAGATTATTCTATTTCACTAATTGATAACTATTACAACTTTCTCTTTTAGGTATTTTCAAATTTACCAATTTGTTCGTCGCTTGCAAGATTAAGGCTTCTTCTCTCATTGATATGCTGGATTTTTGGATCTGAACCAAAATTTACTAATTGGAGGGATTAGTCTTATCTCGGTAATTGACCAATCATAGATTAGTCTCCTTCCTCCTCTTTATTTATCTATTTTTTTTTTTTAGCTTTCATCTCTAATTATAATAGAGACTAGCAAAAGTATGCACCTCCTGGGTGCAAGTATTTAAGTTTTAATGTAAAAGACTATCAAAAGTAAATAAGAACAAATATAAAAATATTATTTTGATGTTATTTTAATTGATTTATACATAAAATTATATATAAGATTGCTTTTAATATGTTCAAGAATAACATGATAGTATTAGAAATCAGTAATAGCAAATAATTATTTATTAAACAGTTTTGTTAAAATCATTATGTAAATTATTCCCACCATGTACTATGTAAATCTTCATAACACATATATAAGGATTTTAAATGCATTAATAATATGGGTAGTTTTGCGGTAAATCTAACTCAGCTAGACTTTAATAGAGACATCGTTAATAAATAAGAAGATAATTAAAATGAAATAATGACTAATTCCAAATTGTTGAGAATATAACTTAAATAACTAGGGAAATCATGACATCAGTGGTGATATAGTTTTGGTTACAGTGACATAATCTCCATTATTAATAAGATTGTGTGTTTGACTGTAACCGAAACTATGTCACCACCAACGTCACAATTCCTTTAGCTATTGTAGTAAGCATGTTTTTGGATGAGTCCCCTGTGGTGTAGTGGCTAAAGTGAGATATAGATATATATATATATACACATATATACACACACACACACATACACACACAAAAATGGCATTAAATGACCCACAATGATTGATACACGATTAAACACCAACCAAACAAATTATATTCCCAATTCCCAAAGTAAAACTGTTCCTACCCTGTCACATCTATTTTATTTCCTCCCGAGCCAGTTTGACGCATTCATTTATAATGTTTTTTGTAAAACATCTTTTTTTCATTAAGATATTTATTGTTTTTCTTTATCTTGCATTTATTCTGAATTGCAGTGATAAGATTGCATTTCTCTTTTTAAGTGTCTTCTTTATAAACATGTTTGAATCTTTTTAATAGAATGTTTATACTGACAAACTTAAATTCTAAAATAGTTTTTACAACTTCTGCAGAAATTATGCTCATTTGAAAAAAAAAAAAAAAGAAAAGAAAAATGGATTCCCAGAAGAACTGCATAAAACTGCAACTGGTATAGTTTGTTTTCTTTGTAGAATTTGTTGCTTAGCTAACCATTTATTTATTTATTTTTTTATCACAGGGGATTTGTGAAAGCACACACATAAAACACTCAAATACAGAAGTAGACACATATGCACAGAGGTAGATATACACACATATCATATCATTCTTTTCCCTAAGGTGGTTACGGTCAAGTCATGCTGAAAGCACCAGTTCACATTTGATCACCAATGTTAAGCAGCAATGATTCTGTTCAATACTTAGATGAGTGAACATTTAAACAACAGCAGGTACTATAAGTAAACTGAATATCAAAATGTCTTGATTCAGTATTAAATGACCAAAAAGGGTTGATATACTGTAAAACAAAACAACTAACAACCTTTCCCTGAGTGACATACACATAGTCACCTAAAAGCACAAATACATACATATGCACGCAGAGAATACGCACATAAAAATCATACATATTCACAAACACACTGAAACACACACACATACGGATGGACATACACATGAAAGCACACTCAAAACTCTCAAATATAGAGCAGATATATATGCACAGAGGCACATGTATACATAGATGTAACGGGCACGCATGCATACACACATGTATCATTCCTTTCCCTGAATTCATATAGACATAGATATCTAAAAGCACAAACACATACATACGGGAAATGGAACAGGATCATGCATACAGAAACACCCTTGCATGTAGGGATGCACACATATTCACGAAAACGCACACATAAGACACTCAAATACAATCCCATAAGAGTTATATTTTCATGCTAAATGTAGCAACTATTATATAATGAAGATAGTATTAAAAGGAAATTATCTTAATTTCTATTATCTTTTCTTTTTTATGTTGATAATGAAAGACAAACAATACTTCAAAAGGTGGCATTGGCATCTCATCGTGGTGTAATTGTTAGCAAAGTATTCTTGCAGATCCATTACTAAATTGTGAGTTTGATTCTCACTGGATGCCCCATACTGAGACATTGTGTCACATCCTACCTGTGTCGAACAGGTTTAATAAATACCTAGAGCATCCCATTGTGGTGTAATTGTTAGCAAGCTAGTCTCGCAGATCCCTGACTACTGAATTAGCATGTTTGATCCTCACTGGATGCCCCATACTTGCAATCTTTTGTCACATTCTACCATGGTGAACGAATTGAGTAAATACCTACAAGCCAAGTGAGTAAATCTAGTTATAAAAAAAGTAAAGTCGATGGGGCGGCCTAAAGTCGGTATCAGCCTGTCAGCGAGGGAGTCTATCCCCTTTTCAATAGCGCTAGACCAAGGAGATTGTTTTAGCATCTGAGGTGGAGCGCCTCACCTACCATCATCTCCTTACTTTACCGCACAGATCCATGTGCTACTCATACGCTGAGTTGGCGAGGACCGGTATCGAACTAGGAACCTTGTGGTTTCTAGCGTAACGCTCTACCGACTGGGCTAACCCAGCCCCTATCAGATATTTGTGGAAATCTAAATAAATAAGTTACTACTACCACTACTACTACTACTAATTTGGAGGCACACATTGTGTAAAGTTATCAGTATAGGAAATGGACAATGTGCCCTGGGTTAAAATGTTCGATGATGCTGTTCGCATTTCACTTTTATGCTCTTGAGAAAGGCATGAATCCATCTCTTCTTCCTCCAGCTAGGGCAGACTGGGCTCTTCAGCCTTGGTAATGCAACTAATCTAGGAAAAGGAAAACTATGAATTTAAACCAGATGTACTTAAATATTGACATCCAGCCTGTGGCAGAGGGGTTAGGTAAATACTATTACTACAACCAGAATCACAATCAAAAGTCACAAACTAGTTGTGAACTTCACCATTCCTGCAGATCACAGAGTGAAAGTAAAGGTAAGTGAAAAACTGAAGAAATACTTGGACCTTGCAAGAGGGCTGAAAAAATTATAAAATGTGACGGTGATACCAGATGAAAACAACATGGGTAAGAGATTGGAGAGGGGGGGGGTCAAAGAAAGAATTAAGACCATTCAGACTACAGTACTGCTGTGATCAGCTAGAATACTTAGAAGAGTTCTAAAGTAAAATTATTTTAACATAATTATACAAATTCAAGAAATTTGGACGAAAAAATTATCAATAATAACAATAATCACAAGAAATCATATATGTACAAACCAGAATCCCTCCTAGGAAATGAAACACATACTATTCTGTGGGATTTTGAGATACAAATGAATCACCTAATGCCGACCAGAAGACCCAACCTAATGTTGATTAACAAGAAAAAAAGAACTTGACATTTAGTAGATTTTGCCATTCCAGCAGACTACAGAGTGAAAATAAAAGAAAACAGAAAGAGAAACAAATACTTGGAATTTTTCAGGGAACTAAAAGCTGTGGAACATTGCAGTTGGTGCACTTGAAACACTCCCCCCAAGGCTTTAGAAAAAAAAACTGGTAGAATTAAAAATCAGGAAGAATCGAGACCATCCAGACTACGGTATAGTTAAGATCAGCTAGAATACCCAGAAGAGTCCTGGAGATCTGAGGAAACTTGTTGTCACTCACAAGATACAAAATCTTATTATAATGGAGATTGTGTGTCCATCTGTCTGTAACCGAAACTAAATCACTACTCAAGTCACAATTCCCTTAGTTATTGACGTCACATTCACCATGACTTTATTTTTTTATTTAAACCTCAATTATTGATAAAATTGGTATACCTTATTAATACTGTTGGGTTAATCTACATACTAATAACATGCAAGTATATTTATATATTCAACAAAATAGCGGTTTACAGTGTGAACGAGAAGGCTAATTTGCATATTTATATTAAGAATTTGATTTTAACAAATATATGCTTAGTATTATTGATTTCTAATTGTTTGGTTTTCTCTTAACGAATCTGAGCAAAAATCTCGGGGATAAATCTTTAAAGAAATCCATAAACAAGACGAAAGAACTGTAATTTTATTAAATAATTCATAATCTAACTAAATAGATAAATTAGGAAAAATGAAAGACGGGAGTGATGGAAAATAATGGAAGAGTGAGATTTAAAGCTGTTCTATTTTTCGATTATACCCCCTCAGTTTATCATTTTCTAAATAGTTTCTAATTTGATACAATATTTTATTACAGAAAAACCTAAATACTTGCACCCGAAGGGTGCATATATTTGCTAGTAATAATAATAATAATAAAAAGAGAGCTCAACTTCCCAGCGTATGCTCTCTGAGACAGTGCCATGTCCGCTGGATGGATGATGGATGAATCCCATAGGACATCCTCTAAGCAGAACTTTCATCTGGCAAAAAAGATTGGTTCGTCCTCAGCTGCAATTTAAGGATATCTGCAAGTATGATTCCAGGTGCTTTAGCATTGTCTAGGAAAATTTGGCTCGGGACTGCCCTCGGTGGTGGCAGGCCCTCTGTAGTCACCCTGGCGCAACACCATGAAACGAAGAGGTCTAGGAGAAAGCGTTGGCAACAGACTACCGTCACATGCGACATCTGTGGTTGGGGCTGTTTTTCAAACATTGGCCTTCACAGTCACAGAAGGTGCTGTAACTACAGGAGCACGAGAAAAATATACAGTATTACGAGACTGCAATGGCAATAATAATAATAATACAGCAAATTCTAAAACTGTTCGTATAACTGAATTTCTCATTACTGAGTAATGAGACCAAATTGTTAATAGATTGCAAAAAGCTTTGTATACATGTATAGAAAAATTGATGTACAAATGGCTAACAATACTTCCTGTTACCATAACAACATAATTTCTCATTACTCTTTAGGGTGCTGACTGTCAAATACACACACACAAACACACATATATGTGTGTGTGTGTGTATCCTGTTCGACCCATAACAACACTTTATATATTACACTCTCACACACAGGGATGAGCTTAGACCACTGCACCATGGCAAAATGCTGCAGTGCCCTCAAAAAACAAGCTACATACATCCATGGCAATTTTTGCTTTAAAATATTAAATTTTTGCTTTTAAATATTTAATTTTTTTTTTTTAATTAAAATAAAAAAAAAGAGAGAGAAAATGAAAAAATTGACTCATTTTATCACAAATTTTTTTTTTTAAATTCAAACAATGTAATGTTTCATTTCTTTTCTGAAAATGTTCCACTGCAATTTATCATTATGAAGAATCCTAGTTATCATAATTTGTTATTTGTCAATAAAAATATTTGATTTTAATTTTTTGTGTTTATTTTATCAATGTCCTTTTAGATTTTTGTGCGTCAGGGATGCAGGACATGTACCTATCAGTATCTCTGCAACCATATAAATATTTTTAAGATCGGATCAGAAATACTCGAGAAATTGCGAATTAAAATGATTAAAGGTGCAAATTTGTCAATGTCCACCGATTTCAGCAAAGTGCTGGTAATGCTAATTTCTTTCTTAATATAAGTCTTGTTCCAAATATCTTTAATGTTTAATGTCATTCAAATATCCAATGCTTTTTTGTATACTTTATATTATTTATCTTTAAAAAATAAGTTGCTATCAATAAACAGAATGAATGGTTGGAGGCAATAATGGTTACCGTCATAGGATATGGACAAGGGGAAACAAGTTCAATTCCTGGATGCAGCTGTTTGAATTTCACCTAATGCTAATACCCTTGAGAAAGGTACAAATCCAACTATTCTCCCTCTAGCTAAGAGTAAATAGTAGGGCAGACTGGGCTCTTTAACCTTGGTTAGTCTAGGAGAGGGAAAAATCTGAATTCAAACCAAAGAGGCTCTCTTTTCATTAGTCAAAACTACTTTGACAGCTCCCCCTCCCCCAATCCATTCAGAGACCTGATATTCTTGTGAATACAGGTTTTTATATTCAACACAAAACAAAAAGCATTTTTGTTTCCTATCAGTGGCATCTTTAAAAAAAAAAAAAAAAAAACTTATCAGTGACAATCTTAATGAAATTTAAAATATGTTAGCAACGTAAAATGTCTAAAAAGAAAGAAAACACCTTTAAACCAATGTTTATCAACTTTTTGTTTTTTGCCCCCCCCCCCCCCCAATCTAATGCGAGTTCTTTATAGGCCACCCATGCCAACTTGAGTTTTTATCCCTCCACCTCCTCCCTCGTGATTTATTCGCAACAAAGTGAATTACAATTAAATGTGTCAATTACAGAAAATAAACAATTACAAAAAGAAAAAGAAAGATTGAAAGACAAGTTAATGAAAAAATACCTTAATTTAAAGAATAAATTAGAAGTTTTAAATTTTAAGAAATTGAAAGCTAAAAATGGTTATTTTGCATAAATCAAATTAAAAAAATACAATGAATAAATATTTATGTAAACAAAATGGCTTAGATTTATTTAACATCCTAACTAAATAATAAGTTTAATATTTCATTTTAAATAATAATTATTAATTACAAAATACTCCTCCATATATTTTGTGGGTCCTGACAAGAAACACCTGAAGAAGGCCAGAGGGCACATCAGCTGAAACACTGTGTATATAACAATAAAGATGAAGACAACAGTATGAAAAATCCAAATAATACAAATTATCAAGCTTCATCTCAAAAACAGGCTCTAATGATATTGAGCACTCTTTACTTTTAAATATAGCAAACTATATATATACATCATCAGGTTGGGCTGTCAGCACAGATTCCCATGACACTCTCTCACCATATTTCCCTATGGGTCATCATTTCTGGCAGGTCTTCTGCATCCAAATGTATCCACATTATATATATATATATATATATATATATATATATATATATATATATATATATATATATATATATATATACACACACACACACACACACACACACAACTATCAATACTATTCATCTAATGCTTTTTGTACCAGATGTTATTCATGGTAGATACAAGTATTAAGATTCTTGTAGTTTTCAGGCATTATTTTAAACTAGGCCCCAAAACTACTAAAGCTGCTGACAGAATTTGAGGAAGAGCAGAAGGAAATGAAACAGCATCTGACCATTATATATACTATATACTCAAAACTTTTCATGGCGATGACTTGTTCCTTGAAATAAAAAGCCCAGAAATAGACAACCATCAGCTGATAGTTATGAAGCTTTAAAACACTGGGAAGCGAAGAGAAGAGAACCTGCCCAGCAAGAAGCACTGAAAAACTTCAAGAGTAATCAAACATCAAAGAATGAGACCGTATATAAAGCATTACATAACCTTGAAAAAAAACAAAAAAACAAAACAAAAAAAACAAAAAAGCAACGTACTGAAGCTCTTGAGATCTTCCTGACAAACACTCAGTTGATTAAGAAACGAAAATACATTCGATACACTCAAATAGAAAGACAAATAGTCAAAAGGAATTAGATATTATGATAAACCGCAGAAGGCAATGCAAAAAGGAAGCAAAATTCTCTTATCAGTAGATTGCACAGCTCTGTAATAGATAAGAATTATATTTCTACATAATATTCTTCAACTGGAGAGAAATAAAAAAAAGATTGAGGCATATTTAGTGTCAATGAAATTGAATACTCTATTCAAGATAGCAATTTATTTATAAATGTCATTCACTTCTTAAAAGAAAAGTTTCACCTTGCTTTAACAATTTAAATCATCATCAGGTCACTGTTAGCATTCTGCAGTAGGCTTGCAACAAGGTAAGATCCGTATTGAGTTACGGCTTCCTTGTTACCTTGTCTTACCAATTCAAGGGTAATTGGGATTTTTCTACCAGTATGATGTTTATTCTACAGGATTTTCATGAATCTTTCTTGTCAACTGTTTTTCATCGGTCATTGCCCTTGGTAGGTTTGCTACATGGCATCAAGTTTCTGCACAGAGTTGATTGATATAAGTTTTTTGCTGATTTGCCTACTTGTGTGTCCAATTTTCTTTACTGTTTCTCATCTTCACTCTTCCCCATTGAATAATTTACAGAATTAGTAGCAATGGGAAAAAGTTTTTTTTTTTTTTAAATCACAGGAGTTTATTTGTTTAATGGTACATCAACTCCTCATGGGTTATTTAATGCCAAAATTTGATAAATCATAACTATATTTTCAATGGGAAGTTTTTGTGTTATAAATGGCTATTGTTGTAGGAAATGGACACTGTGAACTGAGTTCAAATACTTGACGTAGCTGTTTGCATTTCTTTAATTTTGTTTGTAAAACACCTACACATGGACACACCAGTGTATGGTAACTAGCAAAAATCTATATCAATCTGCTCTTGCCAGAAGCAGTGACTGATAGGGACAGGCGGCAAAACAGACGCATAGGAATACATGCTGTTATCACAACTTTTTGATAATGAAGCAGATGAGGGTAAAACAAGATAGAAAAATGTAACCATTAAATGGATTAACTACAGAACAACCTTATGATATGGTACCACAAACTTGGATAATTGAATGTCTAAAAATATACAAACAAGAGATCAGCAGTATTTCCAAAACGTGACCTTTATCAGTCGACAGAGATCTGCACTAGCAATGACTTCAGTGACACAGAATTGTTTACCTGATACAACAGAAAAATATTGAGAGTTCCAAAAATTCCGACCCAGACATCCATAATACTGACCATCGTCACATAGAAGAAGACAAAATCGACCATGACTCGAAAGAGACTTATTTCATTTTAATGGAGGAATTATTATTGGTTGGTTTAAAAGATAGCGAAGTAATCAAATACCAACGAAAAAGAGACCCAGTCTCTACTGTATATTTGAAATTAATAACCTTTGTTCTTCTTTAAAGAATTACTTAATATCTGTTAAAATATTTTAAACCTAGTTAAACCTAAAATAGCAGAGGTCGTCACTACTAGAATAAGCTCAGTCCTAATTAGTGATCATCCTCCACACATTAATCATTTTCTGTGTTTTTTTTTTTATTGTTTATTTTGTACAAAATATCCAACAAAGTCATAAATTTCATCATGTAAGCCATAGAAAACTAGAAAATGAAATTATCAATAGGACAAACCCTAGCATAGGTGATAATTCAAAGAGGCATCTTCCAGGGAGGAACCTTTTTTTACAATGCTATTCGTTATAACAATGTTACCACTCAACTACATACTTAAGAAATGAACAGGGGGGCTACAAATTTACAAAATCACAGATGAATTTGTGGAGGAAAAAGAAATGAAGTGGCATCTATAATAATCCAAAACTAGTTTAAGCATTTTCAGGTTGGTGAAATCAAAGCCCAGAAACAGACAACCATCAGCTGACATTTATGAAGCTCTAAAACACTAGGAAGAGAAGAGAACCTGCCCAAACAAGAAGGACTGGAAAATCAAGAGTAATCAAACATCAAAGAAAGAGAGAATAAAGCATTATATTAATAAATAAATATGCAATCCATGAACACATTAGGTTCCCATTGTAATTGCAATCCATAATGATATTGATATTAGGAATGAGTGAAGGATTCTAATTAGCATTTCATAGTCAAAAGTTGTCCATGATCATATTGATACTTTTATTTAAGAAGGAGTATAAGTTAAAAGAAAGGAAATGAATCCGACGGTATACGTATATATAAAAAAAAGATATGAAAACACCACAAAATGCTGTTAAAGTGAAAACATTTTATAACTTTGCTGATATTGAACAATATTTCGATTTTATGAAAATCGTCATCAGAGCTTGTTTAACTCTTAACATCCTGTTAAGAATTCCATAGCCCCATTCCTATAAGGATTTATTTTAAAAATGGCTAAAAATGATCCTTTTAATTTAAAGTTAACCGGAATATTCCCTTAAATTAAAGACTTCTAAATATGTTTAATATTACATTTAAACAAAGGCTATCATTGGGTGGATTTGGAAAACAATGTGACTTCCAGCCGGTGGAATGAGGTGGTATAGGACATTAAGAGTTATACTCCGTGTTGTTAAGTGGAGACAAAAGTCATGAAGGAGTGAAGAAATCAAAGTAGCATTTTATAGTTAACAGTGGTCCATGATATCGACGCTTTTATTTAGAAAGGGGTGAAGATTTCTAATTAGCATTTCACAGTTAACAGCTGTCCATGATGATATTGATGTTTCTAGTTAGAAAAGAGTGAAGGATTCTAAGTAGAGGTCCATGATGATATTGATAAACAAAAAAAGAAGGTAATTCATGACAAACTGGTTCGCATCAAACGTTTTACTTAACTGTCATAATTTATAAAGTCTTGTCACAGTGTGCAATATTATTTTACAATCACTTATCAGTCGTTTAGTAAGGTTGGTTGTTTTGTTTTACGGCATATCAACCATTATTGGGTCATTTAATGCTGAATCAGTTCATTAAGTCAAGATGTTAGGGAATCACATTCATTGTACATTCATATTTACATTTTTTGGGCAATTGTTTCTTAAAAGTTGTTTTCTTTTTGCACATGAAATAGATAATTTTTTTTATTCGATACATAGATGGGACCCCAACAGGCACAAGGACTCCAGGTCAGAGTGGACCTGGGAGTAATGGCAATGATACATAGATATCAGGTTGCTTACAGTACCTGCTGCTGTTTAAATGGTCACCCATTTAAGTATTGAACAAGCTCATCACTGCTTAACTTTGGTGATCTAGCGAGAAGTGGTGCTTTCACATTTAGTAAGCTCAACCCAGTTATAAAAATAATTTTTAAAATAAAATATCATAGACTACCAGAACAAAAAAATCAAGGAACTATTTTAACAAAAAAGGATGGTTACTTGTCTGAATTTTTTAAATGAGGCTCGACGTCATCAATTAATAGAAATGTATGGCGAGTCATGCATGGATGTCAAAAAACGTTCACAAGTAATATAAGGGGTTTACAATGATAACAATATGGTAGCAAGCTGGCATGACATAAACATGCAAAAAACGCATCAACCGAAATGGCGATTATGTAGAAAAATAGATTCATGTTCAAATTCTAAAATGGTGTAAACATCATAGACAATAAAGAATGAATGTTTTTGTGATTTCTAAATATTTTGGAGACCTTACCTTTGGGATTACCCAAAGTACCTTAGGATTTATTTATTTTTTCAAAGTCGTTCAATGTAAATTCTTTCCAGCCCTTCCTCCCCCCCCCATTGCCGATGACACAGAATGCACAACCATATCAAACAAAACGTGTTTAACATGACTAATACAATTCAAGGAAAACAACTAAATGTAACTTGTCGCCATTTTGACAACTACTTCATGGTTACCCGTCTCTTTACACAAGCAAACACACAAAGTAATAGACAGAGTGGCTTATTGTCAGTATCAGATGGACAGCAAGGGAGTCTATATCCTTTTCACTAGTGCTAGACTGGGGGAGATTTTTTTTTGCAAAAAAAAAGAATCCGGTTTAAAACATTCACATTTTAAAACGGTCCCAATTATCATTATTTTTTTATGAAATCAAAATATTGGCAATATTAGCAATGCAAAAGTTGTAAAAATAAATTCAATTTAACAACATCTGTGTATTTATACCATTTTATCTATTTAAAAAAAATTTTTTTTTTAAATGAAGCTTTTAATTTCTTTTAGCAAATAAAAGGTAAATGTCAAATTGATTTAATTTAATCAATTCGAGAATAATAGAATAATTTCAAGACAATTTATTAAGAACTTTGATATTAAGAGATCCTATTGTACTAGAAAAACATGGCACAAAACCAATTTTGATCTCACACAGTACAAAGGAAGTAAGCCCAATAAATTTTAAAAACATTATGAAGCCTTTTATTATCATAACATTATTAGGTTGGTTTCTTTGTTTAATGGCACATCAACATCAATGCCAAAATCATCTTTGTAGTAAAAACAGTGTTGGTATTCTTTAACCCATAACTAAGGGGGTACATACCTTTCCCAAGAGTATTAGTCCAAAAGTGAATGTAATAGTGCGACTGTCATAGCAATACGCTACAAGGTTTCCCCTACCCTATGACATTATTAATTTTATTTAATCTTATTACTTAGCTACCAGATATTACCCAGGATTTAAAAAGTTAAAATAAACCTCTTATCTGTATTTATATATAGATTAATAAAAATTCTTTTTCTATATATTTGTTTGTTTTATTATCTTTTATTCTTTATATATTCTTGTTTTTTAAGTTGTTATTTTTATTATTCTTCTTGTTTGTATTTTTGTATTTTATTTTATTTTTAATTATGTTTTATCCTTTTTTAATTTGTTTTATTTTTTTTTTTATATATTATTGATTTATATCCTTATTTTTTTTTTTATTTAGCTTTTTTTTTTTAATGAAAAATCAGGGTTAAAATGTTTTTTTGACACCCATCCCAGATAAAAATAGGGTGTGGATTTTATTGAATTTTATTTTTTGCTGGTTTACTCCAATTTTCCAAAAGTGGAGAAAAAGAATGTGTACTCGATAATTATACAGACATACAGAATCTTATATATATATATATAGATTATTGTAAATTTTTTCCAACAATGGGTTGATACACTCTTCATTAATACAATTATTTCATGATTGAATGTTTTAATAGCATGTCATTCCATCTAGGCCTATGTTAAGTTAAAAGGTTAGGGAATCATATTCATTGTACATTCATATTTACATTTTTTGTGCAATTGTTTCTTAAAAGTTGTTTTTGTTTTTTGCACATGAAATAAATAATTTTTTTTTATTCGATACATAGATGGGACCCCAATAAGCACAAGGTCTCCAGGTCAGAGTGGACCTGGGAGTAATGGCAATGAAGGGGTACTCCATATTTCCTAGGTTTCCAGAACTGGAGCCTATCAAATGCAGTTTAGTGTCACACCCAGGACACCTCTTGGGAGGACACCTCTGCAGGGGTATACAGTCAGCGTATTCTAAGCCTTTGCCAATGGCTGTTTACTACAGGTAACCCTCTACATTCATAGGGGCTAGAAGCAAAGGACCCCTAACAAAAAGTGGAGAAACTGCAAATATCTCCAGCCATCATATAAATCTCAACTTTTTATACTGCCAACCATATTTGACACAAATGCATAGAGTATACTTTGTACAGCCACAATAGGTTGTCCTTTTTTTTGGTATGTCCAGTCCGTTCAAGTATGTCCACTTACGCATACGCAAATTTACAAGTACACCTATTATTACTTCCAATATCCGCAGATTTACAAGTCCTTCCACAAGTACGGCTAAAAATCTGTCCTTGATAGAAAAACAAAAAAAAACATTGTGTATGAAGCTTATTTACATCTATTTAGAAATAAAACAATTATTTTATTTGTCTCCCATTTAATCCTATATTTTTTTATACAAGGTGTGTCAAGATAGAAATGAAGAATGAATGAAAATTTTTTTTTTTTCAGAATACAAAGCGTGTTAAAAAGTACAAAAAATCTTGATACTTTTTTGACACACCTTGTATAAATTTTTATTTAACTATTATTTTATTTATTTCCCCTTTGACCCTACAAATATTAAAAATTAATAAGTAAAGTCATTGAGGTGGCCTAAAGTTGGTACCAGCCAGACAGCAAAATAGCACTAGACCAAGGAGATTGTTTTGGCATCCGAGGTGGAGTGCTACACCTATCATCATCTCCTTGCTTTACAGCACAGATTCCTGGGCTACGCATATACTGCGAGGGCCGATATCAAACCCAAAACCTTGTTGTTCCTAGTTGGACACTAAACCGGCCCTAATTATTAAAAAAAATCTATTTTAAAACATGATATTCAATTTTAAGGGTTTTTTTTTGTAATTACAACTTTTAAATATTATTATCAAAATTTTACAAATTGTTCTGGAGGACCTTAAAACGTAATATTTGAAAATTGTATATCTAATTCATTTTAACATAACTTTTCATATTACAAACTGAAGATTCGTAATGGTAAATATTGATAATGAATGTTATTCCTTTTTTTTTTTTTAAATTGGTCCGTTTTGTAGAAAAAAGATTTGAGATTTTCATAAAATCACTTTTTTTAGAATCATCAGGTGAAAATAACATTCTACATTAAATTTAGGGGTAGATTTTAAAAATTTCACAAAATCAAATTTACATAAATGTAAAATCTTATACCGAAGAAATTTTGTTTTATTTATTTATTCTTTTAAACATTTTTTAAAACTCATTTTTCTATTTAGCCCATAGATGGGACCCTAACACTACGGGTCAGAGTGGACCTGAGAGTAATGGTGATAAAAGAGGTACTCCACGCTCCCCAGAACTCCAAAATTGGAACCTCACCATTAGATGCAGTTTAACATAATACCCAGGACAGATCTGGTTAACAGAATGAAAACAATCTACCTCAATGGATTAAATAAAGGGTTTCATTCAAAGTTCCTTGAAGGCTCCCAATTATGACAAGAAGTTTCCAGAGTTTGACAAGAAACACCTGAAGTAGGTCAGAGGGCACATCAGCCTAAACATTGTGTATATAAAAATAAAAATTAGTATTATCTGCATTATTTGGACTATTGTCCCCATCTTCATTGTTATTTGTACAACGTTTCGGCCGATATGCCCTCTGGCCTTCTTCAGGTATTTCTTGTCGGACTCGGGAACCTTCTTTTCGAACTCAGGAACTTTCTTGTCGTAATCGCGAGCTGTCATGGAACTTTGAACCTAACGGCTCCCGATTACGACAAGAAAGTTCCCGAGTCCAAAAAGAAAGTTCCCAAGTCCGAGAAGATTCCAGAGTCTGACAAGAAATACCTGAAGAAGGCCGGAGGGCATATCGGTCGAAACGTTGTACAAATAACAATGAAGATGGGGACAATAGTCCAAATAACGCAGATAATACTAATCTTCAAGCCTAATCTCAAACATTCAGAGAAAAAATAAAAATCTTAAAAATTTAAATAATACAAATGTAAAATCAAATGCAACTTTATATACAACCACAAATTTGATTATTTTAAGTTTGCGCATACATAAATGGACAGACTGGACATACCAATAAAGTAGCACCACTGGTACAGTAGATTTTAATCATCTAAAATCACAGCGTAAATAATGTAGAAGATCAAATACTTATTCATGGTAGTATGTATTTACACAACCCCACAAAGTTGGAGCAATATATATACAGTTTGTATTTATAAATGATAAACTAGATTAATACACTTTCTTCTTATGCATTTGTGATATACTAAACAAGTTTCATCAGGTAATTTTACTTAAAAACAAACAAGTATAAAAAAAAATAAAAACAATAACTACTAATGAGTAGCAAGATGTTTAAACAATTAAAAGTAATAATAATCAGAGTGAGTCATAGAACTAACTATAAACATATATGAGAAAGTATATTTTCTCTGGTTTGTTTATATAAGAGAAAGTGAATAAGAAAGTGTGAGTGAGAGAGTGAGTGAGCATCAGTGAGCAAGAGAGAGAGTGAGTGAGCGTCAGCGAGCGAGGGAGAAAGAGAGTGTGTGAGCGAGCGAGAGAGAAAGAGAGTGTGTGAGCGAGCGAGAGAGAAAGAGAGTGTGTGAGCGAGCGAGAGAGAAAGAGAGTGTGTGTGAGCGAGCGAGAGAGAAAGAGAGTGTGTGAGCGCGAGCGAGCGAGAAAGAGAGAGCGTGTGTGAGCGAGCGAGAGAGAGTGTGTGTGAGCGAGCGAGCGAGCGAGAGAGAGAGTGGGTGAGAGCGAGCGAGAGAGAGAGAGTGGGTGAGCGAGCGAGAGAGAGAGAGAGAGAGAGTGGGCGAGCAAGCGAGAGAGAGAAGCGAGAGAGAGAGAGTGGGCGAGCAAGCGAGAGAGAGAGAGTGGGCGAGCGAGAGAGAGAGAGTGGGAGCAAGCGAGAGAGAGAGAGAGTGGGAGTCCCTAGAACAATTGTCTGAATTGCTGTTACAATACAGAGGTTCCTTTATTCAGTCAAAACTTTTCAGCCACTGTAGCCCTTCAAAAGAGTTTATTTTGTTGATGGCTGAAGCCATCCTTGTAGAAGAACAGTAGTGGTACTATCTAACCCATAGCTGGGGAAATAGCCGCCCCTAATGTTGCTAAACTTTTTTTTTTTCTCTTAGGTATTCAGGGTGGTCTAAGAGTTAAGAAATGGAAAAAGGAATTGGGGAAATGATTTCAAAATCATTTTGTGGCCTTGAAATAAAAAACTATAAACACTGAATTTGTATTAAAAAGGCGTTATATTTAAGTATGATTTTTAGGTTTTTAGAGGGACACTATCTTTTATAGATTTGTATAATTTACTAAAACTAATTTTTACTATTGATTATGATTTTAAATAAATATCAGCTCAGCTCCAGGGGGTTCTTCCCCCCCACCCACCCCTATGCAGCATTTCCCCCTTGCCTAAAAGAGATAATACCTGGTTTTATTGCTGTGGACCTAAAAGGGAAATACTGATGAAGCAGACATATTGTTACTTAACTTTATATAAAAATCATACTCTGAATTTGAATTTTAAAAAGTAGGGGGAGGCGGTTTAGCTCAGTCGGTAGAGCGTCTGACTAGGGACCACAAGGTTCCAGGTTTGATACCAGCCCTCGCTAACTCATATGTATGAGTAACACAGGGATCTGTGCAGTAAAGTGAAGAGCTGATGGTAGATGTCGCGCTCCACCTTTGGACTAGCGCTAGTGAAAAGGGGATATACTCCCTCGCTGTCTGGCTAATACCAACTTTAGGCAACCCGGACGACTTTATGATTTCTAGAGTGTGTTGGATTATTTGGTATAAATGTAGCTTAGTTGTTAACCATTACACCATGTCTGGACACCTATGGATTATTTGGTATAAGCCATAAATAACTTCCTGTCAGAAATAAATAACCATCGATATTGCATTCTCGGAAAAATGAATCTTCTAATTATGTTTTTAAAAAAATCTTGCTAATGTTGTCCATTTAATCCTCTTGCAAGGAAAAAGACATATTGACAATACTGGATTTACTATTTGGAACTTTGCCCTTTCTAGATTTAATGCTGAACTGGATTGTGTAATCTTTATTGACTTTGTACTCAATACCAATCATTTATAAGTTAACTGAAACTAAACTCTTTTCACAAGTTTATTTTCTGTATTACTGTTTTAATATGTTACATCTTCCAACAGAGGGAATCTATCTTTTGTATAATTTACTATAATTGTTTTTTTATTATTGATTATGATTTTTTTAAATTATTATTAAGTGTGAATATCAATTTGAATTGTAAAATAAATGGTACCCACTGCATTACTGGTGGTCATCAAAGAGCTCTTCAATATTATAAAAAAAAAAAAAAGAAAAGGTTTTTTGGTTGGTTGTTTTTTTTTTTGTATTTTTTACAGCATATCAACTTTTATTGGGTCATTTTAATGCCTAATCCAGTTTTCAAAAACAAAGGTTGTTTACAGTACCTGCTGTTGCTTAAGTGGTCACCCAATTAACTATTGAACAGGCTTATAAAACAAGGTTAGTAAATTGATATAGAGAGTAAAGTTTGAATTGTACCAGTGCATCATGGGAAAACAAAATATGCAGAGTATTCAAAGTCACTTAAAAGATGGAATCCATTTGTCTTTAATGGATATGAATTTACCCAACCCCTCCACCACAAACAATGATTAGACACAAAGTCAATTTTTAAGCAAAGTAAAGCTGGTTTTAATTCAGAGTTTCCTTTTCCTAGACTGGTTGCCGTACTGAGGACAAAGAACTCAGTTTGTCCTACAATTTACCCACAGCTTGGTTGGTTGTTTTATGGCATATCAACCTTTTTTGGGTCATTTAATACCAAATCAAGTCATTTTGAGGTTCAATTTCTTTCAGTAACCCATCTAAATATTCAACAGACTCATCACTTCTTAAATCTGGTGATCTAGCGGAAACTGGTACTTTTAATGTGACGTGACCGTAATCCCCCATAGCTTGGGAGAGTACAGATCGACTCATAGCTTTCCAAAAGACATTAGCTGGTTTGGACATGCCCTGTTGTGCCCCAATTCAGAAATGATCAACAAGGCAATTTCACTAACCCCCTCTTTGTGGATGGACAAAATGTCATGGTGTCAGCTAAGGATCTGGCTAATCACTGTGAAATCAGATTTGGAGTTCATGCCTGTATCTTTATGGTGTCCATCAATGGGACTGTGAATGACTGGACATTGCCAGAGTTAATGCTATCAATCGTCAAGCATGGAGCACAGTGATTCAAGATATTGTCAATTCAATGTGCGGAGACTGTTTAACTTACATTGGGTAAATGCCATCACACTCACTCAGTCAATACGAACGCAGGTCCCAAAATAAAGTTGGTTGGTTGATTAGATTTTACAGCATATTAACCCTTGTTGGGTTATTTTATGCCAAAGACGTTTTGTTTTATTCATTCTTGATCGGTATTCAAAATTTTTTTAAACACATTTTTTTCTATTTAACCCATAGATGGGACCCTAACAGGTAATACCAATCCAAGTCAGGGTGGACCTGAGCGTACTGGCAATGAATGGCAAAGAGCTCCAGAATTGGAACTTCACCACCAGATGCAGTTTAACGTCATACCCAAGACACTAAAACCCTCAACCACTGCTTTCTAGTACATATATGATAAAAACAGTTGGGGGCTTGCCATAAGGGTAATAGGGCCGGGATAATGATATAGGTGCTGATGTGACCAGCCAATTGATCGGAGGGGGCTGCTCTGACTGCCTGTCTGTCTAGCCTAAGTATGGGTCAATGTGGAGTGTTGCATGTCATGGACTGCACAACTCCTTCATAAACTTTCTTCTTCAAGATTGACCAAAGCTGTTTGATAGGTTTGGTTTGGTATGTTTTACAGCATATAAACCTCAATGAGTCATTTAATGCCAACAAAGTTTTGAAATAAATTCATTCTTAATGGATACTCAATTATTTTTTATAAACATTTTTCTATTTAACCCATAGATGGGACCCAAACAGGTACTACCCCTCCAGGTAAGAGTGGACCAGGGAGCAATGGTGATAAAGAGGTGCTCCACATTCCTCAAACCTCCAAAACTGGAGCCTCACCATTAGATAGAATTTAACGTCATTACCAGGACATGAAGACCCTCATCCACTGCCTTCTAGCACATATATGATAAAAAAGGGTTGGGGCTTATCATAAAGGAAATAGGGTTGGGACAATCATATAAGTGCTAGGGCTTGAGGTGACCAGCCGTCTAAGGTGGTATACTCAAATTTTGAGTGTATATAATACAAGGTTGTTCTTTATTCTATGTATTGATGATTTTGGGTAATGTGACGTAAGCAGTGACATAGTTTCAGTTACAGACAAATTGAGACCAAATCTCCATTATAAATAGATACATCATTATTATCATTTGGGACTTATAGACAGAGAGATAATTCATACAGGTCATCCAACAAAATGGAGGTCAAATAAACATCTATGCCAGATGAAGAGCAGAGTGCTCAAGAACCAGACTGTCCATCCTCAAACTGTGTATCTGGTCACCTTACAAAGAGGCTATAAATGTACGGCGCCTAGTGAGAATTTAACTCGTTACTTAGTCTGGATAATGAGCGGAGTGTTCAAAAGTCAGACTGTCCCTTCTAAAGCAATGTATCTGGTTACCCTACAAAGAGGCTGTAAGTATAGCGAGAATTTAACTCACTACTTAGTAATAACCAGCTAAACTAATTCACTAACTATACCAAGTTACTTAATAACTTATTAACTAAGCATAGCATAGGACACCAAGTGACGATCAAACTTACTAAAGTACTATATATATGTATATATAAATGTGTCTAAAGTTTGAGAAAAAACAAGAGAATATGTCAAAAGTTGACATTCTTGAAGCTGACACTATAGCATTTTGGTTTTATTTAAACCATCAACAGGGCTAATAGTCATTAATCATATGAAAGAAAACTGTGGAACAAGCAAAAGCTTGTGAGCCTTTGTTTATGATGTTTAAAGGCCTTTGCCGATACTTGAAATGTAATAAAAATGCAAATCAAAACGCTATGTAACAATAACATTCCCATTCAAATTTTACAATGAAATATCAATCCCAAAAATCATTGGTTTATTGATGGAACTTTAAGTGTTGGAATTTTTTTTAAAAGTTCGAAAATTGTTAAAATAAAATAAATATTTTTTGTTGTATTGTTAGTTAGCTGGGGGTGGGGGTGAAAAATTCATGCCTTTCTCAATGGTATTAACTCAAAGTAAAACAAAAACAGCCTTGTCCAAGATTTGAAACTGGCTCACCAGGTCCATTTCCTAGGACAAAAGCCATTACTCCACAGATTCTTTTGTTTAATCTAAAAAAGAAAAAAAAATATATATATTCTCGTAATCTCATGACTGTATCTATTTATAACCGCCCCTAATGTCGCTAAATATTTTTCAGACATTTTTTTTTTCTGGGAGATCTTCAAGGGTGGCCTAATAGATAAGAAATGAGGAATGGAATTGGTGAAATGGAATTTGAGTGGTTTAGCTCAGTCAGTAGAGCACCCGACTCAGAACCACAAGGTTCTGAGTTCAATACTGGCCCTCGCTAACTCAGCGAAGGAGTAGCACAGTAATCTGTGTGGTAAAGTGGGGAGCTGATGGTAGGTGTGGCACTCCACCTCAGATGCAAAAACAATCTGCCTGGTCTAGTGCTAGTGAAAAGGGACAATAAGCCACTCCATTGACTTTATTAGTTTTTATTTTCACTTTAGCCTAATTCCTTTTAAAAAGGCATGAATCTACTTCTACTTAACTTCCGCCATTAAGTGTGTGTGTCTCTCTCTCTCTCTATAGCATTGTTTAACTGATTTGAGCATGTGAACAAACCACTCTTGCTTTAACTACGCTGTATGACTAAGAAGTAATCACAAAGAGGCTGTTACATTTATTTTCAACCTCAACAGGGTTGAATCATTTATCTATTTTTTTTTTTTACTTTAAATCTGATGGATTGAGTAATTATTGTTTTTTAATTTATTTTGTGATTGATGCTAAAGAGGATTGGTTCAGTTAGTTTTATTTAATGGCATACAACCCCTTTTGGGCTATTCAATGCCAGAATTTGATTTACTTTTTAGCTCAGTTGGTAGAGCATCCACCTAGGAACCACAAGGTTCTAGGTTGAATACTAACCTCCTGGTCAACTCAGCATGTAAGTAGCACAGATTGAATTTGTGTGATAATATGGGGAGCTGAGGGTTGGTATGGTGCTCCATCTCAGATACAAAAAAAAACAAAAAAAAAACTCCCTGATTTAGTGCCAGTGAAAAGGGGATAGACTCCCTCACTATCCCAATGATACTAACAATAGGCCACTCTGCCTACTTACAATAATAACTACAGTTTCAACGTTCCATTGCAATCATTTTTTCTCAAACCTTAAATTTTTTTATTTTTTTTATTTGTCTATAATAATTCTTTTACACAGTTATATGCTAGAAAAAAATGTTACCACAAAATAATCCCTTACAAAACATGCATGTATATGTGTGTGTGTGTGTGTGTGTGTGTGTTACGTTAAATATTATGTTATATTATTTGTTATATTATTCATTGTTATATTACGTTGTATATTCTATAATTATAAAGAATTAGCATTAAATAACCCACAGGGTTGATATGCCATTAAACCAAACCAAGTATACCTATCTGTTATTAATACTATACATATTTACTAGCCACTCATGAGTAGGATGTGACACAAAGTCAATTTCTTAAGCAGAGTTTAACAGGTTTGAACTCAGTTTTCCTTCTCCTAGACTAGTTACCTAACAATGGTTAAAGTGCCCAACCTGCCTTACTATTTACCCATAGCTGAAGAGAGTATAGTTGGATTCATTCCTTTCCCAACAGTATTGGTGCTATGTGAAATGCAAACAGCCTCGTCCAGAATTTGAACTCATCTAGCCATGACAGAAACCATTACACCAGGTGCATCGACAATTTTTTTGTTTGACCTATATATGGGACCTTAACAGGTAGTGCCAGTCAGAGTGGACAATTAATACACAATCATATGGTTTCAAGTATTCCTATCTAACACCAATAACTTCCAATATGGTTTCAACTAACTAATAATAATGGTTTCAAGTAACTATTTATATTTAATAGTAATCAATTGTTTTTACAGTTATATAGTTTCAAATAACTGATCATAATCTTAGTAAACCATTATACCTTCAAGGCCACTATTCTTGTTTGTTTGTTTAACGGCATATCAACCTCAGTGGGTCATTTAATGCCAGCAAAATTTTAAAAGATTTGTAGCGATAATTTGTAAGAAAAATCTTTAAATTCAATTTTTTAAATTTTATGAACAACTTTTTTATTTAACCCATAGCTGGGACCCTAACAGATACTATCACTCCAGGTCAGAGTGGCCCGAGGAGCAATGGTGATGAAGGGGTGCTCCACATTCTCCAGACCTCCAGAACTGGAACATCACTATCAGATAGAGTTTAACGTCATTTTCAATGCATGAAGACCCAGAGCCTTCTGGCACATATATGATAAAAAGGGTTGGGGCTTAACATAAGTGCAATAGGGTTGGGACACTCATATAGGTGCTAGGGCTTGACATGGCCAGCCAATGCCACTATTCTTAATACAATTAATAGGGATACCCAAAATGAGACTAAATTGCATTTTTGACAAAATGACTTTAGCCCCCCCTAGGGAAAATAATTTACCAAAAATCAGGAAATTATCGGATTTTAATGAAATTTTCAGTGTTTATGTATCAATGAATGATCTTTATAATGCATTACTTATTTTATTTCAAAACTCTCATTTTTTTCAGGTCACTTATTTTTTACCCACCCCCCTTATGTTGAGGGCGTAACTTTTTTTTCAAGTTGGTCTTTCCATTTGCTAATTACAGTAAATAAAGAGATAAAAGACCGAAGTTATGAATAGAAACAAACGGTGGCTTTTCTATGAGAAAATAAGTACCGAAAATCGAAAAATAAAATGTAAAAAAATAATAAATAATTAATTTTTTGGAGATTTCTTTTTTACTCATTTCGATAATTATTTAATTGGTTATTATTTTATAAAATAAAAAATTATACATCGATATTTTTTCTGCTTAAAAAAGGGGGGGGGGAAATTTTCAATAGAGTTTTTCTTCAAAACGTATACAAAAATAAGGTTTGCATTAAGTAGATATTTATTTCTAGAATCTAAAAATATAATATTTTAAACTTAACCTCAGGCTTTTCACATTTTAAATGAATTTTATATATTAATTTTTCATAGCAAAAATACTAAATTAAAGTTTTGAAATAAATTAACTGATGCATTATAAAATTCATTAATTGATAAATCAATACTGAAAATTTCATTAAAATCGGATAATTACTTGATTTTTGGTAAAAAAATTTTCCCATCCCAAATGTTATTTTAAAATTGTAAACAAGCGCCCAAAACCATTGAAAAAGAGGCAAAATGGCGGATCACGTCGAAATTGACCAAAACAAATTGTTTTAAATCTATTAAAAATAAACTGCATATGTAATGATATTTTTCTTTTTTTTTTTTAAATGATCGTCATTATGTTACTACTTATCATTTTAGACAAAAGTTTGACCTTAAATAATAGATTTAATTAATTTTAATTAGTTTTTAAAAAGCTAGCAGCCGACAAATTTGGGTATCTCTAAAATTAATGTACACACAACTACATGGTATCAAGTACACTTATCTAATATGAATATTTAAACATATCTATTTGACCCATTAATGGGACCCTAACAGGTACTACCATTCCAGGTCAGAGTGGATCTGGGAGTAATAGCAACAAAGGTATGCTCCACACTCCCCAGAACTGAAGCCTCACCACCCGGTGCAGTTTAGTGTCAGGTAAATGATAAAAGAATATGTTTAAGCTAAGCAGCTATCATACATTTTCCACGTGTTATTTTAAATAAACGAAGAATTTTCTCTTCTTTTTAAAAAACGTTCGATAATATAAGATTCATTAACATAACGGAAATCTTTGGACAAGTTAAGACCTTTTTTAAGTTATTATTCTTGGTGATCCTAACAATGCTTCGGTCAATCCATTCTTCCGCCTTCATCAGGGGTAAAAATTCCAAGAAAAGAGGGGAGGTGAAGAAAAAAAAAAAAAAAAGAATCTCCTTCTTCCACTAGAAAAAAAAAAGTGGTCATAAAATAAACCAACAAAACCGTACCATAGTTTTGGTTTTTTATTTTATTTTTGGTCCTGGGGGAAGAAGAACCTTTTTTTTCTTTCTCTCACCGATTTTTTACACCTGATGAAGACTGGAGAATGGGTCGGTCGAAACGTTGTGTTAACCTAACGACATCAAGAATCTGCAGTAGTTTTATTTCCTTTCTTCTTTCGTTAAAATAATGTCATTAATTTATTTTTGTCAAAAAAGGCCCAAACTTGGCAATAAGTTAAAACCGTGAATTAATTAAAAAATATTTGAGATCAGATTTATACACAGCAGACACAAGAATAAAGGAAGATTTTTTTAAAAATTACTATACAATGAATTAAGGTGAGAACTACTACCACACAAAGACGAATAATAAAAGTGGAAGTTATATTATGATGATAATGCTTCGTCTTTTTTTTTTTTTACCATAAATAAATCAACCAATGAGGAAGAATGACACAGTCCTGAATAAAACAAGTTTCATTACCATCATAAAAAATGTGAATCACCCAACAACCTCAACTGGCACTCATCAAAAATCTCATTTTAGATATTAAAGAGAAAGAATTTAAAAAAAAAAAAAAAAAAAAAAAAAAAGATACCGGGCAAAACACGTGGCTAAAAAAATTATTTTATAATATTTTATATATATATTATATATATATATTATATATAAAATCTTTGCTTTGGTCGATACAATTCAATTAGTTATTCATTTATTAAAAATATGAGCAACTAAAAGTGTGGAAAAACACATACACAAAAAAATCTTTAAAAAAAACAAAAAAACAACCTTTTTTGGTAACAGATCAAATTTATCAGCCATATTTCAAAGATGAAGAAAGCTATTAATTTCCAACATCCAAATATGGGTGTTTATAGGTTCAGGGGGTCGGGGAAATGGGAAAAATATAAAAATAAAAAAAAAGGTGGGGGACCTCCACCTAGGTGGAGTTAATATATCTGCCAAAAAAGAATACTGTTTGACATTTCAGAGAATAATTAAAAGATCTGAAATTTAAAAAAGGTTTCTTGTCCACTTTAAAGTTATTTTACTCCGACCTTTTCTTTATTTAAAGCAGACATTTATTTAATTTAACAGAAAAGGCATTTTAGGATAATGTATGTAAATCATGGTGATGGTAGCCAATATTACAACTTGATTCATCGGGAAAGTATGATAATAATAATAATAAATAGAAAGAAAGAAAAAGACCACATAAGAAAGAAGACAAGTCATTTTAAGGGACCCCTCCAAGAAAATAAGAACTGACACCTAAAATGAAAATTTAAAGTTGAAAACAAGCCATTTTTAAGAATCTTTCTTTTATAATACAAATAAAAAAGCGACGGATGAAACAGAATTCTCGAAAAACAAGTCATATCATTGAAACTTGACTCATTTTCCAATTACGGATGACTCGCGCAGCCATAAAAATTAGATAATTGTATTATTTGTATATGGATAGTGTACTTTCTTTCGCTTTCTTTTTCGCTTCTTTTAAGAAAAAGAGAAAAAGGATGCAACTTTTTTGTGTAAACTCGGTTAAATCAAATAGTAGTTACCAGGTAGTTATCTTTTTAAAAAATGGTTTGTGATCACACAAAACGAGGTAGTAGTAGTAACTGCTAGAGACACATCGTTTCAGCCGGCACCGAACCGGCTATATAGAACATTATGATATGAGATCCTACAAGAGCAGTTTAATTGGAGACATAAGTTATGTACAAGTAAAGATAATAAAAATTCTTACTTTCTAATCCTATAACCAAGTTTGTTTGTTTTAGTTTTTTTTTAATTCAAGTCTTCACACAGCGACAAGATTTCCCGAAAAAAAAAAGTAAGGTGCAACTGCAGGTTGACAATTATCAAAATACTAAATTTTAAATTAAAAAAATACAATTCCTTTACAGCTTATTGTTTATGCTTATAATTTAAGAAAAATAATACAGACACCTAAAATGAATTGAGTAAAAAACTCAATTTTATCATTTAGAAAAATATATTTTTGATAATTTTTTATTTTATTTTTTGATGAATAGACAACCCGGAAAAAAACTAAGGGGAATAACTCTGTAATAATTATAGTACTTGAAGTCATCCGTACTAAGAAAACCCTAGTAAAAAAAAAAATTAAACTTTAAAATACACTTATGAATTTAATGTATAATAATCAAAATTTAAAAAGATGAAGAAAAGAAAAGAAAAAAAAAACGATTTCGCAGTTAGTTAATCAAAGTAAAGCTTTTAAAAAATTATAATAATATTATGAAATTAAAGACCGATGTTAAAGAGAATGGGGGGGGGGCAGTTGTAAAGAGATGGCGATGACTCATGTTTGCCTTACAGTTCATACAATGCAAACACACACACACACACAGCAGCTGCACGCTGCTACCAACTTTTAAAAAAAGCACAGTACATGACAAGACAATGAACTGAAGTTAAAAATTCACAATAATAATACAACAAAACGTCATTATAGTCACTCATAACCACAATTCCTTAGAGAAAAGTTAACAGTAAAAAAAGAAAACAAAATTCCTTTTCCTCCCTGACCTTAGGTAAACTGGTAGGGAAGTTATAGAAAAATAAATGGTAAATAAATTTAAAAGAACGTTTTACTACTTTGTGTAGTTTTAATTATTTAACTAATTTTAAACTGTGTCGTTTAAATTCTATTTCGTATTTATTATATATAAAAAAAACCCTGAAAGTTGAAGATTTAAAAAAAAAAAAGACACTGTTAGAATTTTTAAAAGTTTGTTTTTTTTCCCTGAGAAAACTTTTTAATACGTGAATTATTAGTCGTTCAGTTATATATTTATATATATATATATATTTTTAAATTCAAGGTTAAAAAGTTTAAAAGTAAACTAAGGTAGGTGATTGAGAAAAAAAAAGGAGGAAACATTTAAATTCGTAAAAAGAAAAAACAAAACAAAAACAAACAAAAATAAACAATAACTCAGTGAAAAAGGAAGTTTTAGTTTTATCATAGAAACATCAGGGGAAAATGTGACTACATAGAAGAAACACACCCACAAATCATAGAAACATTAAAAGCTAAACAAAGGTTAATTAAAATAATTGCTTAGCCGATTGGGATTAATTACATTGAAATAAATAACATTTATGGTTGTTCAGTCTTAAAAGAAACCTTTAAAAGTTATGGCTAAGAAGAAAATCGAACCAGAGAGAAAGAAAGAATTATTTATTCTGTCCAGAAAGTCATCGAGGATTTGGGAGATAATTTACCATAAGCCTTCAAATATATATATATACGTATGTATACATTTTACTTTAATGATTATTAAATACTTTAAAAGATAATTTTACTTTTTTTCTTTTTCTAGGTAGGCCAAGATAATTCTAAGAAGGTCCTGGGAGAAATAACAAGGAACTGAGCAGGTATGATAAGAAGAAAAAAATATATAGGCAGGTGTCGAAGACTGTCTACCAAAGCTGATGAATAGGCAGCAGGTGTTTTGAAGGTTCTCATTTTACAAGACCAATATATTTATACATAAGACATTTTTAAAAACCGGCATTTAAAAACAAATAAATAAACAAATAAATTTAAAGAGGTGAAGAAAAAAAAACAAGTTAGTACAATTGAACTATCACATCTAATTTCTTCAACATACAGCTAATATATATATATTAAATATATGTACCTAACGCTACAAAAAAGTATATATCATTTAAGTAGTAATTACATCTGAACTGAAATCAAATAGGTTCTGATTTTCTTCATTAAAAAAAAAAGGCATAAGAAAGAATGAGAGAGAGAAAGCAACGGTTTTTAAAGAATCCAACTTGAAAACATGGTTAGGTTTAACCACTTTTTGAGACCGTATGAAATGGTTAAAATATTTGAAATTAAAGTTAATTATTTTTGGGTGTTATATGAATGCATGGCTATGGTGGACCACTTACTGGCTGGAAAAAGAAAGATCCGGGCGCTCTACGTATAAAATATCTGCTGCTATGTCCGCCTGGTCTTCTACTTGGAGTCTACCTCTCTACCCAACACAAAATTCGCTTGTAAAGCATGACAAATGCTCCGGGGAAGGAGGCGGAAGAGTAGGAGGTAGAAACTACAACGAAGGAGGAGGAGGAGTACTTGACATTGGAGGTGCGTGTGTGTGTATGCGTATATATGTTTGTTGGGTAGAAGATAGAGAGACGTGTATTTGTAAATTTGTGTATATGGCTTTTATTTCACCTGTGTCTGTATGTTTGTATCTGATCTAAATTAATAGAATACATTTTTCTAATAATATATAGACGTCCGTGTAAAATACCCGACTACTTTTTATTTACCAGTGTTCGTTGCAGGTGCTCCCTGGAAGAGAGCGTGTGTTTCTATAGTTTTACCTGTGTGTGTTTGATAAATAGATACACACACACATTAGAGTAGGGTATAAATAGTTTTATTTATCTATTTTTATACACGAACACTTTTTCTTTACTTTAAAAAAATATATATTTTCGTTCTACTTTTTTTCTTCTTCTTCCCAAACATGTGTTTAAAGTTGATATACTCAAAACTTTGGTGTGTTTGTGTGGGTAGTGATGACTTGATCAATATAACTTATTGTGAGTTAACCGTGTGTGTATATATGTGCAAGTAAAGATTACATCTGCGTTTCCCCCACCCCAATTTGGGAGGGGACAGGAGTAGGAAAAAGGTAGTGTGTAAGAGAGAGAGGGGTCTTATATCTCAACTAAACTACCGTCAATATGGCTACAGTTTAACTCTCGCTTCAATTCTCGCCCAACAACACGCACCTTCTTCTTCTGTTAAGAAATGTTCACACCACCAACATCACTCACTCACTATCAATTTCTTCTCTCTCTCTCTCTCTCTCTCTCTCTCTCTATATATATATATTATATTTTCTTTTTATTTCTCCCTTCTCTTCTTTCTCTCTCTCTATTTTATTTATTTCTGTTCTTTCTTTTTTTTTTCCTGAGCCCATTGTGCTCTCTAGATTATTAGTATATTTCTCTTTACTTACTTACCTATATATAGCTTGCTGCTGATTATTACCTAACAAAGAAAGAGGGGTGATCAGGTGTATATGGTATGACTAGCTGGAAATGGACATTTCTGAGTCATTGGACAAAGTGTTCATTTCTGGGTTTTGTTTTATTTTTGTTTTTTGTTTTTTGTGTGTATGTGCAAATGTAAAAAAAAAAAAATTATAATTTCAGTTGAATGTTAAACTAAATGGACGATCAATAAAAAACATTTATTCAAATTTTAAATTTGAATTTTTATTTATTCATTTTTACTTTTACAAATCATGGGAACTGAATATTACAACTGATTTGTTTTTGTTTTTTTTTGTTGTTTTTTTTTTTTGGGGGGGGGGTTTTAAGTTCCCTTTTTTTCTTTTTTTTTGTTTGTTTTATGAACAGTTGTCAACTAAATTGAGTATTTGACTTAGAAATACTTTGAAAGTAATCCCTTTTTTATCGTTTAATTTAAAAATTGTTCAAAAATACAACAAAAAAAAAGAACTTTTCTATTGATTTGGTAGTTAGCAAGATCTTTTAAATGTTGTAAAAGATAGCAAGGGGAAGTAAATAAACCTCCCAGATAAATTTTAATTAAAAAAAAAAGGATTATGGAAATGTTGTCCCTTATAATAATGTAACCATAAATTTAAGTTTAAAAAATAAATCAATTAAAAATAAACAAAAAATGCCAAAGTATATTATAATTAAGTAAATGTATGTCATCAGTTTGCTAGTGAACAAAAAATAAAGAGACGCCGAGTGTTCAACACGATGAAGTGGACCGGATTTGATAAATCGGTTTGTTCAGATATTGGGGTGATATAGTGTGGGGTGAAGGTGGGTCTTAAAGTGAATGATACTCAACCCATCAACAACAACGTTGTGTGCAAAGTGGCAAGCTAAAGTGGAGAAAGGAGCATGAATGACATCACACACACACAGTCTGTTGATGTGTGTTTGTGTGTGTGTGTGAGAGAGAGGGGGGGGATAAAGAGTGAACTGACCAGAGAACTAAAGTAGGTGTTTTCGGGGAGAGGAGAAGAAGGCGGTAGAGAGCAACAACCAGTTTTTCTTATACTTTTTTTTTGTTATATGATCCAAGACAGAAAAGAAAAAAGAAAAGAAAAGTTGAACTGCTAAATGATTAGGTCATCGGTTCAGAGGAATCGATTGAATTCCATTGCAATCTTAAAAGCAATTCCTGGTTATTCGGTGCCACAAACTGTTAAGCACAGTGTAAAAGACAGAAGCTGGAAACATTTTTGGCGCTTTTAATTTTCCAAGAGATTCGATACCTGAGATTTACTTCTTTTTTTTTTTCTTTTTTTTTTAAGAACGAGTGGATGTCCATAAATGTGTACTTTGTAACTTGTATTTAAGTCAATGGTTCCAAACTTCTTTTTTTAACCAATGAACCCCTTTTCTTCTTCTTTTTTTTTTGTGTGTGTATGAGGGGGGGACCACTAGCCATTTCACAGGAATAAAAAAAAGTAAAGGAATTAAATTAAAGAAATAGTAAATTCTTATGCTTTATTTTGAAGGGAAACTACTTACAAATAAACATATTTAACAATCAATTTCTATAGGATATCAATCACTTAATAATAATGAAATTTATTGTGTACAGTCCTCAGGTGCACCACAACTCATCAAAGTCTCATGTCAAGTACACAGAATAATGTTGTGTCAGGAACATGAACAGTTCACAGTAGTAATATGCATGTATGTGTGTGCATGTGTATGTGGAGAGTGGCATCAGGTATAGTGTTGGCGGACTACAGGAAGCATGGAGGCTTTGAAAGATTCAGTGCTTCGGCAGCCTACAACAGATGCAGTCAGTTTATTCCATGTCTCCGCAATTCTGAGCGTGAAAAAATGTTTCCGAAAGTCACGTGAACAGTGCTGTTTTCTGACTTTGTAGGCATGCTCGCGTGTATTGGAGAGATGGAGATCAAAAAGGTGCTCAAGGTTGCATAGTTCTGTTACATAGTCCGAAATCGAGTCAAAAGTCTGAATGTCTGCTTGACGCCTGTACACAACACCGACAGTTTTATACCAGTTACCACATGCAATGGATTACTGAACGTGGGGATCTACAACTTCTTAGTGAGTTCCAGCCTGGTGTTTAAGAAGCTGATATCCCTGCATCAAGCACACCCATCCCATTAACAATAACTGTGAAGATAATGAACTATGTAACTATGGTTATTGGTGAGATGTTAATTTACCCTTCCATATTGCTGACAGCTAAAACTGCTAAATAAATTGGTTTAATAAATTGGGTTTTATTTATGAAATATATCTTTGTGTTTGATCTTATTGTTTTCCATTGAAGTATACAAAAAAAAAAATAATAATGTATGTTTGCATGTGTGTATGAAGGGTGTTCACTGGGAAGCCAAAAGGGCGCTAGCTTGAAAAAGTTTTGGATCCACTGATAGATTATCAAAGTTAAGCAACAATTAGTTTGCTCAGTAATTAAATGGGTGACCACTTTGTACTACAAGCTACCACAAGCAACTGAAAGATTTTGCGCCAAAAGAAACAAAACTTAGCGACCATGAAGTTGTAAGTAAAAAAAGTAGTAACATCAAAAGGGTGGCCTATTATCAGTATCAGCCAGACAGTGAGGGAGTCTAACCCATTTTCACTAAAAAGAGTTTGTTTGTCTATCCTCTGAACTAGGGCTTCTCAAACTTTTTTCTACTACCTATTGTTGTAGAAAGTAAGTACCGTCATCAGAGTGGCCTATTGTTGGTATCAGCTCAACAGTGAGGGAATCTATCTCCTTTTCACTAGCACTAAACCAGGGAGATTGATTTTGCATCTGAGGTGGTGTGCCACACCTACCATCAGGTTCCCACATTACCATGCATATCAATGCTGTGTTTGCAAGGGCCAGTATCAAACTTGGAACCTTGTGATTCCAAGGTGGATGCTTTACTGACTGAGCTGTATATATATATATATATATATATATATATATATATATATATATATAAGTTAAGGTAGCATGGACATGGAGTCAATGGTGTCTGGTTACTGACAGTTTCTCTTCAGACTCGGTCTGAAGATTACATAGTCGAGAAACAATCAGTAACCAGGTGCCGTTGACTCCATATCCATGCTACCTTAACTTAGATATAAATGCTCTATCCATGATATTGAGCACTCTTTACTTATAAATATAACACAAATTATATATATATATATATATATATATATATATATATATATATAGTAGACAAAATGTGACCCATTGGGTCACCCATTGGTCACCCATTGAGCTCTGAGTAGATAAGTTAATTAATTTTTTTTTAAATAAATAAATACGGTTGGAGAATTTTAAAAAACATCAATTTTAAAAAACATCAAAAATTTTGTAAGATTTCTAAGAAAGGGAAAGTTTGACCTAATTTAAATTCATTGAGAGCCAAGATGTTAAAGCTACTGACTCACTGCTTATGAAATTTGACATACAAATACGTTTCACACACTCCAATCTCTCTCACTCTCTACACCCAATGAGAAACTAACATATATAAAGAGTAGATAATCAAGATATAAATAGAGAGGGAGAAAGTGATGAGCAGAATGTGAAGTAAGAAACAGATATTTTTTAAATTTAATTGCAAATTATGATTAATTAGAAACAACTAAAATGATTTTTTTTAAACATAACTCAATCCTAGAACTAAGGAATAATTTAGTATAATTTTTGTGTCATTATACTGACAGCAAAAAAAACCTTTAGGACATGAAAATTGATTTGCTCAGCTTTAGTATAATAATAGAATATATATATATATATATATATATATATATATATATATACACATATATATATATATATATATATATGCACACGGTGTAATGGTTATCGTCATAAAAAATGGGGATGGCCAGACAAGTTCAAATCTTGGATGTGGCTGTTTGCATTTCACATAGCGCTAATACCCTTTGGAAAGGTATACATCCAACCATTCTCCCTTTAACCTTGGTTAGGCAACCAGTCCAGGAGAAGAAAAACTCTGAATTGAAGCGAGACCAGATTGAAGCCTGTTAAACTTTGCTTTAAGAAATAGACCTTGTGCCCCATCCTACTCGTGTCAAGGGGTTGGTAAGATAATGCACATTGTGAAGTTAACAGTTTCTTTTGAAAATAACCTGGGACTCTGAGCAGAAATTGGAAAAATAAGATTGGAAATGTAAGTGTAAAGGAAATGGCTAATGATTTAGTCTATCTCCTAATGAGGTTAGGGTGTTCATGATTATTTCGGACACAGATTTCTAAGAATGAATATTTCACATACAAGAAAATATATTACAAAATTCTACAATCGACAAATATAGCATTGGGTTGAATATGGCAAGTTTTCCATATGATACATAATTGAAAATTTTCAACCAACGTCTGGTGGTATTGTGAGTTAGTACCGAGGTGTCCTGGGTTAGTCATAATGAGGTTCCCATCCAAAAGCATGCCTGACCCCAGGGCCATTGAATGACAAAGCCTTTGTTTGGAGTATGGTGGAACTGTATCTGCCAACAAAGTCCTCCTCAGATAACACACACACACACACACACACACACATGCACATAAATACATCTATCTATCTATTTCATTTTATTAACATCTATCTTGTTCAATTCAAAAACGCATATATAGGGCATCCCATTTGTGTCACATCCTCATCATGCTGAACTGGTTAGGTAAATACACAGACACACATACATATACACACACACTCATATACACAGACACACATACACAGACACACATGCAAAGTCCTCCTCAGATAACACGCACACATACTCACACACATAAACATACACACACAAATACACATGCACAGACACACTATCTATCTATGTTCAATTTATATCTATCTATCTATTTATCTATCTCAATCAGTTTAAATCTATCTATCCATTTATCTATCTATAATTTCATTCAATTAACATCTCTCTCTCTCTCTCTCTCTCTCTCTCTCTCTCTCTCTCTCTCTCCATCTTGTTCAATTTATATCTATCTATCTATTTATCTATCTCAATCAGTTTAAATCTATCTATCCATTTATCTATCTATATATCTATTTCATTCAATTAACATCTCTCTCTCTCTCTCTCTCTCTCTCTCTATCTATCTATCTATCTATCTTGTTCCATTCACATAGATCTCATTTAATCTACAGCTATCTACCTACCTATCTATCTATCTATGTATTTGTGTCACATCCTTATAATGGTTAACGGGTTGGGTAACTACCTACACACACATACATTCACTCTTATATATACATACACACACATAGACACACATACAAAGACACAGGGTATCCCATTGTGGTGTAAGGGTTAGCAAACTAGTCTTGCAGATCCATTATTACTGAATAGCGAGTTTGATCCTCACTGGATGCCCAATACTTGTGACTTTGAGTCCCATCCTACCCATGGCAAACAAGTGGGGTAAATACCTCCGAACACACACACACAGACACACACATATACCACACAAACATACACATGCATATTTATATATATATATATGTATTTATATATTACTAAAATTCACCATAAGTTTGTATATTAATATGCATATATGTATTTACCCAACCCCTCCACCACAAGCAGGATGCGACACAAGGTCTATTATCAAGCTGAGTACAGATGGTTTGATTTCAGTTTTCCTTCTTCTAGACTGGTTGCCTTACCAAAGCTAAAGAACCCAGTCTGCCCTACTATTTACCCAAAGCTGGAAGGATGATGGGGTTCATGCCTTTTGCAAGAGTAATAGTCTGAAAATAAGCATAATAGTGCAACTGGAGTTTGAACTCACTTACTACAATGTCACATTCCAGCACGTTAGCCACAACAACATGGGGGACTGTCCCACATATATTTAAGGTATCCTGGGTATGATGTTAAACTGCATCTAATAGTGAAGTTCCAGTTCTGGAGCTCTGGGGAGTGTGGAAGACTCCTTCATCATCATTACTCTCAGGTCCACTTTGACCTCGGAGTGGTAGTACCTGTTAGGGTCCTATCTATGGGTTTGAATACAAGAAAATAAGTTTTAAAAAAATGTGTAAAAATATTGATTAAAAAAAAAAGAATTTTCAATACCCAACAATAATGAATAAAACAAAATGTATTTGGCAAAAAATTACCCAGCAAGGGTTGACATGCTGTAAAATCTGACCAACCAACCAACCAACCAACCAACCATCTATGTACTGAAGATTTTATCAAAATCTAATTACTTTATTTTTGATATATTTTAAAACTTAAGACGTTATTTTTGTCTAAAGATTTTCCTATGCAAGTCATTGTGTAACAGTTTTTGCACAGTGGGAACAACTTTTTAAACATAAAACTTCTCTTTCTTCTTAATATAAGTAGTAAAGTCATTGGAGTGGTCTATTGTCGGTATCAGCCTGACAGCAAGGGAGTCTATCCCTTTGTCACTAATGCTAGACCAGGGATATTGTTTTTGCATCTGAAGTGGTGTGCCACACCTACCATCAGCTCCCCACTTTGCCACACAGACCCAAGCTGTGCTACTCATGTGTTGAGCTGGCATGCGCCAATATTGGACCCAGAACTTTGTGGTTCCAAGGCGGATGCTCTACCAACTGGCCTAAAATGTACAAAAATAATTTTTAAATCAGAATTTTTTCCAGTTTTTCTTCCTATGAAGAACCCAAAAAACTTTTATTTGTCTGAATTTATTCAAATAAGATCATCATAAATTCTTCAATGCTTTGTTTGCACAACAGTCAAATTATTCAAAATGATTTCTCAAGTTGGATTCTTTTTATACTCAGATAAACAAAATCTTACCACTTGTAATGGAATGAAAACAATCTACCTCAATGAATTACAAGAAATACCTGAAGAAGGCCAGAGGGTATATCGACCGAAATGTTGAGTAGGTGTATTTCACAATAAAGATGAGGACAACAGTCTGAAAAATCAAATAATACCAAAGACTTTTGATGATAAGATTGCATTTTATATAGTTTTCTTTTCTTTTTTGTTTTTGTTTTTGTTTTCATCAGGTGTGAATTCCTTGCAGAAAGATTTTGGTCATATATATATCATGTGGTCAAGCAATCTCACAGGTGGTCAGCCATCTTCTGTGTTTGATCCTGACTTGACACAGTGATGTCATATAGCCCAGGGTTGTAAATAACCAGAGGCAAATCAGACACATAGATCACTGATATTAGTAAACTAGCTGAAGTAATGATCTACTCAGGGTATGAGGTCAATATCTAGATCTCAACTGGTTAGTTTTTTTGGTCAATTAAAAATACTAGCAAATATATGCACCCTCCGCTATTTTGTTGTATATATAAATACAATTGCATGTTATTAGTATGTAGATACGTTCAACAGTATTAATAATATAAAACAATTTTTATTAATAATTGAGGTTTAAATAAAAATAAAAATCATGGAGAATGTGACGTAAATAACTAAGGGAATTGTGACTTGAGTAGTGATTCGGTTACAGACAGAAAAACACAATCTCTATTATAATAAGATTTACCAAATTGTTAAAACAACTGATTGGTTGGATGATTTTATGGCATAGCAACACTTGTTGGGTTATTTAATGTCAAACTCATTTTTTTTGCAAGTATTCATATAGTTTCAAATCATCATCATCATCATAAGGTCACAAATTCTCATGTCTCTCTCTCACCAACAATAAGTTATGGTTGGTTGGCTGGTTGGTTGGTGTAACGTGGCGGTATATCGATATATGTTGTATAGCGGGTCTTGTCAACATGCCTCCAAATTCACGACACTAAAAAGGTGTTCGGCACGTGGCGGTGATCTTGTCGATAAAAAAATACAACGTGAGAAATATATCTTCACAAGCTGCTTAGCTTTTATTTCCAGGGCTCGTCTCATGGGCTGTGTCGGAGAGGAGGAAAGGCAGAGAGAAAGAGAGAGTTAAATTACGGTGATCCCATACTATAGACCAGAGGTCCGGTCCGTACCCTACGCGTCCGAAAGCAAAAAGAGGCAGGTATTTTTCTTCGTCATTCCACGTCACCACGTGACTTCCGGTTCCGGTCAACACCCAAAACTTCCGGTTGACATTCAATTCTTCATTCGGGGGGTCACGCCCCGGTCAAACTCAATTGATCACTTTTTTTTAAAAACCTTTACTATCTCTTATTTTTTCTACCTCTCTTTTCTAATAGTAGTTCTCACAAAATATTCCCCCATCTTGCTACATTGGTTTTTATGGCATGTTAACCCTTGGATTATTTTATGCTGAAGATGTTTTTGTTTTATTCATTCTTGTTGGGTATTCAAATCTTTGAACTCAATTTTTTTTAAATACATCTTTTAAAACTCATTTTTTTAAATCTATTTAACCCATAGATGGGACCCTAACAGATACTACCACTCTGGATCAAAGTGGACCTTTAATGGCAATGAAGTGTTACTCCACACTCTGCAGATATCCAGAACTGAAACCTCACCACTAGATACAGTTTAACATCATACCCAGGACACCATAAGTTATGATACCCCTATACAACTACATTAGGACAAAGCATATCCTCACTCCCTGGTGCTATAGCTATCACTACAATCTCCTGGAAGATTGGTCCTACACAATCTTTCTATACAACATTTCCTCTTTTGTCAGACAAAGTTAAGCTTAGTAAATCCCGTTTCTATTAGCATGGATTTCTCTTATGGATTAATCGGTAAGTTAAGAAGATATTTACATGCGAAACGAATTTCCAATGGATTTACTTACATGGATGAATTAAATCCAAAGCATTGCTTACACCATAGATATTTTCAAGCAAACTATTAGACTGTATCTTCAACAACAAATTTGGTTTGGGTTCCTTGTTTAATGGCATATCAACCTCTGTGGGTTATTTAATGCCAAAACCATCCTTGTAGAAGAACAGTACTAGTGCTATTTAATCCATATGTGTAGTGAAATGGTTATCAGTGTAGGAAATAAACATGGCAAATCAAGTTCAAATCCTGGACATTTGCATTTACCACAGTGCTAATGCCCCTTTTCGGAGAGGTTGAATCTAAATATAAATACACATGGAATTGACCTATATGAATACAACTAAGTAAAAAAAAATTAACAATAAACACACTATTTCTATTTTCAATAGTCTATTCCATCCCACAGTGCTCGATGCTGTATGTTTGTTTACTTCTTGGTTTGATTTAATGGCATATCAACCCCTGCGGCCCACTTAATGCCAACTCTTTATAATATATATAAAATATACAAAAATATACAATAGAATATAATATAACATATAAAGTAAGTAAGTAAAGTCGTCGGGGCGGCCTAAAGTCGGTATCAGCCAGTCAGCAAAGGAGTCTATCCCCTTTTCAATAGCGCTAGACCAAGGAGATTGTTTTTTAGCATCTGAGGTGGAGCGCCACACCTACCATCAGCTCCTTACTTTACCGCACAGATCCCTGTGCTACTCACACGCTGAGTTGGCGGGGACCAGTAGCGAACTAGGAACCTTGTGGTTTCTAGCCAAACGCTGTACCGACTGAGCTAACCCAGCCCCTAATTTAACATAACAATATCTAACTGTTGTAACCTAACAAAGGTTACTAAATGAGGAATAACCAAAAGGAGGTTGGAAATAAAATGGAATTTTTATAACATTAACAAAATACAATACTCGCCAGCAGCATGAAGAAAGGTAAACCACTGCTAGTGGTATAAGACTACTCAGTCAGCATAATACTCACGTATTTATGAGGATTGAGACATACCCATTAATGTTCATAAGGAGGGTATATGAGGATTGGGACATACCTATTAATGTTCATAGGGTATATGAGGATTGGGACATACCCATTAATGTTCATAGCTAGGGTATATGAGGATTGGGACATACCCATTAATGTTCATAGGTAGGGTATATGAGGATTGGGACATACCCATTAATAATCATAGCTAGGGTATATAACAATGTATTGTTTATAATGATTAGAGTCGTAGGAAATGAACTCGTTTACCCAAGTTCAAATCTTCGACGAGACTGGTTGCATTTCACATAGCATTAATTCTCTTGTGAAAGATATGCATCCAACTACCCTCCCTCCAGCTTTGGGTAAATAGTAGGGCAGAATGGGCTCTTTAGCCTTAATATGGCAACTAGTTGAATGAAAATTCTGAATTCACACCTGTTCAGCTTCGCTTAAGAAAATGACCTTGTGTCGCACTCTATTAATTCGGAGGGGCTGGGTAAATACATATATGTATGTGTAGGTGTATCAGGCTATTTGCCTTGGAGTGATGGTTAATTGAGTTCGTTTTTTGTTTTTTGTTTAATGGCATATCAATCTTTTGAGGGTTATTTAATGCCAAAGCCATCTTTTTAGAACAGTAAAAAAAGTTGTTGGGGTGGCCTAATGTCAGTATCAGCCAGACATCAAGGGAGTCTATCCGCTTTTCACTAGTGCTAGACCAAGGAGATTGTTTTGCGTCTGAGGTGGGGCACCACACTTACCATCAGCTCCTCACTTTACTGCACAGATCCCTGTGCTACTCATACATTGAATTGGCGAGGGCCGGTATTGAACCTGGAACCTTGGGGTTCCTAGACGAACACTCTACTGACTGAGCTAAGAATTTACAGACAGTGCTTTTTCAACGCAAATAATATTAAAGATCTATTTGAAAATGTCAACATAGATGACATTTTGTCATTCTTGAAAGGAATGAAATTATAAATGTAAACATGATCAATACCATACAAAGTAATCTCTCAACATGATGTCCAAACCACTTATTAGAAAAGGTGGAGTGCTACACTTACTATCAGCTCCTCACTTTACAGCACAGATCCCTGTGCTACTCATGCGGTGAGTTGGCGAGGTCTGGTATCAAACCAGGAATCTTGTGGTTCCCAGGCAGACACTCTACTGACTGAGCTAAACCAACCCCTGTAGAACAGTAGTGATAGTAATTTAACCAATGGTTGGGAGAATGAGAGGGTTCATACTTTTCCCAAGGGTATTAGTCTGAAAATGAAGGTAATAGTGCAACTGAAGATTGAACTCACTTCCTATGATGTTGTAGTGCAGCACATTAGCCACTAGCCACAATACATTCTTTGGTAATTTATGAGGAAGTGCGTCCTGGTCCCTTGCCTCCGAAATCGCTGCCCAGTAAATTTTAAAATAACGACCCCTATCTATCTATCTATCTATTTACTTGTCGAAAATATCATTTTGTTTGTTTATCTCAGTCTGTTCAAAACTATCTAAACAAGAAATATGACAAATTTCTATAAATAAACAAGAATTACGACAAATTACGATAATAAGAATTATGACAAAAAAAGAAAAAGAAGAATTACGACAAAAAAATAAGAATTACGACAAAAAAAGGTTTAATGTTTTTTTCTTTCGAATGGAAAAAATAAATAAACAATAATTAAGACAAAAAAGAGCCCCCCCGCCATCAAATACATTTAACGCCCTAAGTTGGTTGTTTTCTTTCAAGTAACACTGCTGTGGCGCCGATAGTTGGGGTCGTTATTTTAAAATTCACCGGGCAGCAATTTCGGAGGCAGTGGACCGGGACGCATTTCCTCATAAATCACCCATTCTTTTAATCTGAAATGAAAATGCTTATATATATTTAACAACCAACACATCTGTATGAGTAGGAGGTGACACAAGGTCAGTTTCTTATGTGGAGTTTAACAGAGTTTTCCTTTTCCTAGACTGGTTGCCTAAGCAAGGTTAAAGATCTCAGTCTGCCCTACTATTTACCCATAGAGGGAGAATAGTTGGATGTATACTTTTCCCAAGGGTATTAGCACTATATGAAATGCAAATAGCCTCATCCAGAATTTGAACTTGGGTTAACGAGTCCATTTCTTACGACTCTAACCATTACACCATGTGCCTCCACACATGAATAAAAATACTTAGATGTTATTTTTTCTAATTGTTATGAACCCTTTCCTTTATTATCATTATTATCTTCTTTTTTTTTTGTTGTTGCTCTGTTTGCAGGGTTTAGAACACTGACTGTATCCTCTGCAAAGACATAAAATTGCCCCTAAAAAAATGGGGAGTCCAGGGTATGACATTAAACTAAATCTAAGGCTCCAGTTCTGGAGATATGGGGAGTGTGGAGTACCTCATCATTGCCATTACTCCCAGGTCCACTCTGACCAGGAGTTCTAGTACATGTTAGGATTCCATTTATGGCTCAAATAGATCTGTTTAAAAGTTATTTGTATTCAATAGGAATACTTGATACCATATAATTATAAATTATCTGTATTTAAAATAGTCACTATAATCGTCACTCAATTATTATTAGTTACTTGAACCATATAACTGTGTGCAAACAAATGACTATTGGGTAATTCCATGTCAAATCATTCAGAAAAAAGTAAAACTGTCACCCACCCACTTCAATTTTTCTGAAATTTTGTTCAATATATGTGAAATAATAATAGAAAAAAAATCTTTGTCATAGATGCATTGCCATATTGGGATATTGATCTTGCTATGAAAAAATCAGAAATCTTCAATAACTTAAAATTGGTTGACTTTAAGACTTTTTTATAGCATTTTTGGATTCCTTGGGCAAAAATGTTTTTATAAATCAATTTTTAGGAGTAGGGAAGATCTAGAACTCATTTTACAGATAAAAATAGATTACAAAAAGTTGCCATTTTTCGCGAACTCCTCCAAATTTGGAGAGCTAAAAATCGACATAATTCTGCCAACTTTTGGAATTAAAAGCTCAAATTTTGGAGATTGTCTAACTTTAACATAATCCACACATGAACAAAATTTCAAAAAAATTGAAGGTGGTGGGTGACATGGCCTGGATGATTTGACATGGAATTATTCTATTATTAAATAGAAATAATTACTTAAAACGTCATGAATATTAGTAGTACTAGATAGGAATACTTGAAACCATACAACTGTATTTTTATTAGATAGGAATTGATGTACAATGAACTCAATACCCTAACCTCTAGACATAAGATAAACCTAGACAGGTTGACATGTCATTAAAATCAATCAATCAATTTATCATTATTTTATTACAAGTTTTAATCCAATTATCATAATATATTGGACTGTTGTCCTCATCTTTATTGTGTATAAACACAGCACTCGGGCCACTGTAACCTTGGGCTCTGTTTTAGGTGTTTTTTAAATTTATTATTTCAATTACCTTAAAATAAGTCTTCTTCAGATGATTACCCATAAATTCAAATGCAGTTTCAGAGCTTAAATAATTACTACTCACTCAAGGGCACTCCAAGCAGCATGAATGCCACCAAACCTATGACAAAATTGTGATTAGATATACAAAAATTAAATGGAAGCAGTTAATTATTCTAAAAACTCAAATTTCAAAATATCTTAAAGAATGTTATCACTTACCTAACCTCTTTATCTGATCAAAAACATAAAATGAGAAAGTCCACAAAATGCAACAATTGCATCTTATTACCTCCTACTAAGACATTTCATAAATGCAGCCATTAAAATTTAAAAAGGTAAATAGGTTGAAAATTTAAATTAAAATGTTGATTGAATAAATATTTAATGCTTATAAAGATAAATATAATTAAAAAAAAAAAATTAAACATCAAATGGTTGGGGGTGGGGTCACCAGAATAAAATAAGAATCAAAGAGATCCATAGGTAAAAAAAAAAAAAAAATTGGGAAGCACCGTTCGAAAGTTTTGAATTCCTTGTTATTTCATTAGAAAGTAAACAAGAGAATTGGATTAGATTATATGTAAGTTGGTTTATACACAATAAAGATGAGGACAACAGTCCGATATATCATAATTATTCATATCAATCCTCATCTCATAAATACACATAAAAATAGTTTTAATTCATCTTAATATTTTTTTTATATTAAAACACTCAAGGTTAGTAAATTCTTCAACCACAAGAAGTAACAAGATTAAACAAGAAATTACTTAGTTATTTCCGACAAGACTTGAAATTGCATCCGATACCTTGGAAGTTCATCTTTCAAAAACATCATCTTAAGTGCTACATAAGTGGCAGTCACCTGCTGATGTCTATTTCCAGTTGTTGTTGTTGTTATTGTTGTTGTTGTTGTTACAGGATATATACAAGGATATTCCCAAAAGTAAGGTCTCTGAAGCACTAGAGATGTAAGGAAACTGCTTGGGTGGCTATTGGCAACACTTGTGTTTGTTGTGCATCCACTTGCCCCTGCAAATGACTCCCTGTCATAGTCAGTCTTGGCTTGGCAGTTATTTCTGATGGAGCTCCTGATTGACACTACTCTCAAGTATGAAGTTTGTGCTATTACTCTGTTTTGAAATGCAAAAGGCATTAAATTGATTGAAATTCATTAGCAATTAATGGCAGTGTATGGCGAATTGTGCATAGATGTCAAAAACGTCTTCAAGTGGTGTAGGGAGTTTGCAATGATGATCTTTTTTCTACATACTCACAGTTTTGATCGATACATTTTTGTAGACACTGTAGTAGTGATTATATTTTTATGTCATACCTGCTTGCCACCATGTCATTTAGGAAGAAATGAACCTTGTCATCATTGCAAACTCCTTACACCATTTGCAGACGTTTTTGTCATCCATGCATGACTCACCCTATGTTACGTACTGAGGTTTTCACAGTACCAAATCGATATAATGTTGTATACCCTTTCTTACTTCTTACTTCTTGTCGTCTTTTCTTCTGGCCGGCTTTGCTTCTATCTTCTAACATCTTGTGTCTGGTGTTGACTTGGTCTGGTCTAGCGTCTCTTCTAAGGTCTGGACTTTCTTGGGGACTTCGGGTCTGGTTTCTGTTAGGGATTTCTCCTTATCAGAAGCCCTGTGTCATTGTTAGTTTTTAGGTAATAAACACAAGACTTCGATTTACTTTTGATCTTATTTTATCGTTAATCCCCAAACCAGACGTCTGCGCAGATCCTTACATCCTACGAGCTCGGCTTCTAACTTCTAACTGACTTAAACTTACTATCCTTAAACCGGAAGACAGTGTCTTCCATGCCTTCTGGTTCTCACGATTTATACCTGGAAGGCAAGGTGAGAGTGAGGTCAAGCGCCGTCACTCACCCTCAAGGCCATCAGCTGCACTAATCGCCATTATGTTTCTACACTATTGCCATAAATATTAGGTATCTAATAATTATGTAACACCTACACTTTCATTTATTGGTGATGAATTTCAATTAGTTTAATGCTTTTGCATTCAAAAACCAAATAACTGTGCAGACTTCATATTTGGCGGTAGAGTCAGGAGCTCCATCAGAAATAACTGCCAAGCCAAGACTATAGACTAATAAAATAAATTCTCTGAAAAATATAAACCAGTAAAATAAATTCATTAAAAATATAAACCAGTAAAATAAATTCATTAAAAATAAAACCTACTCCGATGAATTTTAAAACTATAAAATAAAAAAAGTTCTTTAAAAATATAAACCAGTAAAATAAATTATTTTTGTAAACTTTGTAAACTTGTAAAATAATTTTAAAAATAAATATGAACTTGTTTGACGTTGAGGCCTGGTGCCCAGATCAAGGCACGAAGAGGAGTGAGGTGGAGAGGAGTTTAGCCTCCACAGTAAAGAGAGCCAGAAGAAAGGAAAGAAAACAGCAGCCCCAGCAAGTATCTCCGTTTGTGTGCAGTCAATGCACCAAAGACTGTCACTCAAGGATTGGCCTGCTCAGCCACTTGTGCAGATGCAGATAAAAACTTTTTTTTTGGACACTAAACCATCTTCTTTAGTGGACGGATGGATGCCAACAAAATATGAATTAGTAGAATAAATTATTTTGAAAACACAAACTAGTAAGATAATTTCTTTTAGAATATAAAATAGTAAAAGAAATTCATCTAAAAATGAAAACTAAAAAGATAAATAAAAAGAAAATATAAAGTAGTAAAATAAATTCTATTAAAAATATAAACTTGTGTGATAAATTTAAAAGATATGAAATGATAAAAGAAATTCTTTGAAATATAAACTCATAAATAATAATAGTTAAAAACATTTGTTCATGGATTCATATCAATAAGTTTGTATGTGTTTAAGAAGAAGTTCACATTCAAGTAAGCATAAACTATTTTTTGTTTATTTCTCATCAAAGAATGTTTCTTATGTCATTTTTATGATGTCAAAGTGATAAAAAAAAAGCTGAAAATTGTATCCATTGAAATTACATATAAAAACATGTATGAGTCATCCCCTTGTTAAACAGGTTTTGTTTTGTTTTTGTCTCAAACTGAGTAAACTTTACACCCAGCCATTAGGAAATGAACTGACAATAGAGTATCTTCTAAAGCAGTGTTTCTCAACTGGGATCCATATGGCCCCTGGTGTTGGTTGGTTGGTTGGCTGGTTGGTTAGTTGGTTGGTTGGATTTTATGAATTTTTTAACTATCCCTTCATACAGTTAAAAAATACCCAGAAAATTTGGTATAGCCTTGGAAGAAATTTGGTAGGCAAAGAGTTAAACATAAAGTGATTACAGGGATTCACCAGAATAAAATAGGAACCAAAGAGATCCATAGGTAAAAAAAAAGTGTAACGAGATAATGGAAGGTCCTGACTTTTGTGAGCTAGAACTACTATGTTAGAAAAGGAGGAAGAAGGAAATAAGTGAGAGAGTAAAAGTTTAAAAAATAGTGATGAGCAAAACAGGATGAACGATGGTTTGACCGTAGCGTGACCCCGAACGGAGAATTGAGTGTCAGCCGGAAGTCGGGTGTTGACAGGAACCGGAAGTTTCGGGTGTTGACTGGAAGTCACGTGGTGACGTGGAACGACGAAGAAAAGGACGACTCTCTTTTTGCTTTCGGACGCCTAGGGAAACGGACGAGTCTCTGGACCCTAGTATGGGGTCCCAGTAATCAAGTAGTGTTCTCTCTCTCTTTCTCTCTGCCTTTCCTCCTCTCCGATACAGCACACGAGACGAGCCTACCCTAGAAATAAAGGCTAGCAGTTGTAACTACATATTTCTCGCGTTGTAATTTTTGTCAACAAGAAGACATTTTTAGTACCATGAATATATCACCATCACCGCCGCCACGGCGTTACTCATATCAGCTTTGGGTACTGTGACCAGATATACGACAACGTTACAGATATCGTTTTAGTGCCCGGAAAAAAGGGACAACGTTACAAAATGTTGAGAACCATTGTTCTAAAGTTTTGAATTCCTTGTTATTTCATTAGAAAGTAAACATAAAAAGCATTAAAAAAATAAAAAGAATTTATTTTATTTTATTTTATTGCTACTAGCAAAATAAAAAGTCACCACTCTGTAAAATAATTTTTTAAAGATATTGCCTGATGGGATGGTAGCTGAAAATTCAATGTCATAGAGTGTGTACCATAAGTATGTAAAATCATCAAATTTATTAAAGGAGTAAAAAAAAAGAAAGAAAGAAAGACAATTTGAATGGAAACAGTTCCGATAACTTTAAATATCATATTAGAATAAAACAATCTATATATAAATATATAACGCCGGGCATCTATTTATTGAAACAATGAGGATTGTCTAACGTTGCATGTTTACATTTTGAGTATATTTATTCTATGTTATGACGTTGGATTATGTGTTGGGTAATGTGACGTAAGCAGTGACACAGTTTTTGTTACAGACAAAAAATGGAAACGAATCTCCATTATTAATAGATTTTTGGTTACAGAGATGTTACCAATTTAATTTCTAGTTCCATATAAAGCACACTTAGCATAAGGGTTATTGTTGTTGTAAATAAATTAGCGACCTGAGTTCAAATCCTGGATGAGGCTGTTTGTGTTGCATTTCATGCCAATACCCTAGGAAAAAGCATGAAACTATCTCCCCCCCCCCCCAGGTATGGGTAATTAGTAGAACAGACTGGGCTCTTTAAACTAGGTGTAGCAAACAGTCAGGGAGAAGAAAAACTCTGAATTCAAACTGACTGTATTACCCACTTAACAAATTGAACATGTGTCACATCCTGCTTGTAGTGGAGGGGTTGGGTAAATATATATAGAAATGTTATAATTTTATTTTTGGTTAAAGATTTTCAATTCTGTAAAGTGTGGTAATGAATGATGCCTAATAATATCTGTTCCTGCAGAACACAACCTGTTAGTTATCAAACTCATATCAAAATGTTTAACAAATCTTATAATGGAGATAGTATGTTTTTCTGTCTGTAACCAAAACTATATTACTACTCAAGTCATGATGCCTTTTGTTATTTACATCACATTCTCCATAATTATTATTTTTATTTAAACCTCAATTATTAATAAAATTGTTTTACATTATTAATACTGATGGCCATATCTACACACTAATTAATGCAATTGTATTTATATATACAACAAAATACAGTTTACAGTGTGATCGGGAAGGTTATTTTGTATATTGATAATAAAAATTTGATTTTAATAAATATTTGCTTAGCATTATTGATTTCTAATTGTTTGGTTTTATCTTAATGAATATGAGCAAAAGTTTTGGGGATAAATCTTAAAAGAAATCCATTAACAAGAAGAAATAACTGTAATTTTATTCTTTACTTCCTATTTTAACCAAATAGTTAAATTAGGAACATTTAGCAATGAAAGACGGGATTGATGGAAAATGATAGTAGAGTTTGTTTCAAAATTGTTCTATTTTTCGATTATACCCCCTCTGTTTTAAATCATTTTATCTGCATTCGTATTTAGTTTCATTAGTCTTTCTAATTTAATATATTTAATTACATTAAAACTTAAACACTTGTACCCGGAGGGTGCATATTTTTGCTAGTATTTCTAATATTAAATCTTTAATTAATTTCATTTATGATTAATATGATTTATATTTACATTAAATATTTAATATTAATATTAATCTATTATTTCTAACAAGCAGAACCTGTGGATATACCACAATGTGATAATTTGATATGTTTACTCAAAAGCTATTTGCAAAATAGTTCAATATATAAAATGTATAATAATCTTGATTTAACTCTCTCTCACTCTTTCTTAAAAGGGGTTGTAAAATATTTATATTGATTTGCTGATAAAAATCTGGAGGGAGGTGCTTAAAATATCTACATTAATTTGCTGACAAAAAAGTGACAAAAACATGACTTGGAAAACATCTAAGTTGGTCCGGAAATTCGCCTGACACTGGCTTGCTAAAACATAGCGTAAATTCATTTTAATTTTACATTGGACATTTAAGCAATGCAAGACCACATGGAATGTTTCATTTTAAAAATTGGGTGAAATAAAATGGGATGAATAAGAAATCTGTGATTAAATAACATTATAGAAGGAAAGAAACCACAAGGTTCCTAGTTCGATATCGGTCCTCGCCAACTCAGCGTATGAATAGCACAGGGATCTGTGCGGTAAAGTAAGGAGCTGATGGTAGGTGTGGCGCTCCACCTCGGATGCTAAAACAATCTCCTTGGTCTAGCGCTATTGAAAAGGGGATAGACTCCCTTGCTGACTGGCTGATACCGACTTTAGGCCGCCCCGTCGACTTTACTTACTTTATAGAAGGAAAAAAAAATAGAGGGGGGAAATAAATATTTGTTTGTTCTGCTTATGATCAGTTTTTCAATCTCCAGTCTGTTTAAGAGTGGTTTGGTTTCTTCGCTCAATTATGGGGTTTCAAGTAAATGTTCTTTGTTGAGGGGGGGCAAAAAGAAGCGAGTCAAACGCCTTATTTGCAGGCTACAACACTGTCGTTGTCATCGTCTACCAGCAGCTGAGGTTGCAACACTGTTACTGCCGTCACCCCACTTCTACTTATACTGCCGTTTCCCCTTATCATTTGGGCACATCAGTCAAACCTCACACCTGTGCACAATTTAGGAAAACGCGTATTAATATATAGATATTAAAAGTTTAACAAAACTATATATTTAACCTGTTAGTTGTTAATTCTTTTTATTCAGATTTTCTTTTAGGCCAACAAAACTTCATATTCAACAATTTTTGTAGCACATGTAGAGATTAGGGAGCTTTTACTTGTTAACTCGGCCGCCATATTATTTAGGGCTGACTTCTCGGCTGATCCAGTGGGTTGCTTTCTCAGGTTGGTTCCTTTTTCTTTTTCGGGCGGGTCATTTCTTGTTTAAATGAATCAACAAAACTTTGTTTTTTTCTTAAGTCTTTATTAAACAACCTCAGCCCAACTTGACTGCAGCGGTGGAGAGACAACATCTTGAGAGCCAATGACAGTGTCCACTCTCGGACAGAATCTAGTCACATTTAAATTAAACTAAAACTAATTCTCACGCCTATAATGGCATGTTTACGGAAAGGTAATGTTGGGGTTATTACCTACCAATAACCATCGAGGTAATTTTCTGCTGAACCTCTGTTACTTTTTAATCTAACAAACTCTGATTCCAAAATATTTTAACTACAGTACATACAAATTCATTGACTATACATGACAGATTTTCCCTTCTTTGTTTCAAACATCGAAGCATTTCTTAGATGTAATTAACATTGAGAAATTGTTTTCATTATCAAATCTACCCAGTGAAGAACGAACTCATTATTCCATAATAATGGATCTGCGGGACTATACTACTAACCATGACCCCGTGTTTTATAGTATCAGAAACCTTATTTCTTATTCAATTGTAGTATTTCATTTCAATACGAATTCCACTTGTTTTATTGTATAGAGGAATGGTTGTTGGTTGATTATTGTTTCCTCGTACAGTTTAAAAAGTGTCCAAAGTGTCTGTGTAGTTCGAGTACAGGTATTTTTTGTGGATTATGAGTTATCTCCCTTCACATTTCCTCAAATAAAGGCAAAGTTTTGAAGAAAAATATTTTGTGTGATAATTATTTATGTTAATTTGCAACTTTTGCCACATGGGAGATGTTACAGTTCCAAAATCAACCTACCCTAATATATATACATATTCCAATATCAACAAAGTCCATGATTAATCATATGCTACGGATGCTTGAAGAAGTATTTGCACAAAAATCCCTGGAATTCACTGAGCAAAAAGGGGACACTACTGCACAAACTTGCTTTAGTAAGCTGTAGACATATTTCTAAAATGCAGGACTGGAGCCCTAAGCTCTGGCTAGTGGCTAAAGACCCTTGTAAAGGAAAAGACTGAGTGGCTTCAAATAAGGAAGGACTGAATGCTGCTGTAGGATGTTTCAAACTACTACAGCAGCAGAATACAGTAAATCATCAAATATATATATATATATATATATGAAATTTAACATTTTGAAAAAACATATGATGTTTGTTATGTAATTGCTGACAGTACTGTTTCGACCAAATCGATAAGTTGGTCTTCATCAAAGAGCGACATAGATGGGAAGAAAGATATCCGTTAAAAAGGCTGTTTACAGAAACGAACGCTTTACAGAATTCAACCGCTGAAATTTTTGAAAAATGCATGTTCTGTTTTAAAAATAAAATAGATTTTATTTTTAATTTTAAAAAATCAGAAGCATTATAGTTTATAGTAAAACTCAAAAGAGTTTGTTGTAAAAATTTATATAAAAATGTAAAGTGGGTATCAAAATAGTATAGTATATATTTCAGCTGTTAAAAAATATACAAGTCCACATTGTAATTTGAAAAAAGATGTTTTTTCAAAATGTTAAATTTCATACTGTCGGATTAATTTCCATCTATTTTTCATATATATATATATATATATATATATATATATATATATATATATGCCTATGTGTATGTTTGTGTATATAGATGAAAGTAGTGGCTACCGAAGAGGTTGTATTTTTATTAATTATATCTAATTATTGTATTTTCCTTCAAGTATGTGGCAATTAGAAATAATTATAATAAGTATTCATATGTCTAGCTGAAAAAGAAACTATATCAACATACTTTCACTGAACTAGGGGCCTGTTTAGCTCAGTCAGTAGAGCATCCACCTAGGAACTACAAGGTTCCTGGTTCAATACTGGCCTTCGCAAACTCAGTGCATGAGTAGCATACATTGGATCTGTGTGGTAAAGTGGGAGCTGATGGTAGGTGAGGCAATCCATCTCAGATACAAATAATCTCCCTGGTCTAGTGCTAGGGCCAGTATCAAACCTGGAACCTTGTGGTTCCAAGGTGGATGATATACTAACATTGAACATGATGGAAGGAAAGACAAAATAAACTCATTTGTACATAACATATCACTCAATAAGTTCCGGGCCTAACTAATAAAACAACAACTTTTAGGCAAAATTCAAATTTATCTATCAACATAGTCTCCTTCTAGGGTGATACACTGATTCCAGTGGTTCTCTAACAATTTGATGCTTTTTTGTAGAATATTTTGTCTTTGGCCTCAAAATACGCCTCAGTTTCCAATATCACTTTTTCATTGGAGCCAAATCTCTTTCCCTGGAGCATTCTTTTGGGGTCTGCAAACAGCCAGTAGTTGCTGTGGGCCAGATCTGGAGAATAAGGTGTGTGCAAAAGCAATTTGAAGTGCAATTCATGTAATTTTGCTATCATTGCGATTGACTTGTGGCGCAGTGCATTGTCTTGGTGAAAGAGCACTTTGGCGATTTTTTCCTTCAAACACACCAATAATACTATATAATATTTGCTATTGATGGTTCTTCCTTTCTCAAGGTAATCGATGAATAAAATACCATGGGCATCCAAAAATACGGAGGCCAAAACCTTGCCTGTTGATGCTTGTGTCTTTGGTCACTTTGGATGGCTTTCACCTGCTGCTGTCCACTCAGCTGACTGCCAATTTGACTCTGGAGGGAAGTGGTGGATTCCTGTTTCATCCATTGTCACATATCTATGCAAAAACTCATTTTTGTTGCATTGAAACAGTTGCAAACAACGCTATGAATCGTCAATGCATTTTTGTTTTTGATCGACTGTGAGCAAACGTTGCACCCACTTTGAACACAGCTTTCTGATTGACAAATGTTCATGTAAATGGTGAATACACTGATATCTTTAACTTCTCTGCTATCTCACACAACTTCAATTTACGATCGGCCAAAAGGAGTTTGTGGAGTTTTTTTGTGTTTTCTGGGAAAACTGCAGAATTTGGGCAACCCGAGTGTTCAGCATCATTTTTGTCTGTACGACTGTGTTTAAAGTCAGAAAACCACCTCTTAATCATTGTTTCTGATGGAACAGAGTCAAAATAACACTTATCAAGTCATTGGTTTGCTTGAACTGTATTTTTCCCATCAGAAAGCAATGCTTTATCAACACATGAAATTCAGATTTTTTCAATTGTTTTGGAAATTTGCAACACTAGCTTCATTTAAATAATTGTAATTTGTAAACTAATAATCCGATTGGGCTCAAATGTTGACACGTGCCATTTGAAGGTTAGTACATTTTAGAAATCATAGGATTTTTTTTATTAGTGGCGCCATCTATATGTCAGGCCTGGGACTTATTGAGTGATGTGTTACAAAAAAATCTAACCTTTTATATAGATTATATACATACACATGTTATTAAAAATAAAGGATACACAAACATGTCCCAACAGCTAGAACTATTCACACAGGGTCAGCATGTATAAACCCCAAACCTACTGACCAGGGTGGGGCCCAAGCCTATTTATACATTTTGTATGAATACTAGTTTATGAAATTTACATGTTCTAGAGTGAGGGGTCATATATTTTCTATAAATACTATTTTATGAAAATTGACATGTAGTAGAGTAGGTGTTCATATATTTTATATGAATACAATTTCATGAAAATTCACATGTAATAGAGTAGGGGTCTATACATGAGATGCTAGCACTGACCCTGTATACATAAATTATTCCATGAACAAGCAGTATATATGGAAGGGCAACAAAATAGCAAAAGGCTTGCTTGATGAGTGTAGATAAGATAGCCATATGGCTTTATTGTTCCATGGCAGGGTCAGAGACAATATCTCTACTGTTCAAAGAACAGAGGCAAATAGAGATTGATTAATTGATTGATTTTAATATCGTCAACCCATCCAGGGTTATTTTATACCAAGTGGTAGGTTGTGAGGGATGGTAAAATATATTTTTATGTCTTTTTTCAAGGATTTTTTATTGATTTTGACAGTAGGTTGTTTGTAGTTGTTTGTTGCTAAGTGGATTGTAAATTAGTTTAAGGGACTCGTTTATAGGGTAAAGTTCAAGTTTGTTGTAAGCAATAGTTTGGTAGAAAGTTTTTTAAACACAATTTTTATAAACAATTTTTTTCTATTTAACCCATACATGGGACCCTAAAATGTACTCCTACTTTAGCTCAGAATGGACCTGGGAGCAATGATGATAAAGGGGTGCTCCACATTCCCCAGCTCCTCCGCCCGAAATGGAACCTCACCATCAGATAGAGTATGACATCATTCCCAGGACATGAAGACCCTAAGCCACCACTTTCTAATGCATATATGATAAAAAGGGTTGGGGCTAACCATAAGGGCAATAGGGTTGGGGCAATCATAAAGGTGCTAGGGCTCGACACAACATGCCAATTGATCAGAGGGGGCCTCTCTGACCACCTTTCTAGCCTAAGTAAGGGCTAAAGTAAAGTGCTGCATGTAAAGGACTGCTCAGCCACCAGGATTCCATCCTTAAGCATCATGATCACTACCCACGGCCAACAGGTGTCTCCATGGGGGGAGGGTCTCTGCAGAGGTGCAGTCGGTGTATTCTAAAGCCCCAGCCAATAGGGCTGGTAAATACAGAGAAGAAGTGTCTAACAGAAGTTAACAGTAAGGGCAAAATATTCCGCAAGATAACGCTGAACCATTTTTTTTTGGTGATCAGGCAGAAATTGTTATTGCTTAAAAGGGAAGTCTTCATTTCTGCCGCCATATTCCCCAAGGTATAACGCCTTCAGATTAGGATTTATTTCAGTCTTGAGAGAATTCTTTTCATGCAACATGATAAATAAAAGAATAAAATAAATAAACAAATAGATAAAAATTCAGTACCCAGGAAAACTTCAAAAAGGCAATTTTTGTATAAGAAAGATAAAATATTGTGGGAAGCTGTAATTATGAAGTTGCCAGAAAGACGGCAGATGAGGATGGCAGTACAAAACAGTAAATATGTTGTTCAATAAAGTTAATGTCGAAAATAAAAGAAAAATTCTCTTTTATTTTTATTTATTAAATCTTTTTTAGGTGCTTTGTGCAAATTTGTAGAAAGGCATCTTTGAATTTGTGTATCAATATATATATATATATATATATATATATATATATATATATATATATTTGTTGTTTTTTTGTTGGCATCCTTCCATCTATGAGAGACGATGGAGTAGTGTCCATTTTGTTTTTAGTGGAACTACGTAGCCTGGGCGATATGGTATGAAGGATGAGCTGTTGCCCAGACAGCAAATCCCCCTCTCCACACCACCACTGTGATCCAAAGGAAAGGTAAGAAGCCAATGCAGTATATATATATATATATATATATATATATATATATATATAAATCAATATAATAAAAAATCAATAAAATCACCCGACTCACAACTTCAAATTTCACAATTTCTGGATCATCAGGTAATGATGGTAATTGTTTGGTTTGGTTTGTTGGACTTTACGGTATGTCAACCCTTGTTGGGTTATTTAATGCTGAAGACGTTTTGTTCTATTCATGCTTGATGAGTATTCAAAATATTTTTAAAAATTCAATTTTTTTAACATGTTTTAAAAATATTTTTTTCTGTTTAACCCATAGCAGGTACTATCATTCTGGGTCAAACTGAACCTGGGACTAATTACGATGAAGGGGTACTCCACCCCCCCCCCCAGTGCTTCAAAAGAGGAACTTCACCATTAAATGCTGTTTAACATCATCCCAGGACATGGATGGTAATGTTGAAAATATAAGTAAAATACATATCTCTCTCTATATATGTCTATATATACGGGGGTATTTCCAAAGTTAAGGTCTCCAAAATATTTAGAAATCACAGAAACCTTTATTGTTTATTGTCAATGATGTTTGCATTATTTTAAAGTTTCAACATGTATCTTTTATAAGACAGCAGCCTCAGAAAGCATCACAGTTTGTGTGCATTCAGTGCACCAAAGACTGTCACTCAAGAATTGGCCTACAGAGTCACTTGCCCAGATGCAGATAATTTTTATTTTTTTTATTCATTTTTTATTTTTTGGACGGAAAGGTGCCAACAACAACAACAACAACAACAACAACAACATGAATCTATTTTTCTTCATAATCACTTTTTCGGTTGTTACAATTTTGTAGACGCTGTGGCAGGTTTTGTATGCCTATGTCATACCAGCGTGCGACCATGTTGTTGAGGAAACATGGAACCTATCATCATTGCAAACTCCCTACACCACTTGCAGACGTTTTTGACCATTAATTGGCAATTAATTTTAATTGATTTTATGCCTTTTGCGTTCTAAGACCCGATAGCTGTGTAGTGTCAATTGTGGCAGTAGTGTCAATCGGGAGTTCCATCAGAAATAATTGCCAAGACTGAGTATAGCAGTGAAGTGCACGCAAGGGAAGGTGTAGGCACATGCACAACAGTGTTGCCAATAGCCCAACAAACAATTTCCCTGTGTCCCGAATGCTTTGAAAACCTTACTTTTGTGATTACCCTTGTAAATAATTTTTTTGCATGCCTATGTCATACCAGCTTGCTGCTATTTTGTTATCATTGCAAACTCTTTACACCACTTGTGAACGTTTTTTGACATCCATGCACAACTCACCATACATTTCTGTTAATTGGCAATGAATTTCAATTGGTTTAATGCCTTTTTTGCTCAAAAACCAAATAATTGCACAAACTTGGCAGTAACATCAATTGGGAGCTCTATCAGAAACAACTGCCAAGCCAAGACTGAGTGTGGCAGCAAGGTGCAGGTACGTGCACAACAAACATAACAGTATTGCCAATAGCTGCATGAACAGCTTCCCTGCATCCCCAGTGATTTGGAGACCTTAGATTTGGGATTACCCTCGTATAAAGGGGTAGGTGCAGGTACATGCACAACAAACACAACAGTGTTGCCAATAGCTGCATGAACAGTTTCCCTATGTCCCCAGTGATTTAGAGACCTTAGATTTGGGATTACCCTTGTAAGTCATAATGTGACTTTTGATTTATAATTACCAAAATGAAAGGAAAATCTTGAATCTTATCAGCAACAATCTCAAAATTTGAGCAGTGTTAAATTGAATATTAACACTAACTTTTATGTTGATTGACTATCATTTTAAAAAGTAACTAAAATGTAAAAAATAAAGTCACTGTTTTAAAAATTGGATTTCTCTTATTGTAATTCACCAAAGCACATTAGAGGCACTCATGGTGTAATGGTTATCGTCATAAAAAATGGACACAGTTACATGTGTTAAAATCCCGGACAAGACTGTTTGCATTTTACATCTTGGCAAAGTAATGCATCCAACTATTCTCCCTCCAGCTATTGTTACTAATAAATGATGACTTATTAAATACTTAAATGACCATTTAAGCAACAACAGGTACTGTTTTTCAAATTCACTTGATTTGGCATTCAATGACCCAAAAGAGGGTTGATATACTGTAAAACAAAACAACCAACCAACCAACCAACCAACCAACCAATCTATTGAAGAAAGAGGAAGTTTTCATTCCTGGCCAGAAGAATGTTGCAAATGGTTGTACCCTGTGCTCAATTCTCTGGTGGGGATTCATGAAGAGCTAAAATTCAATCTTTAGATCTATAAAGGGATGGTGAAGAGTGAAAAAGAAATTATACCTTCTGGCTTAGAAAAGCAAAAAAAGGGTAAGTACATAATTTAGACACAAGAAAGAAAGAAGAAAGAATTAAATAAAAATTTCCCATTTGAAGAATTGGTGATATCATTCCTGTGATCTTCAGTTCCCATTTTTGAAAAGTGAAAACAAAAAACGAAAATGAAGAATTTGGAATGTTGAGAACTCAACAGCTGGAACAAGAAGAAGAAAAAAGAAAAGAAAAATAAATAAAGGGAAAAAAACAAAACAACTTTTAAGTGGAAAACAAAACAAATCAAATAAGAAAATAAGAGAAACTAAGATGCATCATCAGAAATTGTTATGAAAATTTTCATATTTCAATGCAGATGCAATTGCAAGGATTAAGAGATGATACAATAATCATCAAGGACATGAGGAAGGAAGGGGGAAGGGAGGGAGGAAGGAAGGGGAAATAAGCAAGGAAGGAAGGGGGAAGGAAGGGAGGGGGACAGAAGGGAGGAAAGGAAAGAGGAAGGAAGGGGGAGGAAAGGAGGGAGGAGGGAGGGATGATGGGGAAGGATGGGAGGGAGGAGGAAGGAAGGAAGAGGGAGGAAGGATAGGATAGAGGGAAGGAAGGGGAAATAAGCAAGAAAGGAAGGGGAAGGAAGGGAGGAAGGGAGAAGGGAGGAAGGGAAAGAGGAAGGAAGGGCCAAGGAAAGGAGAGAGGAAGGGGATGATGATGGAAGGATGGGAGGGAGGAAAGAAGGAAGGGGGAGGAAGGATAGGAGAGAGGGAACAAAGGGGGAAATAAGCAAGCAAGGAAGGGAGGAAGAGGAAGGAAGGGAGGGAGGGAGAGAGGAAGGGGAAATAAACAAAGAAGGAAGGGGGGAGGAAGAAAGGGGGACAGAAGGGAGGAAGGGGAAGGAAAGGAGGGAGGGAGGGAGGAAGGAAGGAAGGAAGGGAGGAAGAAAGGACAGAAGGGGAGAAAGGAAAGGAAAGGAGGGAGGATGGGAGGAAGGAAGGGGAGGAAGGATAGGAGAGAGGGAAGGAAGAGGGAAATAAGCAAAGAAGGAAGAGAGAAGGAACTGAGGAAGGATGGGGGGAAGGAAGGGGGAGGAAGGGAGGAAGGGTGGAGGAAGGGAGTGAGGGAAGAAAGAAGGAAGCAAGCAAGGAAAGAGGATGGAATGGAGGAATGGAAAAAGGGGGAGAAAGGATGGGAGGAAGGGGGAGGGAGGGAGGAAGGAAGGTAGGAAGAAGGAGGAATAGAGGAAGGAGGGGAGGGGAGAAAGGATGGTAGAGGAAGGAAGGATGGGAGGAATGAAGGAAGGGAGTGGAAAGGAAGGAAGATAGGAAGAGGAAGAAATTAAGGAAGGAGCAGATAAAGGAAAAAGCAGGTTTTGTTAAAAACCATGGAATATTTCTTCTTTAGGATTTTCAAGTGTAGACTTTCAAGTCTTCTTGTTGTTTTCCATATATTGGGATTCAGATGGTAAAGAAAGTGTTTCATATTTTGGTAATTTATGAGGAAGTGCGTCCCGGTCTCCTGCCTCAGAAATTGCTACCTGGTGACTATTAAAATAACGTCCCCAGCTATGTCGGTGTTACTTGAAAGAAAACAACCAATTTAGGGTGTTAAATGTATTTTAGAGCGGGGGGCTTCTCTTTTTTGGCGTAATTCTTATTTATTTATCGTAATTTGTCGTAATTCTTGTTCATTTATAGAAATTTGTCGTAATTCTTGTTTATTTATCGTAATTTGTCGTAATTCTTGTTTAGACATGAAATGGATATATAGTTTGGAATAGTCTGAGATAGATAGATAAACAAAATAATATAGATAGATATGAACAAATGGAGATAGATAGATATTTTCTACAAGTAAATGTATTTGTGGGGTGTTGCTTCTTTTTGTCGTAATTCTTGTTTATTTAAACTAAAAACAAGACATTAAACAAACATGAATAAAAGAAAATCTGAGACGTTATTTTAATAGTCACCGGGTAGCAATTTCTGAGGCAGGAGACCGAGATGCACTTCCTCATAAATTACCCATATTTTTTTACCCAAGCACTTTCAACCATGTTACTGGTCATCTTCAGGGGGATTATTGGGTGTTGTGATTGTTCGTTTGGTGGGAGTTTTATTTGTCTGAAAGGATTTATTGTTGGTTTCTTTATGTTTGTTGGTCTATTCAGTTAGGACGGTTTATTGTAGGAGGGTTGCTAATGTTAGTGCGTCAGCTATATATATATGTGTGTGTGTGTGTATGTATGTATTAATATAGATAATATAGTTGCTATATTTATAAGTAAAACGTGCTCAATATTGTAGATAGGGCATTTATATCTAAGTTAGGGTAGAGTGGACATGGAGTCAACAGCGCATGGTTACTGACAGTTTCTCACCTTGGTTTGAAAATAGCATAGGCAAAAAACTGTCAGTAACCAAGCACCATTGACTCCACACTACCCTTATGTATATACAGAGATGCTGATAACTTTTTGATTTAGTGCATCTTGGGATGCATGTATTTGCTTTGAATGAGACCTTGGGTCCCATGTAAAGCTGTCAATCTCCTACCATGTAACCTATCCTGTGTAATTCATTTCTAAGAAACTATTGAAATGTATTTACAGTTAGCTTGAAATGGTGAGGGAAGAAAAAAGAAAAACACTGAGACACATGGATATGATTTTACTACGATCTATTAGATTTTTGTACGTCAGGGATGCAGTAATTATCAGTATCTCTGAACACTATGTCAGTTCATATTTTTTCTGTTGCCACGTGCAATATATATATATATATATTTATATATATATATATATATACATATATATATATATATGTATGTATGTATATAGTCAACCACACACACCAGGTTTCGATGTTTCATGTCTCCTCAGTGTGTCTAGACTTCACAGACTACCTCCAACTAGGAACAAAACCTGACCGATTTTTCATTAGTCAGAGTCCCTAATGCTTTGACCATCAGCACATACAAACAAGAAGCAGAATTTTAACTGATAAATACATATATAGGTATATATGTCAAGGGTATCAGAGAGCTTATATCTGTTAATAGGAGAGCCTTGCTAAAGTGAATACAGTGATTGTCAGGTAAATTCCCTTCCAAAGTGCTCTACCAGGTTTAGGAGTGTATTTATATATATATATACTTGACAAAACGTGACTCGTTGGGTCACCCATTGGGCTATGAATACATAATTGAGATTAGGGAAAAGTGAGTTTGCAAAATTAAAAAAAATTAATACGTCCAGACAAAACATTAAAATCATTTTGTAAGATTTCTAAGAAAGGGAATGTTTGACCTAATTTAAGCTACATGTTGCTGCTTATGAAATGTCACATACAAATACATTTCAAATTCTCCCATCTCTCACTACTCGTCCAGAGAAACTAATATATATAATGAGGAGACACATAGAGAGGAAGAAAGTGATAGGCAGAATGTAAAGTAAGAGACAGGTCAGTTTTTGACTTAATTGCAAATCACAACTAATTAAAACCAATTAAAATGGATTTTTTCAAACATAACTCAATCCTAAAAGTAAGGAATAATTTAGTATAATTTTCATGTTATTAAACTAAACAGTAAAAAAGCTTTTAGGGGACAAAAGTTGATTCCCTCAGCTTTAGTATAATAATAATAATAATAATAATAATAATAATAATAATAGACTTTGAGATAAAGACAGATCACCCAATCCCAGCCAGGAGACCAGACCTAGTGTTGATTAACAAAAAAAAAGAGAACGTGCCAACTAGTGAACTTTGCAGTTCCAGCAGATCACAGGGTGAAGATGAAGGAAAATCAAAAGATAGATAAATACCAGCACCTTGCCAGAGAATTGAAAAAGGTGTGGAATTGTAGTTGGTACACTTGGAACGGTCCCAATAAACTTGGAAAAAAGACTGGAGGATCTGGAAGTCAGATTACTGCACTGCTGCAATCGGCTAGAATACCCAGAAGAGTCCTGGAGACCTGAGGAGACTTGTTGTCACTCAGACTCCAGTGAAATGCCATCAGCTAACGCTGATGTGAAAAACTCTAATAATAATAATAATAATAATAATAATAATAATATATATATATATATATATATATATATATATATATACACACACTATTGAGATCATGTACATTGACTTTGAATGGGAATTACTCAGAAATTTCATTCTTATTCCTATTCAGTGTGTTGATATTGTCATCTTGTTGATTAATTCAAATCTTGCATCATTGAATTAAGATTTTGTTACTGGCCAATTGTGAATACAACAAAGAATTATAAAAGAAACCCAACCAAATCTGGTGATATTGTGAGACACTGCTGATATGCTCTGTATTGATGATAATGATGCTTTAGCCCTGGACCCGAGACTCATGATCTGATGAAGGCTTTGTTGGCTTTATATACTACTATCAGGACCTGTGGATATACCACAGTATGATAATTTAATTATTACAATGTTTGATATGTTTACTTCAGAGCTATTGCAATACTTCAATATGTAAAAAGTATAATAATCTTGATTTAACTCTCTCTCTTTTTTTCTTTCTTTTCATCTTTTCATTATGTTCTATTGAAACTGATAAGCTTTATCGCTTCTGCATGCACATCCCCTCTCTCTATCTTTCCCTTACTCTCTTTTGTCTTTCTTTCTTAATTTTTTCTGTGTAGCTTGTCTTTTCCTTCCCTTTATAAAAAAATGGAATGGTTCATTATTTAGTTGAGGTGATGACACTCATAAGAAATAAGAATTCGGCAGATAAGTGACACCAAATAATTAGGAGTTAGATTTGTGTATTTCATCTTGAACTATTTGGACGGTCTCATTTTTAACCAGAGGGTGTTGCAAAATGATAATGGTTGGAAAATTAAGGAACACCATTATTAATATATAAATGTTTTATACATAGCAAGAAAAACAACAACCCTTTGAGTGAATCTCTAGTTTAAAGTTCAGTTGTAATTAAGAAATAAAAAAGTTTTTTCAATAAAATAAATCAGGTTAACGAGGCACTTGATTGATAGGTGACATGTTGCACATTCCGTGCATTCTTTTCTGACTCCTAAAAGATGCGGATCAAGGTCGAATTTAAGTATCAAAAAGGAATTTTCAGGAAGTGTGTATAATCACTTTTATAGGGATTTAAATGTTCCTTAAAAGTTTCTTAGCAAAAATGATGAAGAAAAAAAAAGCATTTTTTTCTTCTTTTTTTAAAAAAATCTTAACTCTTTGCCTACTTTAAACTGCTCACAGCAATTCTCCAGCCACACCAAAGCAAAGTACAAAAACTGATGTTAGTTCCTTATAATTGAACAGAAGGACTCAGATTACAATAATAATTGGATTTTATTTGAATAGAATGAGTTCTGATGTGAATAGATTGTGAACATTGAAATATCCCATCATACAGGTAAAAAATACCAAGAAAATTTAGTACAGTCATGGGGGAAATTTGGTAGGCAAACTCTATTTTGTATATAATTAAACTGAATTAATTAAACAATCCAATAACTCAGTAAGTAGGTATTACTATCATTATTATCATTATTTTACTGTTTGTGAATTTTTACCACCAACTCTAACTGGTAGATTTTCACTAGGGGCTGAGTGGCAGCAAGTCTCCCAGATCTGCTGGAACTGTGAAGTTGTTGTCTGGTCTTCTGGGATTCATTTTTATCTCAAAGTCTAGGGATCTATTATTATTATTATTATTATTATTATTATTATTATTATTATTTATTTAAAAAAATTCTATGTGAGTATTTCACTGGAATCTGAGTGACAACAAGTCTCCTCAGGTCTATGTATTCTAGCCAATCTCAACAATGCTGTTGTCTAGATGGTCTCAGTTCTTCCACTGATTTCCAATTCTTCTAGTCTATTTTCTAAACTTTTGGGGACCGTTCCAAGTGCACCTACAACAATTGGTATCACTTTCCCCTTCATATTTCACAGTTTTTTTCTATTCTCTGGCAAGGTCCAAGTATTTGTCTGTTTTTTGTTTTCTTTCACTCTGACAATGGGATCTGCTGGAAATGCAAAATCTACCAGTTGACAAGTTCTCTTTTTATTTTGTTTATCAAAATATCTGGTCTTCTGGCTGGGATAAGGTGCTCTGTTTGTCTCTCAAAGTCGCATAGAATTTCACGAGTTTAATTCTCAAGAACAGATTCTGGTTTGTGCAGATACCATTTTGTTGTATGGTCAAAATTTAGTTTTTTGTACAGTTCCCAGTGGATCACCTTTCTAACCCAGTCATACTTAGCCTCATTGTGCTACTTTGCTTAATACATGGTTGATTGTTTCATCTCTATCTCCACACATCCAAATCCAACATTTGCTGTTCTGCTGTGTCATCTATTTTTGCCTTGATATAATTTGTTCATATGCCATTGTTTTGTGCTGCAGTTATGAGTGACTCAGTTTCTCTCTTGAGGTTTCCTTTTCTTAACCATATCTAGGTATTTTCATGTGCAATCTCTCCAACTTTTCACTTGAACTATCCATATAATCTTTTTCTTCTCATTTCTTTTTTTTGTTTTTGTTGTTTTTTGTTTGTCCATATGTTGCAATTGCTATTATTGACTGCTGTAATTAATCTTTCCTTGCTTTTTTTGTGTATTCTTTGGGTCTTTGGATTGTAACATCTACACAATCCCCAGTGTTGGCAAGATTTTTTCCACATTCTTTTCTTGATATACATAGTCTGTCATAAGTGACGTTCTCCTGAGAAATCAGTACATAGGATGAGCCGCCCAGCAAAGACCTACATTGACCAACTGTGTGCAGATACTGGATGCTGCACAGAGGACCTGTCAGGTGTAATGAATGATGGGGGGGTTGGCTAAAGATTATCATGGATATCCGTGCTGCTAGCACGACATGATGATGATATCATCTCTTGGGTGTAATGCCTTGTGCATTGTCATCAATTTTTTTGACTTTTCGTCAATTTGTCTGAGTTCCTGTTTTGTCCATTTTAAGAATGGTCCAGAGTATCTTATAATGGGAAAAGCCCAGGTATTTATTCCCTTGATGAAATTTCTGCTGCAGAGCTTGGTTTCTAGGATTTTTCCTGTTTTTCTGAGATATTCTTTTTTTTAAAAAATTTTCTTATATCTCTGTTTGATGGTGTCCTGTTCCAAAATTCCCAAGTATTTATAATTTTCCTTCTCTCCAAGTGTTCTTATATTTTTCTGATTTGCTAGTTGTATTCCATCCATTGTTTCTCTCCCCCCACTTTTCATCACTAGTATAGCACCTTTTTCAATTCTGAATTCCATTCCTATATCTTAGCTGTATATTCTTATGGTTTGTACAAGGGTTTCCAGGACTTTTTTATTTTTTGCAAAAATCTTTATATCATCCATTTACATGAGGTGGTTTATTTGTTTCCTGTTATTATCTTATTATTATTATTATTATTATTATTATTATTATTATTATCTCTATATTAATATGCTTGTTCCTTAATCTTCTGTCCATTATCATCTTGCAACACCCTCTTGTTAAAAATGAGACTGTCCAAATCGTCCAAAATAAAATGAAAAATGTATATCCTGATTATCTGGTGTTCCTTATCCGCTGATTTCTTATTTCTTATGAATGTCATCACCTCAGCTAATTAATGAACCATTCCGTTTTTATTATAAAGAAATAAAGGGAAGCAATTCTACACAGAAAAAATATAATAAGACAGAAAGAAAGAAAGAGAGTAGGGGAAAGGTAAAGGGGATGAGCACGTGGAAGCAATAACGTTATTCTGTTTCAGTTGAACATAATGAAAAGATGAAAAGAAGGAAAGAAGGAAAAAAAGAGTGAGAGGAATTAAATCAAGATTATTATACTTTTTTTTACATATTGAAGTATTTGCAATATGCTAATTATTACAAGTTTGATTATCAAACTGTGTAATAATTAATTAACATACCATGGTATATCCACTGGTCCTGATAGTTATTATTATTGCTGCTATTGTTTTGATTATTGTTGTCAATACATATCACCAAGTTGAGACAGCATTTGGAACCCCATGTGTTTTTAGCCAGTAATTCTTGTCTACTACTCTCAAAGAGGGCCAGGTTAGCTCAGTCAGTAGAGCGTTTGGCTAGAAACCACAAGGTTCCTGGTTCGATACTGGCCCTCGCCAACTCAGCGTATGAGTAGCACAGGGATCTGTGCGGTAAAGTGAGGAGCTGATGGTAGGTGTGATGCTCCACCTCAGATGCTAAAAATCATCTCCTTGGTCTCGCGCTATTGAAAAGGGGATAGACTCCCTCGCTGTCTGGCTGATACCGACATTAGGCCGCCCCGTCGACTTTACTTTTACTTTACTTACTTCTCAAAGAAATTCTCACAGTTACCGTAATGAGAATTAAATAGATAACTTTTGTCTTTTGTTCTCCTGTCTTGTTCTTCAATTGAGCAGGGGAGGAGGAAGACAATTATATGGCCGAGGTGTAACAAGCAATTGTGAAAATAAGTGCTGAATTGTGATTCTTATTAAGCCCAGCCTGTTATGACACACTGGAATAGAAATAAAGGCACAAACCTTAAACCCCGTCCTCCCAGACCCCAGACCCGACTCACCCCCACCCCCACATTATCTGAACTGAAAGAGTCATGATTCATAGCTCCAGCCTAGAATTAGGTGAATAATCTCATTCAAAAGAGACACTCCTGCTATGCTATTGATTTTTCTTCTATTCCATATTGTTCTCTTGACTTTTGCATGAAAATATGACAGCACTAACAGCAATACCCGGTAATACCTGGGAAAGATGGGCTTATTCGTACTTTGGTAAGTGCGAATAACCCCACCTGAGTGCACCTGAAAATGCTAGCAATTCTGGGTGCACATTAGGGTAGATTGATTTTGGAAGTGTAACATCTCCCATGTGGCAATTGTTGCAAATTAACATAAAGAATTACAACACAAAATATTCTTTTTCAAAACTTTGCCTTCATTTGAGGAAATAGATTTCAATCTTTTAAAATGTTATCCCTGTTACAGCTTAATTAATGAGGTAAAAAGCAGCATATCGGAGGTGTCGCGATGATGGGGGATATTTTTAATTCTAGTTATAATATTTTATTCATTTCACCTTAGTAAAATAAATTTCTATTTCTCTGAATGTTTGAGATGAGGCTTGAAGATTAGTATTATCTGCGTTATTCGGACTATTGTCCCCATCTTCATTGTTATTTGTACAACGTTTCGGCCGATATACCGAGATGGCTCCCGAATATGGCAAGAAAGTTCCCGAGTTCGAAAAGAAGGTTCCCGAGTCCAAGAAGGTTCCTGAGTCCGACAAGAAATACCTGAAGAAGGCCGGAGGGTATATCGGCCGAAACGTTGTACAAATAACAATGAAGATGGGGACAATAGTCCGAATAACGCAGATAATACTAAATAAATTTCTGTTTTAAACATTGAAATTTTCAAACCAAATGTTGCAAAAATGATGGATTTTTAGTGCATTTAATGATCTTTGAGGCTCTCTCTTCAAACAATGGTGCAAGAGATTTAATTTTTGGTATCAGTATTTATTATAGCAACATACAACTTTTGCTGTTTGAGAGAATTTTATATTTAAAAAAAAGTGAAAAATCAACCTACCCTAGTTCACATATTGGATTTTTCAACCGTTGCTAGGTGTGTTTATGGCTGATCAGTTTTTGGTTTGCCTTTGTTTTCTTTTACGGCATATCAACCTCGGTGGGTCATTTAATGCCGATAAAGTTTTTAAATAAATCAATTCTTAGTGGATAATACAATTTTTTTTTATAAACACATTTTTCAGGTACTACCACTCTGGGTCAGAGTGGACCAGAGAGCAATGGTGATGAAAGGGTGCTCCACATTCCCCAAACCTCCAAAACTGGAACCTCACCATCAGATAGAGTTTAATGTAATTCCCAGGACATGTAGAACCGCAGCCACCGCCTTCTAGCATGCATATGATAAAAAGGGGTTGGGGCTTGCCATAAGGGCAATAGGATTGGGAAAATCATATAGGTGCTAGGGCTTGATCAGTTTTTAAGGTATTTTATGCTTAAATTGTTCAAATTAAAAGAAAGTGATATTATTTCACAAAAGATGTTTATAATTTCAATATAAAAGTTGTTGGAGGAGTGGCCTATTCTCAGTATCAGCCAGACAGCAAGGGAGTCTATCCCCTTTTTGTTTGTGCTAGACCAGGGAGATTGTTTCTGCGTCTGAGGTGGAATGCCACACCTATGATCAGCTCCTCACTTTACTGCATGGATCCAAGCTGTGCTACTCATCATATCATCAACATAACTACAGGGATTAGATCCAATGGTCGACCAGCATCAGCGTATGAGTAGCACAGAGATCTGTGCGGTAAAGTAAGGAGCTGATGGTAGGTATGGTGCTCCACCTCAGACACCAAAACAATCTCCTTGGTTTAGCGCTATTGAAAAGGGCATAGACTCCCTCGCTGACTGGCTGATACCGACTTTAGGCCGCCTTGACGACTTTGAGATAATAATAATAGCAATAATAATAATGTTATCAAGAGAAACCTGACTGCCCACCCTGTCAGATAGGATTGTAGAACCTATCAACTGCACCTCTGTGAAGTGATAAGACTCCTCCTACAATGGGTCGACCTGTTGGCCATGGGTGGTGATCCGTGATGCTTAAGGATGGAATCCTGGTGGCTGAGCAGTCCATGACTTGCAACACTCCATGTTGGCCCTTACTTAGCACCTATATGATTGTCCCGACCTTATTGCCCTTATGGCAAAGCCCTTTTTATCATATATGTGCTAGAAGGCAGTGGCTGAAGTTCTTGGTGTCCTGGGTTTGATTTTAAACTGCATCTCATGGTCAAGTTCAAATTCTGGGGCTCTGAGGAGTGTGGAGTACCCTTTCATTACCATAACTCTCAGGTACACCCTGACCCAGAGTGCTAGTACCTGTTACAGTCATATCTATGGGTTAAATAGAAGAAAATGTGTTTAAAAAAATTGAGCTAAAAAAAAGAATTTTCAATACCCATCAAGAATGAATAGAACTAAACTTCTTTGAAATAAAATAACCCAAGAAGGGTTGACATGCCATAAAATTCTCCCCCCCCCCAAAAAAAAAAAAAAAAAGATAGAAAGAAACCTGACTGTCAGAATTCCAAAACTTTGAGGAAAGCTAGATTCTTGAAATATGTAGAGCATAATATAACCTCCAGAAAATATACAGTTGATTAAAAAGTAAAAATACATTCTGATATTTATAATATTAATGGCATAAAATAATTATATTAATGGTATAATTAAAGTCAGCACTGATGGTATTACCATTCTGATGGTCTTACCATTCTTTACTTTTTTCTCCTCAATAGTTTAAGAAATTCACAGAATTGTCTATAACTTTCAGAAAAGTCATTAACATACCAATTATTGTTTGAACATTTCAATAGCATTTCACTGAATCTTTGAGATGAGGCTTGATAATTTGTATTATTTAGTTATCATTATTATTATTTGAGATAACAATAAAGATGAGGACAATAGTCCAAATAATCCAAATGATATAAATTTGAATAGCAGTTTCTCAGAATTTGTGTTAATACAGTTCTAAATTACAGTTATCTCTGGGCTGCTGGTTCAATCTTGGCCAAGAGCGACAGTAACATTGAATAATTAACATAGCTTAACACTTGTACCCTGTCATGGTTAATGGAATGAGAACAGTCTAAAACCGTGGATTGAATAAAGGGTTTGGTTTGAAGTTCTGTGAAGGCTCCTGATTACAACATAAAGGCTCCCAAGTTTGACAAGAAGGTTCCTGAGTTCAAAGAGAAGGTTCCCAGATTTGACAAGAAACACCTGAAGAAGGCCAGAGGGCACATCATCTGAAATGTTGTGTAAATAACAATAAAGATGAGGACAATAGTCTGAATAATCCAAATAATACAAAATTTGAATAGCAATAATGTTGAAAATGGTAAAAAACAAAACACCAGAAAAGATAATACTAGTGGAATACAGGGATAATACCAGTGCCAGTAGTCATTGGAGCACCTTGATAATAGTGGAGGTGACCATTTAAGAAACAGCAGGTACTGTAATCAACCTGATATCAAAATGACTTGATTCAGCATTAAATGAGCCAAAAAGGGTTGATATGCCATAAAACCAAAACAACAATAGTGGAATACAGGGATAAGACCAGTGCCAGTAGTGATTGGAGCACCTGGTACCCTTAACCTAGTGTTGTATGGGTATTCTTATGCAAATAAGTTTCTTCCTTATAGATAGCAGCAGGTTAAAATAAGATGACAGTTTAGTGATGAATACTTTTTAGTAAATCTTAGTTTAGAACATTCTATTCACCACTAAATCACATTGTTCAGATATATTGAATTATACAAGGTATTAAATTCTTTAAAAATATGTATAGACTGAGATTGATAGACATATAGATAGAAATAGACTGAGATAGATAGACAAATAGATATGAATAGACTGAGATAGATAGACAAATAGATGTGAACAGACTGAGATAGATAGACAGATAGATGGGAATAGACTGAGATAGATAGATAGATAATAAATAGAGATAGATTATCGGAAATTCCCTAGTGAATTATCTTCCCCTGCTGCTAGGGGGCGAATAGCCAACATTGTATGTTGGCGCCAAAACCAAATTTCTTCTTATCGCATAGCAGTTACTGGAGGAGAGACGTAAAAATAAACGCGCTCATCACTTAGCCCAAAAACAGGGCTCACTTATCTACAGACCGTTGACCTGGACGGAGGCATTTTTTCACAGCACACTTTCGAAGGCATTGTCTCTGCATACTACAAGGCGGTCACAATAGCACACTACAGAAGGCTGAAGACCAAATAGTCTACTTGAAAAGGGCCCATTCACCATCATTTAAAGGAACTGTTACCCGGGTGAGAAGCTTCTAAAATAGCATCCCCCATCACTTATCACAGAACCGGTTACCAGGAAGAACGAGAAACGTGAAAACAAGCATCCTATCATCTTTCCAACCAGCAACAGAATACCCCTGTTATCACCACTACTCCAAGAACATTACTTAACTCAGATATGTCTAGTAGCAAATACCAATAAAATTTGCAACAAGTTCTTGTATTATTTGTCAATACATGTATCAAATTTCCATTGTGTGTTTGTCTTCTTTGTCCGACAATTTGCCTACAACTACGGAGAAATAAGAGCTCCTTCGAACCCCGTAAATACTCTTAAAATAGACATATAGGAATAGACTGAGATAGATAGACAGATAGATATGAATAGACTGAGATAGACAGGTAGATATGAATAGACTGAGATAAATAGAAAGATATCAATAGACTGAGATAGATAGATAGATATGAATAGACATAGATAGATAGATAGATAGATATGAATAGACTGAGATAAACAGATGTGAATAGACTGAAATAGATATATTGATAGATAGATGTGGATAGATTTGGATAGATAGATAGATAGATAGATATGCAAAGATAGATAGATAGATAGATATGAATAGAGATAGATAGACAGATAGATATGAATATTCTTAAACAAATGCCTTGATGTGGCACATTCTAATTCCTGTATCAGATAAATGTTGTGTAAATGGTTAGCAATCTAGATTAGCAGACCATAAGTAGTGAGTTCGATTCTCACTGGGTGCCTCATACTTCTGGCTCAGCTTAGTAAATAACTACATTGTATGTTAATGGTGGACAATACAGACAGAAAACTTTAACAGAGGTCATATTTTTGATTATGAGATTTTTGTGTAATGTAAGCACCAAGCTAATGACAGGTTAATAAAGAGTCTATTGATTCTTGTACGAGTTGGGGATATTATTTTCTTTTTTTCCCTAAAATGTTTTAAGGTCATGGAGTGGTTATCCACTATCATAAGATTACAACATCAAGTTAATAATGAAAGGATCATCTGAAAATGTCACTACTACTACTACTACTACTACTACTACTACTATATAACAGTTGTTGTAACCACTACAACTAATGATATCCAACACAGAGGACCTCCACCCCACACCTTGCTTTACACACACACACACACACACACATATATATATATATATATATATATATACATATGTATGATTATATGAATTGTATGTTTTATGGAAGCATGTCTAATGTATTTCCTGCTTTGATGTTAGTGGGTTTGACATAAAAAAAAAACATATTTGACCTTCTGAGTTGCCATCTTTGGTGAATGTTTTTTTTGTTTTTCTTTTCTTTGATTTCTTTCTTCTTTCTAAATACATTTTTCTTTCTCTTTTTCTTCTTCCATTTTTTTTAAACAAGAAAGAAAATCAAAAGCAAAAGGAGTTCTGGTTTTTCTCTTCTTTCTTTCTTTCTTTTTTCTTTCTTTCTCTCTTCTTTCTTTCTTTCTTTCTATTCTCACTTTCTTTTTTCTTTCTAATCTCACTTTCTTTCTTTCTTTCTTTCTTTCTTTCTTTCTTTCTCTCTTCTTTCTTTCTTTCTTTCTTTCTATTCTCACTTTCTTTTTCTTTCTATTTCTCACTTTCTTTCTTTTCTCACTTTCTTTTTTCTTTCTATTCTCACTTTCTTTTTTTTCTATTTTCACTTTCTTTCTTTCTTTTTTCTTTCTTTCTTTCTTTCTTTCTATTTTCACTTTCTTTCTTTCTTTCTTTGTCTTTTTCTTATTCATTTATTTTTTCTAGTCAGATTTTTCTTTCTTTCTTTCCATTTTTTGAGTATTTCACTTTCTTTTTATGTAACCTTTCTTTATCCCCAGCAAAATTCTGTGTGTATAGAGCATTAAAGAACCCAAATATTGGCCTGCTTTTTGTTTGACAGCCAAAATACAATATTACTAAGGACCTCCTCCTCCTCATACAAATCCTGGATGGAAACCCCTGAGATGACCTTAACATTGAAAGAAATTCAAGAACAAATATAACTTTCCATTCAGGGCTATGGATTCAGAGTCGGTTTCCGAGTCATGGAGTCATGGACTTGGAGTAGGAAGCAACTAAGGGGTCACTGGAGTTGGTAAACCTATACTCAGACTCCAGTTAAATTTACACTTTATATGGCCCTAGTTTAGTCTGTAAAGTTATACAATGCACACTCTTTATAAATAAATTATTAAAAAAATTATGGTTTTGTATATATTTGTAGATCAGAATCCCTTGATTACATAAAAGAGGATTCTGAGTTGGAGGTGCCAAAAATAGAGGAGTCAGAGTTGGCTTCAGAGTCAACATCAAAGTTGAAGGTTTTGTGTTGACTCCACAGCCATCTTGAGTGACATTCATTTACTTCTTTAGATTTACTTCTTTAGATTTCAAACTTTTCATTTGAGGAATTTGTTTTTTGCCTGATTCCTTCCATTCTTCCATTTCTTTTTTACTTGTTTTATTTATCTACTAGCAGGACCTGTTGTTACATAATGGACATGACTTAGACCGTGTGGGTGGACTGAGTGGCCTGATTAGTTATGGAATGATATGTGAGCTAGAATGGAAAACTTTAAATGATGATGTGTGGGTTAGAACGGAAAAGTTTGAATTATGATGTTAGCATAGACGCGTAGCATGGTTTTGATTAGACGAGGAGTGGTACGTGGCAAAGGGGAGAAAGAAGGAGTGAGAGGTGAGAGTGAAGATTGAGTCTGGCAGAATGCATGATTGGAGTAAGACATGAAATGTCTTGCTATCGGCAGTTGTAATTTGGGGGAAATAAAATAAATTCATGAGCAAAAAGAATGCTGCCTTGGGTTATTACTAAAAACTCTTAATGGCCCAAGGCAAGATGTCCCTCAGCCCCCAAGTTGGTTCCAGACTCCATAACATCAAAAAACTGCCAACAACTGAACAGAAGCCCAACAACTAGGATTCAACTCTCTCTGGTACAGAGATAAGTATATTGTATATTTCTCTATACACACACACATTCCTCCATTAGAAGAAGAACCGAGCAGTAAGAATGTAGACACGTAAATCTTTCCAGTCGTAAATGAGTGCGAGACGTAACAAAGAGAATGACACGTCATCATCGCAGTCTCTTCCGACTAGAAGAGGGTAAAGTAACGAGTTTTAACACATCTCTCCAGTATGATAATTTGATTATTATGTTTGATATGTTTACTTAAGAGCTATTGAACAATACTTCAATATGTAAAAAGTATAATAATCTGGATTTAACTCTCTCACACTTTTTCTTAAAAGGGAGGGTTGTAAAATATTTACATTGATTTGTCAATAAAGATCTGTGGGAAGGTGTTTGAAATATCTACATTAATTTGCCAACAAAAAGTGATAAAAACTCAACTAGGATAATATCTAAGTTGGGCTGGAAATTCGCCTGACACTGGCTCACTAAAATATAGTGTAAATTAGAACAGGAGGCCGGGATGGCATAAGATCAAAATTACCAAAATATATTCTGTAATTCACAACTTCAATTTTACAAATAAAATAAACGTTTTTTTTCAACTCCTTTGAATTTTACATTGGGTATTTAAGTGACGCAAGGCCATTTGGAATGTTTCTTTTTTAAAATTGGGTGAAATAAAATGGGTCAAATAAGAAATCTGCGATTAAGCAACACCAGGTAATCTGGATTTACATTTTTGAATTGCATTTTGAATAATTTGGACAGTCTCATTTTTAACAAGGGGGTGTTACAGGATGATAATGGATGGAAGATTTAGGAACACGCATATTAATATATAGATTTTTTTTATTACTCTTTAATAAAAAACGTTATTTTTGGCTAATATTCTTTAGTTGTTAAATAGAAAAACAAACAAACAAACAAGAAAAAAAGCAACAAAAATAAATTTCAAAAAAAAAAAGGAAAATAAATTTGTAATTATATGTAGCAGACAACATGGCTAGTTTTAGTTCCATGCAAATAAAAGATGGCAGCTTACAAGAATTTGAAATTTGTTAGTCATTTTTTTTGCAAACCAATCAGGAGCTAGATGAATCCTTTTGTTATATACTATCTTATTAACCCACAAAGGTTGATATGCCATTAAACAAAGAAACCAAACCAAACCAAACTGTTGTAAAGGGAAGTAACCGGATAATCCCTCACGTATGCAAATGGATACGTATAAAAGAACAACAGGTAGATTAGCTCAGTGTGATGTGAGGTGATCTCCAGCCACGAAAGTTGTTTCGTATTCTCAGATGTAAACACACGTGCTACACTCTTCAGAAGATAAGTAATCTTTACCAATCCTTCTTTTACGCGCAGAGACTTTTTACCTTGCCGGCCGGAAGCCATTTTTGTTATTTGTATTTATTGTAATAATAAACTATTATTACAACCACTCGCAATCTTCTCGTTAATGTATTTCTAACACATAACACAAACCAAACCAAACCAAACCAAACCAAACCAAACCAAACCATCTTTGTTGTCATATTAAAAAGTAAATGAACAAAAAAGAAAGCATACATGTTCCAGTTGAAGGAACAGAAAAAATTACATTAGTTTTAACTCTTTGCCTACCAAATTTCCCCCTGTATGAAATTTTCTTGGTATTTTTTTACCTGTATGTGTTACATAATCTATGCGGTTGCATAAGATTATTGTCAATCCCCTGTATTTCTAAAGGGATGGTCCTTTTCCTACCATGGGTGGGACTTTCCATGGAATAGTACAGAAAGCCGCCAAATTATGTGAAGTCCCGTGGGACCTGGTTTGGTCCTCAGTTTCAGTTTGACGTCGGGCAGATAAGGTCTTTCTGCCTTAGCTGAAGCTCACTGCATACGCGCGCTATGTTAGTCAGATAATTAGTTACATGTTTAGTTAAGGAAATAAAAGTTTAAGAAAAATAACACGGTCTTGTGATTAGTGAATGTCTTGGTAACAAGACTGATGAAGAAGAAGACGAGTTAAGTGCGACTGACCACCAAGACAAAGTCCCCAAGAAGAAGAACCTAAGATAGAAGATGAACAGAAGAAGAAGTAAGAAGTAAGAAAGAAGTAAAGAAGGCTATGCAACATATGATGGGATATTTCAAAGTTCACTATCTATTCACCTAAGAACTCATTCTATTCAAATAAAGTCCTATTATTATTGTAATCTTAGTTGTTCTGCTCAATTATAATGAACTAACCATCAGTTTTTCTACTTTGCTTGTGTGTGGTATGCGTAGAAACAGAGAGCCACTGTGAGCAGTTTAAAGTAGACAAAGAGTTAAGGCGCATAAAAAGGGTCTCTGAATTTTCCAAGGATTTTCAACCAGGGTCAATATGATCTCTAGGGATCCATATAAACCAAGTAAGCAGCAATGGAACAACATTTTAGGGAACTCTGAAGCTTTCACTGTTATGAGAAGATTCACATCTTTAATAACCTTTTTATTTTTATTTAATTATTATTATTTTTATATTGAATTATATTGATATATTAATACTCTTGTTCCTTAATCTTCCAAACATTATCATCTTGCAACACCCTCTGGTTAAAAAGGAGATCGTCCAAGTCGTCCAAGGTGAAATGCAAAAATGCAAATCCTGATTATCTGGTGTTGCTTATCATCCGAATTCTTATTTCTTATGAGTGTCGTCACCTCAGCTAAATAATGGACCATTCCGTTTTTAGTATAAAGAAATAAAGGGAAGACATAGGACATGCTACACAGAAAAAATATAATAAGAAAGAAAGAAAGAAAGAAAGAAAAGTGATAGAGTAGAGAGAAGGGATGATAATGCTAATATGTCTCAATTGAACATAATGAAAAAACGAAAAGAAGGCAAGAAAGAAAAGAAAAAAAGAGTGAGAGATGGAGTTAAATCAAGATTATTATACTTTTTACATATTGAACTATTTATTTACAATAGCTCTTAAGTAAACATATCAAACGTAATAATTAAATTGTCATACTGTGGTATATCCACAGGTTCTGCTAGTACTTTTTATTATTGCTAACCCACAGTCTAAATCTTTGTCAAAATAAAAAAAAAAGATTATGGAAGCTATAAACCCCATTGATATAGGTAAAAGATGACAACATATTTTGATCATCTTTTATTTTATTTGTATACTAGCTTAATTGCTGCCCTAGAGGGCGGCTTTTAAGCTAGTTAACTAATAATGTTTGTAGCCATAATTCTAGTGATGTTTTGCCATAGATAAAATGTGTAAATTTACCAAATTTTACTATAAAAGAAATAATAGATGTTCCAATACTCAAACTATGGGCTTCCAAAATTTTCACTACCGGGGATTGTTAACCCCTATTTAGGGTGTCTTAATATTATTGAAATTTGCTGAAATTTTTTGAATAGGTATCATATCCTGATGGTTTAAATCTATCTATGTATACATATATAAAGGGCAGTTGTGTGTATGTATGTATGAGTGTATGTTCAGAGGAAATTACGAAAATAAAACAATTAATGACAAAGTAAATATATATACGCTGTTCGGGATATTTTTCTCCTTGCTTCTCCAGTATGTCTTCAAGGACTGCAGGGAGGGAGTCTACATACACACCAGAGCCGACGGCAAGTTGCTCAACATCGCTCGCCTTAGGGCTAAGACCAAAGTCACGAAGGTCCTCATTTGGGAAATGCTATTCGCCAATGATGCAGCCTTAACGTCACATACTGAGCACGGCCTGCAACAGCTTGTCAGTCGACTCACACAGACTTGCAGGGAGTTCAGGCTTACCATAATCTAAACAAGACAAAAGTCATGGCACAAGGTGTAGACACCCCTCCAAACATTGTCATCAACAGTCACTGCCTGGAAGCAATAGAGAACTTCAAGTACTTTGAGTCCATCATTACCAATTCAGTCTCCACTCACAGTGAAGTCAACAGCAGAATCACGAGAACGGCAGCAGTCATGGCCAAACTGAGCCAGAGAGTCTGGGATAATGCCAGGCTTACTAAGCGAACCAAACTGCACATCTACGAAACATGCGTTCTAAGCACTCTCCTATACAGTAGCGAAGCCTGGATCACATACTCATGCCACATGAGGAAATTGGAAAATTTCCACCTCAGATGTCTATTATGCATTCTACGCATATGCTGGCAGGACAAAATGCTCAACACAGATGTGCTGGAATGAGCAGCATTCCTGCTATCGTCTGCGAGAGATGCCTGCGTTCGCTTGGTCACGTCAGGAGGATGGACATCCTCAAACACCTACTGTATGGTGAATTTGTACAGGGTAACCGACTGGTAGGGAGACCATGCATACACTTTAAAGATGTCTGTAAGAGGGACATGAAGACATGCCACATTGACACCAACACATGGGAGGCTTACGCAAAAGATGGTACGACCTGGCGCCTCCTTGCCTTGTCAAACAAGGAACGAAAAGTAGTGAAAAAGAGAGGGAAGAAGCCACCACAGAGTCATAAGGAAGGAGAGACAATAGCATCTCCAGCAAGCATCATCGTTTGTTTGCAATCACTGCACCAGAGATTGCCATTCAAAGATTGGTCTGTTCAGCCACTCGCGCAGTTGCAGATTAAAAAAAATAATAGTGGACACTATGCCATCGTCTTTAGTAGATGGAAGGATGCCAACAAATATTAATATCACTGGTTTTTGCTTTTTGGGCAAAAATTATGAAGATTTGATATATATTTGAATATATTTAAAAAAATATATAGAAATAGCATTGAAATCCTATTTATAGATGTCCAACATTTATAATCTCAATAGTAAACAAATCAATACACCTGGGTTTTTTGTCCTCCCTCCCATCTACCCAGGTAATGCTGGGTAGCCATTTCTAGTTTCATATGAATCTTATATAGATTATTATTAGATTTATTATTATTTAGATTTATATAATAATAAATATTATTATTATTTCCCCCCTGTGAGTTTTTCGCACCAACATAAACTGATGATTTTTCACTGGGGGAGTGACAAGTCTCCTCAGGTCTGCAGGACTTTGATTTCTAGTTCCTATAGTTTTTTTTCTAAGCTTTTGGGGACCATTCCAAGTGCGCCAACTACTATTGGTATCACTTTCATGCTAACATTCTACAGTTTTTTCAATTCTCCAGCAAGGTCTAGGTATGTGTCTATCTTTTCGTTTTTTTCATCTTCACTCTGAGATCTGCTGTAACTGCAAAATCTACCAGTTGATAAGTTCTCTTTTTCTTGTTAATCAATACTAGGTCTGGTCTTTTGGCTGGGATAAGGTGATCCGTCTTTATCTCAAACTCCTAGAGAATTTTATATATTTATCTCAAGAACAGATTCTGGTTTATGCATATACCATTTTTTGTATGGTCAAAATTTAGTTTCTTACTCAATAGGATAGGTTCATTTTTCATTTTTTGTGTTGGTATAATGAATACTGATACCAAAAACTAGATCTCTTACTTGCACCATTGTTTGAGGAAATAGCATCAAAGATTGTCTGCACCAAACATCCTCGATTCGATTTAGCTGAGAAATTAGTTAGAAAATTTAGAAATTTCAATATCTAAAACAGAAAAGCTTGTCATTTTATACAAAACAAATAAAATATTATAACTAGAATTCAAATTGAAAATATGCCCCCATCACCACAGACATATCCGATATGCCGCTTTTTACCTAATATTTTGCTGTTACAGTGATAACATTTTAAAAGATTGAAATTTATTTCCTCAAACGAAGACAAAATTTTGAAGAAATATATTTTGTGGTGTAATTCTTTATGTTAATTTGCAACTTTTGACACATGGGAGATGTTACAGTTCTAAAATCAACCTAGCCTACTTCACATGCCAAAATCAAAGTCAAAGAGTGCAGCAAATACATTTTGTGATTTTCATGCTAAATTTAATTCCTGTTTAAAAGTGTTTTCTGATTAGAATTGATGACTCAATAGTAAAATTCACTCAACCTTTGAAACAAGAATGTTATCACTTCACATCCGCAAAAAGAAAGATTAGATATTTTAGAAAAGAAAAGAAGAAAAAAGATAAATTCTGATTTAATAGTTTTAAACTTTTTATTTTAAAAATTTGATTAAAGAAATTTGATTAGCAATTCCAATTTTTACTTTTATACTTATCATTACTTTTTATGTACTTGTAAAATCTCTTGTTAGGCCAAAACTGTTTATCTCTCTCTCCTCTCCCTCTCTCCTCTCCCTCTCTCTCTCTCTCTCTCTCTCTCTCTCTTCTCTCTCTCTATATATATATATATATATATATATATATATAAAGTTTCTTAGCAGTACAAGATTTTATTAGGACACGTAGAAGCGTATTCGTCTTGAAAGAGATGGAACAAATTTCTAAAAAGAAAATTAGGGTACCCTTTTAATTAGATGTATAATCTAAAATAAATATTCTTTTTTCGATCAATTCTAATCAGAGAAATTCATTGATAGCAGGTTATACGTAGATTAGAATTGTTGAAAAAAAGGTAAATTTTATTTTTTTCCCTTTTTCAATAGGAATGAGAAATTAAGAGAAATTACGAGCCGTGCGGAGGGTTCGGAAATTTCTGGTTCCACCACACGAAAGGTTGAGGCTTGAGGTGTCAAAGAGAAGCAATTTGTGGAACTGTTTTTGTATACACAGAGCTGGTTGGATACGGGAGATATAAAGAGACTCAAGTACTTGTAGCTGAAGTTCGTTGCTAGAACCGCTAAGGATGGAAACATGTCTGGGTAGTATGCCCGAGCGCATGTGGGGTTACTCAATAAGTGTTGTCCAATGGCATATATATATATATATATATATATATATATATATATATATATATATATATTCTGTTTGTTCTTTTTTGTACGTTTTGGTTAATTCTATCTGGACTTTCCTAAGGTTATGTAAATTGGTGTTAGTTGGATTTGTTTTATTACGTTGGGCTGCTTTTTTTATATCATTTCATTTTTCCCTGACTTCTGTCTCCCAGGGAACAGTATGTTTAGCTCTTAGTTTGGTTGGTACGCACTCTGCTGCTGCTTCTAGGTGAGCACAGACAAAGTTTTCGTATTCTTCGTTTGGTGAGAGACTTTCAGATGTCTCCTGGAGGATATCAATTTATTTCTTACTGCGACAGCTTAGCGATTGCATATATCGCTGTTGGCAAGTGTTGACCATTTGTATCGTACAGATTTACTAGTTTGCTTTTTATTTCTATGTCAGCTTTGTCGTAATTTCGCAGTGACTATTCTGTGGTTGGAGGATACTCCTTCAAAGGAGGAATATGCCTCGCAGTTCATTGCACTATCTATCCATTTCTTGTTTATAAGAATGTGGTCAAATTGCGCTTTTGTGTTATTTGGGTATGTGTATGTCCATAGTTTGCCCTTCCGTTTTTGGAATTTGGTGTTTAAGCAAACAAGTCTGTTCTCAAGGGAGAACTCAGCTAGGAGATCGCCGTTTCTGTTTGAGGTGTTGTGTAAGCTGAATCTATTGTTTTCGGTTTTTCCTATCTGTGCATTCATGTTTCCCCCAATGATCAGTACATTATATTTGGGTGTGTGTCTGCATAGCGAGGATAACCCATTGTAAAATGTTTCTACATCTGTTTCGTCGCTGGCATTTGTGGGGCTGTAACACGATACTACAGTTATGCACGGATTGCCATTAAACGTTGTACTCATGATTCTCGGTTGGATTTTTTCTATACTATTAAATGATTTTAGTGCTCGTGGACTGAGAAGCATTGCTACACCTCCTATAGTGGCATTGACGGAATTTTTCCATGCAGATGCTGACACGAGTGTCCACCCATTTCCAGATTCATGGTATTTTAATTCTACATCCCTATGGTCAAATCTGTGTTCTTGCACACATATGATATCTATATCTTTTTCGGCTGCAGACGCCGTGAGTTCGGGGAGTTGGCCTATTGTTCTTAGCGTTCTAACGTTAAATGTTGCTAGCTTGAGTGATTTTTTTTTTACATCTGAGTAAGTTTGTATTGGGTTTGGGTTCTATGTCTGTCTTATAGTCGCCAGGGCTGTGTTTTTAGTGTAGTGTGTGTCTTGTTTGTAGGTGCTGAGAGTAATGTGATTTAGGTGTGTGATGCATTTGGAGCTCCGTAGGCTATTTATCGAACACTGGGCCGGGGCTAGAGCCTCAGCAGAACGCGTACATTTTGTGAGAGCAGGGAGCACGTTGCAGCATGATTCGACTTTGTGAACTGTCATGAATGGTCTTGGTTGGGTCAAGGTCATATATATCTATCGGTAGCTGTTTGGTTAACTCATCAATAGGCGCTGGTCTTAGAGATGAGGAGCTGTAGTTACCTGACTGAACTGGTTGATCCTGGCCGTTGACCCATTCTGGGTTCCTCCGCCCAGCATCTTGTGATATACGCCGTTGACCTATTTAGGTTCTTCCGCCATGTCTCACATCCACCATGCCGCTACCCATGGTTTGGTTTTACAGGCCTATGTGGCATGTAAATTTTTCAGAAGGAGAGAGAGAGAGAGAGAGAGAGAGAGAGAGAGAGAGAGAGAGAGAGAGAGAGAGAGAGAGAGAGAGAGAGACGATGAGGTGAAAAGGGGGCAGGTGTATTTAAAAGGTAAGTTTTAACTTATTATAAGTCAACATGTCCCTTCCTAGATCAGCGTTTACAGGAGTGGAGCGTGGAAGGTTTTTAATCATTTTATTTATTTATATAGAGAGAGATGGGGGAAGAGACGGGGTGAGGAAGTCAACGTCAGGGCATTGGACTATGAAAAGATTTACAGACTACCTTTTGATATATGATACCTCAGAATCGGTAAGGATTATATTATCAAACAGAATATATACAAGCACAAATAAATAACATCAGACAATCAGTGGAAGACAGACAGTTGCGATTAGCATGGCAAATAGTAAATGAAATTAGTGGTAAGAAAAGTACCTCTAGATCAAAGTTAAAGGCAACCAGCCAAAAAGATAGACTACAGAAATGGAAAGACCATTTCCAGAAACTTCTGGGGAACCCACCTAAAATCATAGAAAATAACACCTAAAAGATCATAGATAGACAGCTAAACATAAAACTAGGAGATTTTACAACAGAAGAACTCAACGAAGTCTTAAAGAAACTAAAGGGTAGAAAAGCAGCAGTTCTAGACAAAATACCCCCAGAGGTATGGAAGACCAGAAAGTTCAATGACATACTGCTTAGGCTATGCAATGCTGTATATAGACAAAATAGAATAGATAAATGGACAAAAGGATGCATCCTCCCATTCCCCAAAAAGGGAGACCTCGGAATCGCTAAAAACTACAGAGGCATAACTCTTACTGCTATTGCAGCTAAGATATATAATGGCTTTCTTCATATATATTTATAATATGCCTAGACTATGTACTCCAAACTTCATTAGATACCATAAAAGAAAAAGGTTTCACACTAAGAAAGGCAAGAAGCAGGCGATACCCCGCACAAACTGTTACAGATGTAGACTATGCTGACGACCTTGCACTTCTTGCAGTTACACCGACACAGGCTGAGGCACTTCTACACAGCCTGGAGGAGGCAGCAAAGAACGACGGCCTCTATGAGAACTCTGATAAAACTGAGTTCATGAGCTTCAAAAAGTAAGGAGACATCTCCACACTTGACGGTAGGCCTCTTGAACCAGTGGAAAAATTCACATACCTAGGTAGTAATATCTCATCCACAGAAAGTGATGTTAACACACGAATAGGAAAGGCGTGGTTGACCACCAACGAATTATCAGTCGTATGGAAATCTGACCTCCCTGACAAGTTAAAGAGATGATTCTTCCAGGCTGTGGTTATATCGGTACTGCTGTATGGCTGTACCACCTGGACCCTAACGAAGCGCCTTGAGAATAAGCTAGATGGGAGCTGCACAAGAATGCTGCGAGCGGTCCTGAATAAGTTGTGGAAACAGCACCCCACAAAGAAGCAATTGTATGGCCACCTGCCTCCCATCTCACAAACCATAAGAGTAAGAAGGGCTAGGCATGCGGGACACTGCTGGAAAAGCAAGGATGAGCTTGTAAGCAACGTACTACTGTGGAGGCCAACACATGAACATGCTAATGTGGGCCGCCCAACCATGACCTACGTTAACCAACTATGTAAGGATGATGGTTGCTGCGCGGAGAGGCTTCCAGAGTCGATGAATGATAGAGAAGGTTGGCGAGAGATCGTCATGGATATCCGTGCAAATTGTGCAGCATCATGATGATGATGATGGTGATATATATATATATATATATATATATATATATGTGTGTGTGTGTGTGTGTGTTGTGTGTGCTCCCAACTGGTACAGCTCTCTGAAAGAGAATTTACCTGACGGTCATCGCGTATGTTTAAAAAATAGCAAAGCTCTCCTATTTAATAGATATGAGCTTTCTGGCGACCTTGACATATATACCTATGCATGTATCTATCTGTTAAATTCTCATTTGCTTGTAGATGCTGATGATGACTTGAGGGGTTTGGAACTATGACTAATGATAAACCAGATGGGTTCAGTCCCATCTAAAGGTAGCCTGCAAAGTCTAGCCACACTGAGGAGACATGATACTTCAAAACACGGTGTCTGTGGATGACTACATATATATATAACATTACATAACATTAACCACAACGAGAACAATAGCAAACTCAATAGCTCCAATCAAAACATATATTGCCGTAATCAGATACACCCTAACTATAAACTGGACGAAACTGCGTTTAAAAAATTAATACGTAATAATGTTTCTTCCACTGACACCAACAGAAAAGTCAAACTAATTATCTACTACCAACAGTTTAAAACCGTCAATCTCGTCTCATGCAACAACTCCTCCCCCAAAACCACTCGTCTTAATGAGACAAATCTCGTGTACGAATTTAAATGTCCAGTAGGAGACTGCCTCTCCAAAGTTAATAACACATATATTGGCAACACGACGACCACATTATCATGCAGATTAACACTACACTGATATCTGATATGAGCTCTATTAATCAACACCTTAAAACACATTCATGCCCCTCCTCTACCTGCCGTAAAATTTTAACAGAAAATACACTCACACTACACAAAGAAAAAAACAAACAAAAACTTCAAATAATCGAAGCTCTATATATCAAAAAAATAAAAACAAAAAAAACCCCACCTTAAACAAAAATAAACTTCGAAACAAGTCAACATGTCCTCAAATGCATATAATTTCCTGTCTATCCCCCTTCCACTATTCCCCTTTCATTCTCAGAAACTTGTGACCCCCCCCCCCTACAAAAATCTTTACTGCTAATGTTCGTTTGAACCCACTACAAATTCCTACTACCTCCCACTACCAATTCTTACTACCTCCCACTACCAATTCCTATGTTACTGCTCGTTGTTTTAAAAACGAGACACCCGAAACATCCCATCAGTTTCACACCTGAAGATGGCAGATAGACATGCTGAAAGCGCTCATAAAGAAACCTTTGGTGGATTGCTAAACCAGTTCCGCCCTGACATTAAAAAGATGGCTAGAAAATTAGAAAGGATCGAACAAAAACTCGCCCGACAAGAATCGTCAGTACAGCTTAACGAAACATATATATTATATATATATATATATATATATGTATTTTGTATTGGAGTAAGAAAAATAAAGTGCTTGATTACAGGTATAAGAGCTATATTTATTTATTATGAAATACTATACACTTAAAAAAGCATTTGTTATCATTGGTTTCAAAGCAGCGTATTAGCCACTTATTATCAAGACAAATCACATTGAATAATATTGTATCATCAAGACAATTCCCTTGAATAATATATATATATATATATATATATATATATATATATATATATATATATATAATTGGTACGACCTTCATGTTCCACAGTTTTTTCAGCTATCTTGACAAGTCCAAATATTTGTCTTTCTTTTTGTTTTCTTTCATCTTCACTCTGTGATTCACTGTGATGGTAAAATCCACAAGATGACAAGTTTTTTTCTTCTTCTTAATTAATACTAGGTCTGGTTTCCTGGCTAGGATTAGGTGACCCGTCCGTATCTCAAGGTCCCAAAAGATGTTATGCATCTCATTCTCTAGTACAGATTCTGGTTTGTGTATATACCATTAGCATGGTGAAAATTGAATTTCTTGCACATTTCCCAATGGTTCACCTTTCCCACTCAGTCGTACCTAGTCTTGTACTCTCTTTGTGCTAGTTTGTTGCATTCACTTATTATATGATTAACCATTTTGTCCTTTTCTCCACACATTCTACATTTGCTATTCTGTTGCGTCTTATCAATTTTTGCTTTGATATAGTTTGTTCTTATGGCATTGTTATAGAGTTTTTCACACCTGCGTTAGCTGATTGTCTTTCACTGAGGGACAGCAAGTCTCCTCAGGACTATTATTATTATTATTATTATTATTATTATTATTATTATTAAACTCCTTATCAATTTTACACACAATTTGTAACTGGTCTGCACTGAAGTCATCAGGACTTCTCTAAGTATCTTAGCTGATTTAAGCAGTGCTGTGGTCTATATAATCTAATTTCATCACTTGGATTTCTGGTTCCCCAATAATCTTTTTTCCAGATTCTTCAGTATCGTTTGTAGGGGGCGGGGAACTCAATCATCATCATCATCATCATCATCATCATCATCATCATCATTTTGTAATGCTATCTTTGCCCTTTCTCATATGTATTTTGTATTTTATTAAACAATGGAGTGTATTTATTTATGGATGATACCGCGAGTACACACACACACATACACACACACACACACACACACACACACACACATATATATATAATATATATATATATATATATATATATATATATATATATATATCTTTTCTTTTTTTTTCTTTTCAATTTTTTGTGAGAGCTTCATTACCTCCTAATTTTCCTACTTCGCATTCACTTTCCCCAACCTTTTCTCTTTACTTTTCATAATTCCTTATCGTTTAATATTTTTTTTGGCTGTTAGAAACAATAAATGATTTCAGTTTAGAACGATTGATAAAACAAAAGTTGCACCGATCTTACATCGAGACAATAAAAATCATAGTACAAAATTATAACCATATTCAAGCAAATAAAAACGGTACCAAGGGAAGTAATTCATGAAATAAATTCTAGATTTACCTCCCTTGACTCTCCCGCCAAATTATTTTGTAACCTTATCTATTAGAATTTTTAATGTTAAAAATCTTATGGGCGCTGATAGTTGATATCGGTTTTTTAATTGAGTTATTTGTAGGCGAATATTATTTACTCAAGGAACCAATCTTTTCCTTGCAATTCCCACGTTTACTTATATAATACATCTGTTCCTTAATATTCTGAGCGTTATCATCTTGCAACACCCTCTGGTTAAAAATGAGACCGTCCAAATCGTTCAAGATGAAATGCAAAAATATAAATCCTGATTATCTGGTGTCGCTTATCCTCCGAATTCTTATTTCTTATGAGTGTCGTCACCTCAGCTAAATAATGGACCATTCCGTTTTTATTATTAAGGAAGAAACGAAATAAAAGGACATGCTCCACAGACAAAATATAATAAGAAATAAATAAATAAATAAATAAAGAAAGAAAGAAAGAAAGAAAGAAAGTAGTTGAAAGATAGAGAGAGGGAGTGATAACGCTAATGTTTCAATCGAACATAATGAAAAGAAGGAAAGAAAGAAGAGAGAGAGAGAGAGAGAGAGAGAGAGAGAGAGAGAGAGAGAGAGAGAGAGAGAGAGAGAGAGTTAAATCAAGATTATTATACCTTTTACATATTGAACTATTTTGGCAATAACTCTTATGTAAACAAATTAAAACGTTGTATTAATTAAATTATCTTACCGTGGTATATCCACAGTAAGATGTATATATATATATATATATATATATATATATATATATATATATATATATATATATGTGTGTGATAATGAAATGAAATTTATTGTGTACGGTGCTCAGGTGCACCACAACCCATCAAAGTCTCATGTCAAGTACACAGAATAATGTATTAGTGTCAGGAACATGAACAGTTTACAGTAGTAATATGCATGTATGTGTGCGCGTGTGTGGATATGTATGTGGAGAGTGGCATCAAGTATAGTTTCGGCGGACTACAGGAAGCATGGAGGCTTTGAAAGATTCAGTGCTTCGGCAGCCTACAACAGACGCGGACAGTTTATTCCATGTCTTCGCAATTCTGAGCGTGAAAAAATGTTTCCGAAAGTCACGTGAGCAGTGCTGTTTTCTGACTTTGTAGGCATGCCCATGTGTGTTAGAAAGATGGAGATCAAAAAGGTGCTCAAGGTTGCTGTTGTTAAGATGATTAATGACCTTATGAGCGTTTACCAGGTCAGTTGCCAGACGCTGAAGTTTCAACGAATCCATTCCCAGGGCAGCGAGACGTTCAGAGTATGGTAGATGCCTGATGGAGGGTATTCGTTTGGTTGTATGTCTCTGTACAGTTTCTAGGAGGTTAATATTCTGAGCAAGATAGGGGTTCCAGACCGATGATGCAAACTCCAAGTGTGGCCGCACCATACCTTTGTACAGCTTCAAATAGATAGCCGGTGAGCGGCTGACAAAGGTCTTGCTGAGTGACGCCAGGACACCCCCGGCGTTTTTGACAATTTTGGAGATGTGTTTCGTCCTACGTACTATTCTCATGAAAGAAAAGGTCTTTATGCTAAAAAGTCAAGAAGCCTGTGATATCTCGCGGAACCTATTGCAGATGCTGACTATATAGATCATCTACCGCTTCTCGCAATAACACATGCACAAGTCGAATCGCTGCTGCATAGCCTAGTGTATGTAGCAAGAGGCATTGGCCTCTGTTAACTCAGTTAAAGATAGTGGCATCTCCACATTGGATTGTAAGCCTCTGAAATTCACATACCTCTGAAATTTACATCTCTAGGTAGTAATATCTCATCTACAGAAAGTGATGTCAATATATATATATATAAGAAAGGCATGGACTGCTATAGTCAGATTATCGAACATGGAACTCTCTATTATTTGGATTATTCGAACTATTGTCCTCATATTTTTTTTTGTTATCTACCCAACATTTCGGTAGATATGCCCCCCGGCCTTCTTCGCGTGTTTTTTGTCGAACTCGGGAACCTTCTCGGACTCGGGAACCTTCTTGTCGAACTCGGGAGCCTTCATGTCATAATCGGGACCCTTCACAGAACTTCGAATCAAACGCTTTATTCAATCCACACGGGTAAACTGTTCTCATTCCGTTAATGATGAGCGGGTACAAGTCTTAAGCTGTCTTAAGTATTTTATGTTATTATCACCCCTGGAAATCTGATCTCTCTGATAAGATAAAGCGAGGATTCTTCCAACCTGTTGCCGTGCCAGTCCTATTGTATGGCTGCACCACTTAGACTTTAATGAATCGATTAGAAAAAAGCTAGATGAGAACTACACAAAGATGAACAATTCTGGACGCCACACCCTACAAAAAAGCAGCTGAACAGCCACTTATCTTCTATTTCACAAACCATTCAGGTTAGATGACACTGATGGAAAAGTAAGGACGAGCTCATAAGTGACGTTCTTTAGACATCCACACATGGACACACCAGAATGGGCCGATCAGGAAATAATTAATTATACTGATCAACTCTGCACGGATGCTGGATGTCGTGAGGAGGGTTAGGCAAGAGTAATGATAGGAATGGGTGGCGAGAGAGTGATGGGAATGCGTGCTGTCAGCGCCAAATGATGATGGTGATGATATTCTAATGGGAGGGTGAGGGAGGTCGGTAGCCATTCTGAAATAGAGTACAGTATCCGTATTACGGTAGTCGCTCTTCTGACTAAAATAGAGGAAGATACCCTTTTTTCAGTTTAATCTAACAGACCCAATTAAATAAAACTAATGTAGTGTTTGGATTTAGTACCCCCAAAATACATTTAATACATAAAAAAATCTCGGTAAGAGCACCCCCTCTCCGAAATAAACAAACAAACAATAAAAAACAACAGAGAAAAAGAACATTCACTATTTCTCGGGCGACCTAATGCAAAGGGTGGGGTTAGAGTATAAGTCCATGAGGTAATTTAACCATTTAAACAATAACAAAATGAATAAAATCATTCTAATTAATTATTAATGAAAACTCTATTACAATCAATTAGATTTCCAGATTGAATGATCAATATTTATTAAATTCTAAAATAATTTGATAACATGCATTTAAAAAATGAAATAATCTATTATAAATTATTTTAATTTATTATCTAGATATATAAATAAATTATCTATCTATATATTAATACTAGTGTTCCCAAATCTTCCGTCCGTTATCATCCTGCATCAATCACCCTTCAATTTGTTCAAAATCCAATGAAAAAAAAAAAAAAAAAAAAAAAAAAAATCCAGATTATCTGGTGTCGCTTAATCGCAGATTTCTTATTTGTCCCAATTTAAAAAATGAAATATTCCAAAATGCCCAACATAAAATCAAAATGAACTGAAAAAAAAGAAAAAAAAAAGAAAAAAGAAGTTACATATTTGTAATATTGAAATTGTGAATTACGGAATATATTTTGGTAATTTTGATCTTGCTTTAATTTTTTTAGCGAGCCAGCGTCAGGCGAATTTCCGTCACAACTTGGATATTTTCGTGTTTTTGTCACTTTTTTGTCGGCAAATCAATGTAAATATTTTAAACACCTCCCCTTTTAAGTAAGATTGGGAATGTTAAATCAAGATTATTATACTTTTTACATAATGAAGTATTTTGCAATAGCCCTATAGTAAACATATTAAAATTATCATACTGAGGTATATCCGCAGGACCTGCTAGTTTATATTATTATGCATTTTAATAATAAATGTTATGCTTAAGTAATAGGTATCAGGTACTTTTTTACAATATCCCGATTTTTCCTAAAGGTATCACCCCCCCCCCCGCTTTCGGCATACATGTCCGGTACCTGAAATTTGCCCCCCCCCAGCTAAAATAATTTGATTCAAGAGATTTTGATGTATAAAATCTTCTTTAAGAGCCAATTTATTTGGCGGTTCTAGCATTAAAAAACATGATTATTGCAAGATGAAAAGAGGAGTTATCTCCCTTGTAAGTTTTTGAAATCGGACTGACAAGTCGAAGCTTTTGGTTAATCTCAAAAGTAAGGTTTTCCAAAGCGCTGGGGGCGCAGTGAAACTGTTCTTGCAGCTATTGGCAACACAGTTGTGTTTGTTGTGCATACCCCTGTGCTTCTGCGTGCGAGTCGCAGCCACGTTCAGTCTTGACTTGGTAACCGTTTCTGATGGAACCTGTGAGGTGTCAAGGAGGTTTTAATGTCTTAGGTTTAAAAGGTAGTTGGATATTGTTGGTGCGTGTTCCTAGGGTTTGCTTCAACCCCATCTTATTTGATGGTCGGACTGAAAAAGGAATTCAAGGGAAGAAAAGGGAGAGACAAAGACAAAAGGTAGTTTGATGATTTAGGCTTTATTCACGGGTCATAGCCACCACGTAACAAAGAAATGTCTCTCTGGCCAGTAAGGTGTGTTGCCCTAAGTTCGAATGGCCGAGAAATTATCTTTGGGGTCGGAAGTGGTTCCTTTTTTTCCCGCACATGCTCGAAGAGTTCTTCCTGTATGAAGGCTCATGGGTGTTTGTTATTTTTTTAAATTTATACCTTTTAAATTTTGATATTTTAATCCCCACAAGCCCCCGATTGACGTTTTCCGCCAAATGTGAAGTTCGAGCAGTTATTCCGTTTCTGAACGCAAAACCGATTGAAATTCATTGTCAATGGAAGTATATGGCGAGTCATGTATGGATGTTAAAAAGGTTCGCAAGTGGTGTAGGAGGAGTTTGCAACTACGACGATATTAATCGCTTCCTTAAAGACAAGGTGACGAGCTGGTATGACATGGGCATCAGCGTCTGCACAAATGCATTGAACGAAATGGCGATTATATAGAAGAATAGATCGATATTGAAACTTTAAAATGATGTAAACATCATTGGCAATAAACAATAAACGTTTCTGTGATTTCTAAATATTTTAGAGAACTATATACCACGTGGTGTAATGGTTAGCAAAGCTGACTCTCATTGGGCGCTCCATACATCTAAGCTTACAGGCTAAGCTTAGTAAATAACTATATACTAATGGCGAGGGTAGATTGGACTGCATCCTTTGTAAACTAGGATAAGGGTATTTATCCAACTCCCCGCGAGTCCAGAATTTGACAAAAGATCGATTTTAAAAAAAGCATAGCTCCAACTTGATAGTTTTAACAATTGCTTGGATATTTGTCGGCAATTCATGCTTAAAGGGAGATTCAGGCACCGGGCAATGAATCCAGCTTTTAGACGGAGGTGGAGGCAGAGTGCATAGGGGTGAAGGTGGGGTGGGATATTTGGAAGGTCCTATGGAACCCAGTTATTATTAATTGATTCAACACTGTCTGGAGAAAAAAATATTAAAATTGCTTGAAAATTTGAAAGTCATTTTTTTTTAAATTCAAAAATTAATTTTTCAAGGGTATTTTATCTTTTTATAGTTTGAAAACAATATTTTATTTTGAATTAATGCGAAAAAACATCTTTTCTCTGATACATTGTCATTACTACCCTGTCCATTCTGACCGGAGTTCAATCTATGGGTTAAAAATGAGTTTAAAAACTGAATACCCAGCAAGAATGAATAAAACAAACATATCTTCGGCATAAAATAACCCAACAAAGGTTGGCATGCCTTAAAATCCAACCAACCAACCAACCAACCAACCAACCAATTTTATTTGAATAACTGGATTGAATAATACTGGTGAAGTTCCAATTCAGGAGCTCTGGGGAGTGTGGAATACACTTTCATCACCGTTACTCCAAGGTCCACTCTGACCCGGAGCGGTTGTATCTTTTAGGGTCCCATATATGCGTTAAATAGAAACAAAATGAAGGGAGACTCCATAAATTTACAGAGACTTGGAAGAAAAAACAAGTGAAAAAAACGTGTAGGTAGAATTTGTAAAGAGGTTCGTTGAGTCCGACCCTTTTTTTTCCCAAACAGACAATTACATGACAACAGAAGAAGCAAACGGCCCTTCCCCGAGATGAACGGGGATTAACACTTCTCCGAACGCCAACGTATTCTGATTATCTCTCTCAATTATTCGACTAAGTCGAAGTTTCACCTGTCTATGTATTTACCAACCCATCAGCCACGAGCAGGATGTGACACAAGTTCAATTTCTTAATCGTATCGCCGGGTCTATTTCCTTCGACGACAATCATTACACCACGGACACTTCACCCCCCCCCACCCAAGTCTCACCTGTACGTGTTTCCCTCGGCCGTCGATTTTTCAGCGGAGTAAAGCTGGTTTGAATTCAGAGTTTTCCTTCTCCTTGACTGGTTGCCCTATAAAGGTTAAATAACCAAGTCATCCTTAGCATTTATCCATATGATGGGGAGAAGAGATAGATTCATTCCTTTCCCAAGAGTATTAGCGCAAAGTGAAACACAATCAGCCTCGTCCAAGATATGATTGCAGATTCCATTTCCTACGAAGATAACCGTTGCACAATTTTATATCTATCTGTCTGTCTGTCTGTCTGATTGTTTTACAATGACCGAGCGTACGTTTTCTTATAAAGGAACATTAGTGGAGATCAGCAAAGACTAAATTTCAATAAAATCCACACCCTATCATTGTCCAACTCCAAGAAGGAGTTAGAAATACTTTTTACTCCTCATTTTCTATAATAAAAACTAAATAAAAATATAAGGATATGAATAAAAAAATATATTTAAAAAAAATATAAAAATAAAACAAATTGATAAAGGATAAAACATAATAAAAAGCAAATAAAGGATAAATAAAGAATAAATACAAATAATAATAATAATAATAATAATTATAAAGACTAGCAGGACCCGTAGAATTTCCACGAAACGAAACAAAAATCAATAAGAGCTACTTAAGCCAGAAACGATGATTTTCAATTTCATTACATATGAATTCTTTTGTTTTCTTTGCCATGAATAAGTGGCAAAACACGACTCGGAAAAAAGGTTGGGCCATAGCGAAAATTAGAACAGGAGGCCGAGACGGCATCAGATCAACATTACCAAAATATCTTCTGTAATTCACAATTTCAATATTATAAATAAAACAAACGTTTCTTTTTTTTAAATTCATTTTAAAATTACGTTGGGCATTTAAGCGACACAAGATCATTTGGAATGTTTCATTTTTAAAATTGGGTGAAATAGAATGGGACAAATAAGAAATATGCGATTAACCGACACCATATGATGTGTATTCAATTTGGACGGCCTCATTTTTAACAAGATGATAACGGACGAAAGATTTAGGAACACATATATAGAAGATAACCAACTTAAAAACAAGAATATATAAAGAATAAAATATAATAAAACAAATATATAGAAAAAGAATTTTCATTAATCTATATAGATAAGAGATTTATCTTTGAACTTTTTAAATCCCAGGCAACACCGGGTAGCTCTGTGAGCAGATCAGACTCAACCCGTTCGTTCCTTTGGATGTTACACACGGTCGCAAGTATGGAGCATCGAGCGATGATCTGCGAGACTACAGCAAGAAGAAACGAACCTTTCAACTACAGAAAGTAGAATTGAAAAATTTGATAAATACCTTGCTAGAGAGCCGAAAAATTATACGGAATATGAAGATGACAATAATATGATTTATATGTTATGGTCACCGTTTTTCGGAGCCCTGTGTCCAATGGCTTCGGTCACTGGACCGGTCAGAGATTAAATAACAGCGTGATCCCAGGGAGCTATCACCCCAGGTAACACCTGCTCCCTTGATTTAAAGATGCAGGGCTGGGTTTATTGCCCAGTACCTGAGACGCCTCAATAGAGGAATTCACGCATTTTTTTCGCTTGTCACACATGAGCTTCAGTTTGTGCGTGGTCCCCACGTTAATGGTCCTTGTGTCTGACTGGCATGGTGGGGTCCCAGTAAATATTATAATATCATTTATAGTCTTGAAACAGTCTACAAGAAGCTGGAAAAGAGAAAAGAGGAATTAGAAATCAGAGTAAGTATTGCATGGTGAGTTCTTTTATTGACGTCAACTAATTTTTAACGAAAGAGGAAAGTGTAAAAGTTATTTTTGTTAGTAAATGGTTTTGTTAAAATCCGAAAATCAAAGTATTGTATAAATTCTGATTTTACTTATTGTATTTATAATAGAAGCAAAGGTCACTGCAGTGACCTCAAATGAAATTTTTTTTGAGCTGTTAGAAGGGTAGCCGTGTTTAGGGGCTGGCGGTTAGCACTTGTTCACCTTGTCAAAATGACAAAAAAGACGCTCTGAATTTTAAAAATTCAGTCAGAGACCGTATCACTAGAAAAAAGATTGTCACAGGGCCACGGGGCTTCTTCAGAATTGCTGAAATAAGAAAATTGCCACAAGAAGAAATAGACTTCGACACCAAGAAAAAAAAACAAAAAAAACAAAAAAAAAAACACCGATAAAGAACTAAGTCGACATTTGCTGAATCACTCAATGCTAATTAGCATAGAACAAAGCGCCAGACAAAGCTCCTCGCTGTGTCTTTTCTCTCCGACCTAGTGTGCAAAACATATTCATCTCTGATATAATGAATATGTAAATACCTTGGTACACTATAATCTGATTGGACAGTGTCATGTATAAATAGTCGACACTGTGTTGGTACAGGCCCCCTATATCTAGACCTACTGAGCCTACCAGTCCAGTGAGCATCGGCCCTGGACAGGTTGTGTTTGATTAATAGCGTCGATCCCAGGCGCCCCTTGAGGAGCAATGCCAACGGGATCGACGCAATTTTTCTACCTACGACCCATGAGTCTCGGCTTGTGGGTGGTGCCCACATAAACGACCTTGTGCCATATCGTGTGAAAGTGGGACACATGTAAATACCCCTATATCTAGACCTATAGACCTACACTTACTCGCTAGACTACACCACGACTGCTCCGCAGATGGATTGCTATTCGACGTACCAATTACTACTGCGATAATATACCATCTACCAACTTCAGAATATATCCCTTAACCCGGATATATCAATCTCCTTTATATATGATAATAAAACCGTTGTTATTGTCAAAGACGCCCCGATCAAGTTGCATCGGTCCCGGTTCTGCAGATTAAAAGAACACGACATGGTCGCAGAAAGTATCGACAAAGCAACTAGCCGGAGACATATGAGGTAGTAACAGAACTAAGTCATCTTATCAAGTACCGTGACTGACATAGGACCACATCAGAATGTAGACCATCAAGACCACAGCACTGCTAAAATGAGCTAGGATACTTAGAAAAGTCCCAGAGACTTGAAGAGACTTGCTGCCACTTAGGCTCCAATTAAAACTGCCCTATTTATTGGTCTGGTTGATCTGCTCGTTAACCATTGCATTATTTGTCAAAAAGTGTTGTTTATTAATCGTTGCTTTTTCAGGTGGAAATCCTAAAAAGTTGAATAGATGAGTGAGCCGGACTTTAATCATTTAAAATGTATTTCTTTAGAAATATAATTCTCAATGCATTAAAGTTGTAAGTATATTTCTAGAGTAAAATCATTTCAATACATTTCTTTACTAAAATCATTTTCAATGCATTTTTATAGCAAAATTATTATAAAATACATTTCTTTATCAATATAATTCTCAATGCATTTACATAGTAAAACCTTTTATCAGCATATTTCTGTAATAAAATCATTTCAATACATATCTTTACTGAAATCATTTTAAATGCATTTCTATTGTAAAATTGTTTTCACCAGATTTTAATTTAACTTGAGATAAACTTGCTAACCACGTAAAAGTTGTAATCCCACTACCGGAGTCTTGGAGTCTCCCCCACTTTCTCTACCTAAAAAAAGGATATTCAGGTAAAAGTACTAAAATTGGGACACTTGTGAGGATCGAACTCAAGATTTGTAAGGTAACCTTACTAACAAAGTAAGAGTAGTAGGCACCCTATCTTTGATTCTACCTCTCTCTTTTCTCTCTCTCTAACACACACACACACACACACACACACACACACACACATATATATATATATATATATATATATATATATAGACGAAACATGACCCGTGGTAGGTAGATAAATGGGATTAGGGAAAAGTTTACAAAGCGAATTGAAATAGATTAAAAAAAAAAGAATTAAAACAACACAAATAAAAAACAAACAAAATTAAAAAAAAAAAACTCAAAAAAACATTAAAATCATTTTGGAAGATTTCTAAGAAAGGGAAAGTTTGACCTAATTTAGATTTATTAATAGTCAGGGTGTTAAAAAACTGCTGGATGGCTGCTTATGAAACTGAGAAACTAATATATATAAAAA
>CM042146.1:71679124-71709124 GCA_023376005.1 Doryteuthis pealeii | reverse complement strand
TCCCAGTCCCATTCTGACTTTTAGTATCTGTTAGGGTCCCATCTATGGGTTAAATAGTGCAAAACTGAGTTTTAGATGTTTTAAAAAATAAGTTTAAAATTGAATACCCAACAAGAATGAACAAAACAAAAACGCCTTTGGCATAAAATAACCCAACAAGAGTTGACATGCCGTAAATCAAACTAACCAATCAAGAACTGCAACACCGATGGAAGAAGTGTGTGGACTGCAAAGTTGACTATCTTGAAAAATAAAGCTAAATATTTGGTCACATTCCATGAAAGTATCTTGGTCAGCCTTTGAATTTTTTTTAGATGACCCTCGTATTTATCATAATATACGGTTAAGTCACACTGAAAGCACCGACCCCCGTCAGATCCCCGAAATTAATCAACGCTCATTATCTTTAGATCTGACAAGGGTGACCACTTTGGAACAACAGTGGCTGCAAACGAACTGTGGCCTGTGTGTCAGACTAAGCTAAGCTAAGCTTATACTTTGTGTTTATTTAGGACAGACTGGGCTCTTTAACCTTGGTTAGGCAACCGGTCTAGGAGAAGGAAAACTCTGAATTCAAACCTGTTGAACTCCGCTTTAAAAATATGACCTTTTGTCACATCCTGCTCGTGCGGAGGGGTTGGTAAATATATATACTTTATTTGTGGAATCTATTTGTTTGATAGTATAAATAGAGGTACTTCAGTCATTGCTTGGCATGTACCCTCTTTGTTCAAAGCGATTCTGTTATTGTTCTAAGCAACATCGTCGTGTTACGAAAACAAACAATCATTTATTGAAAATGTGCTGTTAATTGTGGAGACAGATAAAGATAAAGTCAACAGGTAACGAACACAAGGCTTTATAAAAAACGATGCATTTATCAAACAACTTGCATATACAACATGCAATATACAATATGTAACTTGTGAGATACAAAATGTGTGTGAGGTTTACAAATGTGTTATAATTGTACAATTGAATAGTGTAGGGTGTAAGGTTGTAGGGCTTGGTTGCAAAATAAGGCTTTGCGAAAGTTAACTGTCTCTGGTAAGAAGTATCTCTTGATAGTTAGAAGTTTTACTTGTACGACGTCATCGGCTCCTTCGGTAAGCTGGCTTCAAAAAAGCACGTCATTCTTCGACGACTATTGCAGTGGAAAGAGGTACGAAAATTTCATGAGTAATATTTTCCCAATAAGCACATCGAGCAATTAGTACTTCTTTAGGGAGACAAACATAATTGTCTTCTCTTGGATTGTAGGCGTGTCTTCCCAGGTCACGTATTTCTTGGTCACGTGATAATTCAGTCCTTTCGAACTTACGGTCATCGATCTTTAAGCGAAAAAGACATTTTATCTTAGCTCAGTTCGTAGGACAGATCAGAAACAATTAGTCTCCAGCTTCGACATAGGGTTTATTGCAACTTGTCAGAATAACCAAGGAAGACACTGCAAGTCTTTACTAACCCTTTCTTTATTATACTGTTTGTTCAGTGAACATTTTGTGCGTTTAACTTGTTTAGTTTACACGTATTCTGTTATTTGTTGTTACATGTCATGTTTATTAAACATTCATATGCGTATTGATCATATGAGTAATTGTTTGTTTTTATTTTCCTTACCAAGTGTTCAGTGTTAGGTTGGTTGGTTGTTTTATTTTACGGCATCTTAACCCTTTTTGTGTCATTTAGTGCCGAACCGAGTCATTTAGACATATGTTGCTTACAGTACCTACTGTTGCTTAAATGCTCATCCATCTAAGTATTCAATAGGCTCATCACTGTTTAACTTCGATGATCTAGCGGTAACCGGTTCTTTCAACGTGAGCTTACTGTAAGCCAGAGTTTTTCAACGTTTTTCATCTCACGGCACAGTGAGCTGGGCAATAAATTGATCGAGGTACACCATCAGTATATAAACATAAAATTATTTTATCATTTAAATTTTAAAAGAAAAGGAACAGTGAAAATGTGCTACAAGTGTAGCATAATTAAAACAAAAAATATTTAATTAAAACAAAAAATTTCAAAGTAATAGAATAGAAATATAAGAGGATGATCAACCGTCTTTAACACTCACGGCACACCCACGGAGGATTCACGGTACACAAGTGTGCCGCGGCACACCGGTTGAAAAACTCTGCTGTAAGCCCTTCAGTGTTAGGGATGCCTTAATTCCTTATAAGGACATAGTGTTGGTTTCAAACCAATACCCACTAATTCTTATACTGCTATCCAATGGTGAAAAATATCTTATTATAATGGAGATTATATAACTTTCTGTCTATAACCGAAACTACGTTATCAGTGACGTCACGATTTTCTTAGCTATGTGAGTCATATTCGCTACAATTATGAAATAATCATAATTTGATCTTAATTAGCATCTTATTTATCAACGATGTCTTTATTAAAGTCTAGCTGAGTTAGATTTGCCGCAAAACTGCCCATATTATTAATGCATTTTAAATCCTGAAATATGTTTTATATATCTCGAAGAAATTTAAAGATTTACATAGTATATGGTGAAAATAATTTGCATAATGATTTTAAACAAAACTGGGTTTAATAAATAATGATTTGCTGTTACTGATTTCTAATACTATCTTGTTATTCTCAAACGTAATAAAAGCAATCCTATATATGATTTTATATAAAAATCAATTAAAATAGCATTATAATAAGCGTAATATTTTTATATTCGTTCTTATTTAATTTCGTTAGCCTTTCTAATTTAATATAGTACTTTATTACATTAAAACTTAAATACTTGCGCACAGGGAGCGCATATTTTTGCTAGAGAGATTTAAAAACATGTACACTTAAATTTATCCGGATATTATATAACCCGAACAAAACCGGGAACATACAGATAATAATAACATATTCATCATTTTGTTCCACTATCTTATTTGCCATTATTCCGGTAAATATATAATCCTGTCACTGCAGACCTTTTTATCTTTCTCAGTCAAAGAATTTGTTCTGAGTTTCGTTTGCAGTCTTCCAGAGAATTGAAATATTTTGCATTAAGAGAATTCTCTACAGATTGGGGAGAAATGGTAATCCGAAGATGGAATTTCTTGTGTGAATACAGCGGGTGAGTGAAAGTTTCCTAGACAAACTAAAACAATTTTTTTTGTCTTCTGGCCAAAGAATGATATGAACGTGATGGAACATTATACTCTCTCTCTTAACTCTCTGGTTTGATGGGGTGCGAGTTGGGTATGTTCGAATGGAACGTCTCATTCTCTGGAAAGAGATCATCAGTAGACACCCCCTTTTAATTAAGCCATATGCACACCACGAGTTCGATTCTCACTGAATGTCCATTACTTCCGGCTTAATGCTAAACTAAGCTATGTTTAATAAATTACTGCTTATAAGTCGCGCCTCGTGTAATGATTAGCGATCCAAAACAAAATCAGACAAAATGGCGTCTCACATTAAAGCAGAGCTATATCATTAAATTTATCCCGGTGGGAAAAAATACGCTCGCTGACATTCACCGACTCTTGCCGAACGTTGACGGAGACTAAACAGTGTACGGGAAATCAGTTAAGTGATGGGTAATGCATTTCAGCAGTAGTAAACGGCAGTGTGAGTGACAAGCCACGTTCATCTCGCAGCTGTCACCTTGCAAAATGAAGAGTGCCTCAGTCAGATCATCCGCGTGAATCGAGCCGTTGAAAGATGGACGATTTAAACAACGTTTTTCCCTAAGAACGTCACCACTATGAAAATGCGGTCGCCTCCACGGGTGCAGTTTTTTTTTCTTTACGAGCGCAGAATGCAGTCTCGTGTTCATCATTTGCGAAATGACATGAACCATTGGTGGTTTGAAAAATAAAGTGTTTTGTAGCTGAAAACTTTCTCTATCTAACCGTGGCATTGGGCCCCTGTTATATATATACACACCTCCTCCGCCATTAGCAAGATCTGACACAAGGTCAATTTTTTTTCTCCTAAAGAGTCCAATCTTCCCAACTATTTGTCCTTAACTGGAGAGCTTTTCGTGTCTTTCTAAAAGGCATTAGCATGAATGGAAATGCAAATATCTTCGTTCAGAATTGGAACACGGATCACCGTGTCCATTTCTCATGACGATAACCGGTACAATATAAATAGGAGGCTTTACTTTTGGAGCATCCTATTTAAAAAAAAGTATAAAAAAAATTGAATACCCTACAAGAATGAATACAACAAAATGTCACGACATAAAACAATCCAACCAACCAACCAGCCAACTAATTGGCAAGTAACACTCGGAGAGTATCAGGCCAACTCAATATCTCATAGTCCAGTGTTGTCCATCACTTTCATCACCTCAGCAAAATTCCCCGGACCTGCCGAATTGTGCCTCCGGTTATCAAAATAATGCAAAACCTTTGACTCACCCACAATCTGAGTGACGATAATGAGAGGCATTACTTTTGGAACAACCCTCTTATTATAAAAGGTGAGAATGACTTTTTGAGGACCAATACATCTGACTTAAAATAAATGCAAAATTCATGCAATACATCTGAGAGTCGAGGCAAATGTGATTTAATCAGTTATGTTTAAAATTAATTTGGTTTCATTTCGTTTGGTTTAATGGCATATCAACTCTGTGCGTTATTTAATGCCAACTCTTCATAATATATAAAATACACAATATAATATAATACATATAAAATAACAAATAATATAATATATGTAACATGACATAGCGATAGCATAATCTTTACAGATAAATGGCGTCCCTCACAATCCTATAACCACAACACCAGAACTTTTCCTCTCATGAGCCCTCAAATGACTTATCAATCCCGGTGCAGATCCACAAAGTTTAATGCAAACATGACATAGGAAGGACGTCGTTCCCATAACATAATATATACATAATGTACACAACACAACGCGCGTGCATGCGCGCACACACACACACATAAATCATTCGACTGAAGAGGTCCGTATGAATTCGGACGAAACGTTTCAACTCTCTGATTTGTTTTGAGTTTTCATTTCTTGTTCATCACCCTTATACCTATCTCATATATATATATATATATATATATATATATATATATATGTGTGTGTGTGTGTGTGTGTGTATATATATATATTTATGTGTGTGTATATATATATATATATATATAATGTCTATAATGTATATTTTCTAAGAGATTATTTTGTGGTAATTTTTTTTCTAAAAGCAAATTGTGAGGGTGTGAGATTAATGTAATTTATTTTGTCTTTCAAGCGCATTCCTGTAAGTGGTCTTATGGATGTATTTCATACCAGGTTTATAGTTTTCGATATATTTTTATTTCTCGCAAGAAGAACAAAATGATTTGTATGTTAACATTTTCAAACAAATCTTTCATGTTATTTGCATTGAACAATCTTTTTTCTAGTCGGGGCATAAACTTCACATTATATGAGGAAGTGTTTAACAGTGTTTAAAGTTGGGAAACTATTTTTTTTTATAATGCTGTTATATACGTCTCAAAGCTTGGAAGAATTTTTGCTTTATTTTATTAGCGAGATCAGATATCCAAATGATCTAAAGTATGTATATGGCAGACCATGGTTATCTTATACGTATATTGACATCACTCTCTGTGGATGAGATATTACTACCAAGGTATTTGATCTTGGTTTACTAGTTTCAGGGGCCTATCGTCTGGCATGGAGATGACTCCACCTTCGTTGTAGCACATGAATTCTTTTTTTTAAAACCTAATTTCACCTGGAGACCAATGCCATTGGTTGCTTTCTCTAGTCTATGCAGTAGTAATTCAGCTTGTGCAGGTGTATTTTCTAGAAGTGTTAGATCATCTGCGTAGTCTGAATATGTAACAGCTTCTGCTCGCAATCGCCTGTTTCTTTCCCACCCTGTTTTTTTAGCGTGAAACCTTTTTCTTTCATTAGATCTAATGATTGTTGTGAGACGTAAAGTAAATCGACGGGGTGGTCTATAGTCGGTATCAGCCAGACAGTGAGGGAGTCCATCCCACTTTCACTAGCGCTAGACAAACGAGATTGTTTTTGGCATCTGAGACAGAGCACCACACCTACCATCATCTCCTTACTTTACAGCACAGATCCCTGTGCTACTCATATGCTGAGTTGGAGAGGGCCGGTATCGAGCCCCGAACCTTATGGATCCTAGTCTGAGGCAAATTAATAGTTGACAATTGCTTTTTGAGGACTGATACACCTGACTTAAAAATAAATGCAAAATTTATAATGACTAAATTAATACAAATATAAACGGAGGATTGAGGTAGTGTTTTTTTTTGTTTGTTTTTAGCCTTTTTAAAAAAAGATTATTTAATCAGCGATGTTTAAAATTAGTAAACTATTTTTCTGTAGGTAATGCAGTTATATACGTCTCAAAGAAAAAGTTCTACAGACCTTTTGGCCTACTGCAGAAATGGTCTTATCTGAAAGTAATAAAAAAACCACAAACCCCCACAACACACACACTACCACAAAACACACACACAAAAAACAACAACAAAAAACAAGCAATAAAAACAAAAACATACACAAAAAAAACAACAAAAAAGCAAAAATGCCCCAGGTGTATGTTATATTTTAGTACCGGCTAAATAAAGTGGTAAGCTGATAAATACATTGGATCTATTACTAAATAGGTGTACACTAAACGTGTACAACAGAGGATGAACATTCCTGGAAATGTGCAAGTGTGTGTGTGTGTGTGTATGTATGTGTGTGTGTGTGTGTGTGTGTGTGTGTGTGTGAGGGGGGTAAGTAGATAGGTATTTATGATTGCCCAAAGTAGTTTGAGTAGTCACTTATGCAACTATTTTGGTCGGTAGGTAGGTAGGGAGATATAAGTTCATATAGTTTAATATTGTTAAAATTGGAAACAGTTTGTTCTTCTGGAATTAGTTATTACGGAACAAAATGCCAGGTTTTAAGTGCAGGGGTGAAACGATTTAGGTGGCATTTACTATCTTTTTGCAATAAATAGATAAATAGATAAATAAATAAAATAAATAAAAGATAAAAATAATTGCCTCTTCACTCACAATGTTGGGTACTCAGATCAAATAATATATTAGAAACATTGTATCAAATAGTAGACAAATTTAATGCCAGACGATACAGAATCATTGAGGTATCAGATGAAAGAAAGATGATTAATTATTATTATTATTATTATTATTATTATTATTATTATTATTATTATTATTTACTCCTTTTGAGTTTTCACATCAGCATTAGCTAATGGTCTTTCACTGGAGTCTGAGTGACAGCAAGTCCTCTCAGGTCTCCAGGACTCTTCTGGGTATTCTGGCAAATTGCAGCAGTGCAGTGTTCTGAATGGTTTCAATCCTTCCTCTGATTTCCAAACATTCCAAACCCTTTTCTAACCCTTTTGGGACTGTTCCAAGTGCACCAACCACAATTGGTATCACTTTCACTTTCATGTTCCATAACTTTTTCAGTTCTCTGGCAAGGTCCAGATATTTGTCCATTTTTTCATTTTCCTTTAGCTTCACCCTGTGATCTGCTGGCACTGCAAAATCCACCAGTTGACAAGTTCTTTCTTTTTTGTTTATCAACACTAGGTCTGGTCTTCTTGCTGGGATAAGGTGATCCGTTTTTATTTCATTATTATTATTTCACTACTTGTGAGTTTTTCACACCAGCGTTAGCTGATGGTCTTTTTTTCTGAGTATTCTAGCCGATTTCAACAATGCTGTTGTCTGGATGATCTCAATTCTCCCTCTGATTTCCAGTTCCTCTAGTCTTTTTTCTAGGCTTTTTGGGGCCATTCCAAGTGCACCAACTACAATTGGCATCACTTTCACTCTTATATTCCACCGTCTTTTCAATTCTCTGGCAAGGTCCAGGTATTTGTTTATCTTTTCGTTTTCCTTCATCTTCACCCTGTGATCTGCTGGAACTCCAAAATCTACCAGATGCCAAGTTCTCTTTTTTTTTTGTTAATCAATGCAAAGTCTGATTCTCCTTTCTGGGATAGGGGGGATCCGTCTTTATCACGAAGTCCCAGAGAATTTTATGTGTTTCATTCTCAAGAACAGATTCTCAAGAACAGATGCATATACCATTTTGTTGTATGGTCAACATTTAGTTTTTAGCATAATTACCAGTAGATCACCTTTTCAACCCACTCATAAGTAGCTTTTTATTCCCGCTAGTTTGCTACATTTGCTTAATACATGGTTTATGGTCTCATCTCTGTCACCGCACAGTCTACATTTGCTGTTTGTTGTGTCTTATCAATTTTTTCCTTTGATATAATTTGTTCTTATGGCATTGTTTTGTGCAGCAATTATAAGCGATTCAGTTTCTCTTTTGAGGTTTCCTTGTCTTAACCATGTCCAAGTTTCTTGTTTTTTTTTTAAATTTTTTATTTTTTTACTTGAACATATGTTGCAACTGCTGTTATTGGCTGCCATAAGTAATCTTTCTTTGCTCTTTTTTGTGTACTCCTCGAGTCCTTGGATTGTGACATCTACGCAGTCCTCTAAGTTGGCAAGACCTATTCCACCTTCCTTTCTTGATACATATTATTATTATTATTATTATTATTATTATTATTATTATTATTATTATTATTATTGCTGTTGTTGTTGTTGCTGTTGCTGTGTTTTTTCACACCAGAATATTTGGTATTTCACTGAAGTCTGGGTAACACCAAGTCTCACCAGGTCTTCATGACTCTTCTGAGTATTCTAGCCGATCTTAACAATGCTGTTGTCATATATATATATATATATATATATATATATATATATATATATATATATATATATTTCCCTTGACCCTATTTCTTTTTTCTCTCTCTAGACCACTAATGTTTCTCTCTCTTTCTCTCTCTCTCCCTCTTTCTTTCATTTACTTTCTTCTATTCAGCTTCACCATCTTTCTCTCCAACCTTTCTGTCTCTCTCTCCCCCTCTTTCTCTCTCTCTGTATATATCTATCTACCTACCTATCACCTTTATATCTCTTAATTCCGTTGAATCTCCCTCCCTTTATTTGTATCCCAACCCTTTTCTTTCTTTCTTTCTTTCTTTCTTTCTTTGGGGATTTCAGTTTTTCTTTCTATTTTGCTTACCTAATCACAGCTGATTTGTGATTTATGCACCACACGACAATGACACTCCAAGTTTCATGCAAGTAAACATATCCTTTTTCATGTTGATAGAAACCTCCTCATTTCCGCAATTCAATTTGTTTATAGTTTATTAGGGGCCTCGGATTAGACGGGAGACAAAAGGGGTCTGCATCCCAACAGGAACTTCATGAACTTCTTCTTCTTCTTCTTCTTCTTCTTCTTCTTCTTCTTCTTCTTCTTCTTCTTCTCTCTCTCCCCTCTTCTTCTTCTTCTTCTTCTTCTTCTTCTTCTTCTTCTTCTTCTTCTTCTTCTTCTTTGAGGCAGTCTTATTAGATAAACAAACCCAAAAAATAATGGTGATGATATCAATAAAGAAAAGAATGAAGCAAAAAACCGTAAAAAACAAAATAAAAAAAACTATTGATTACAAAAGGATAAGTATTTATCCAATCCGTTCGTTACGGATAGGATGTGACACAAGGTTACAAGTATAGGTCACCCAGCGTGGATCGAACATACTGTTCAGTAGTAATAAATCTGTGATATTAACTTGCTAACCATGGGGATAACCAAAGCTGAATAATGTAGGTATTTACCCAACCATTCCCCACGGATAGGATGTGACATAAGAATCAAGGGGGATCCACTTCGCTATTTTGTAGCAATGGATCTGTGAAACTAGCTTGTTAACCATAACAACACAATGGGATATTCTAGGTATTTACCCAACCCATCCCTCACGGGTAGGATGAGGCACAGGTATGGAGCATCCGGCGAGGATCCAACTCGTTATTCAGTGGTGATGGATCTGTGGGACTAGCTTGCTAACCATTACACTATGATGGGACACTTTAGAGCTAAATAATGTAGGTATTTACCCAATCAATTTCCCACGAATAGGATGTGACATGTTAGCATCCTTCCGTCTACGAGAGACGATGGTATAGTATCCAATTCTTTTGTTGAAACTACGTAGCCTGGGCGGGTTGCTATGGAGGATAAGCTGTTGCCCAAGCAGCAAATCTCCCTCCCCCCACTGCCTTTGTGATCCAAAGGAAAGATAAGAAGTCAATGCAGTTTGGCAGCGGTAGTGTCGCAGGAGTTGTTGGGTAACATTGGTGTTCAGCATCACACCAACATCGGGACTTCAGCTCCGGATTTGTTTTCGGGGTTAACTCCCCTAGACTTTCCTTGGTATGAGGTTAAGCTGCTAAGCAGCGGAGGTTTTATATCGGATTTTTCCTTGTCCTAGATGGGTTGCCGACCAAGGCTAAGAAGCCCCCTTCTATATATATTTACCAACCCCTCCGCACGAACAGGATGTGACACAAGGTCAATTTTTAAGCGGAGTTTAACAGGTTTGAATTCAGAGTTTTCCTTCTCCTAGACCGGTTGCCTAACCAAGGTTAAAGAGCCCAGTCTGCCCTACAATTTACCCATAGCTGGAGGGTGAGTAGGATTCATACCTTTCCCAAGGGTATTAGCGCTAAGTGAAATGCAATTACCACGTCCAGGATTTGAACTCGGGGCCACGAGTCCATTTCCCATGACTTTAACCATTACACCAGGCGCTTCCAATAAAGTCAGAAATATGGAGCACCCGTGGAGAATCGAATGGATCTGTGAGTTTAGCTTGTCAAGCATTAACATCACGATGGTACGCCTTGCTAATAGCAAAGAGTATTCATACGACTTAGGCTCTTATGCTGCGTAGTCTCACAAAGTGAACAAGACTAATTCGAAGCAAAACACTTTAGGATGAAGGTAATGAGATAGAAATTGCTGATAAGGGAATTGGTCATAAAGCGTAAAATCTAAAAGCAAGTGTGGACAACATCATTTGGATTATAAAACAAAACAAGAAATCAAGAGCGGCTTTTAGGAAAAAAAAAAAGAAAAAAAAGAATGAAGTTAAGAAGTGCAATAATAATGAATGTGTAAGGGTTCATTTCCGGTTACTTAGAATTATTATATTCTGCACGGCATTTAACATTAATTATAAAAGCAATCTATAACATCCAATTTCCACCTTAGAAATAGAATCAGGGAAAACTGGAAAGATAGCGTTAAGTACATTGTTACATAAGAAGGGATGATAAAAAAAAGGAAAAGATTGCTCTGAGCTTGTACGCTGTGGATAAGAGGCTATGAGACAATAATTAAGTAGAAAGACAAAGAATCTGTGAACATAGATAAAAAAAAAGAAAATAGATATAGAGAATGTCACTTTGATTGCACCCCCTAACCCTCCTCCAAAACAAAATACCCTTTTTATACCAATAGTTATAATATAAGAATGGGCTTAAGTACGAGATAATAAGTGAGGTTTAGTTTCAGATTACATGAGGTTCTATCCGGTATAAAGATATCTAAATTACTTCTATGTTCTTCCACTTGGAAATTAGACAATTTACTTGGTGTATTATCAAGGCGTATGATGCGTAACGGGTATTGCTGGAAATGGGCTCAACGACTTGAGTTCGAATCCAAGTGATCTTCATCCTTCAGTTTTCGGCTACATGCCGAGTTCTGTGCACATGCGCTGTACCTCACTTCCGAATAAATAAAAAGTTTGTTTGGAGTGAGTGCACGTATGTGCTCACTTCAAATAGTCTTTTAAAAATTTTTTTTTTTTTATCCTTCAGTTTAGCATTCTTGGCATTTTTAAAAGCCGCTCGTGACGTGACGGTTATCGTCGTAGGAAAATGAACTGGGCGAACCGAGTTCAAATGCTTGATGGGGTTGTTTGTGTTTCACTAATTGCGCAAATATCTGTTTGGCGAAGACATAAATCCATCTCTTCTCTCCCCTATAGCTACTGATAAATAGTAGAGCACACCATTGAGCTTTGGCTTTCGTACGGCAACCCATATAGGAGAAAGAAAACTACGAATTCAATTCAGTTGTAAAGTAAAGTCGGTGGAGTGGCCTATTGTCACTATCAGCCGAACAGTGGGAGGGTATATCCCCTTTTCATGACTAGGGGTATTGTTTTTACGTCTGAGGTGAAGTGCTGCACCTATCATCTGCTCCTCACTTTACCACACTGATAAGATTACCTACGGTGAGATATTCATTCACTGATTTAGCAAGGACCGGTATCGAACTCGTAATCCTGTGGTTCCTATGCGGATGCTCTACCGACTGAGATAAACCAGCCAAGGGTAAATAGTAGAGCAGACTGGGTTCTTCAGCTTTGGCTTTCGTACGGCAACCCATATAGGAGAAGGAAAACTGTGAAATCAAATCAGTTGTAAAGTAAAGTCAGCAGAGTGGCCTATGGTCGATGTCAGCCGGACAGCAAGGGATTCTATCTCCTTTACAGTAGCGCTAGACCAGGAAGATTGCTTTTGTGTCTGAGGTGAAGCATCACACTTACCATCAGATCCTCACTTTACCGTACAGATCCAAGTTGTGCTACTAATGCGCTGTGTTGGGGAGGGCCGGTATCGAAACCGGAACCTTGTGGTTCCTAGGCGGATGTCCTACCGACTGAGCTAAACCGGCCTCATACTCCGCTGAAATGATTTGACCTTGTGTCGCATCCTACTTATGAAGGAGGGGCTGAGTAGATGTATACATGTGCACCAAATAAAAAATAAAAAACGAAGAACAATAAGAAATAAATTGAAGTAGCAAAGAATAAGGGGCAGCAGTAACTCGTACGAATTCGCTTCCCTCAATAATAGAAATGTACTCAGATTAGGTAGTTATTTACTAGGCTTACCGTAATTAGGGCACACAGACGGAATTATGGGGCACCCAGTGAGAATCGAACTCACTAACAATGGTCTGTCGAAAGGTGTTGCGTTGTCATACCATTGTATGTCTGTAGCAGAGTCGGCAAATGAATGTCTCTAGAGTGGTCAGCGGCGGATGCCATATCGGTCATAGCTTGTGAGGATGGGAGCATACTGGGCTCATAACCTTCGTTATTGTAGAGGTTCAATATATCTGTTATTCACTGAATTCAGTTGGTTTTCCTAGTCTGTAGTGAGTTGGTAATCCTCTAGGATATATATATATATATATATATATATATATATATATATATATATATAAGTCCAAATGTAGTATTTCTCTGGTTGTTAATCCTAAGATAAGTCTTGCTAGCAGAAAGTACAACCAGTTATTGATTTGAGAACAGTTGCAAACGATCCTAAATGCTTTCTGTTCTTGTTTCTCATTGGCTAATTTTTACCGGAAGTGCCTGCTGTTGTTGTTGGGAAAGGTCATAAATAGAAGTGACGATTTTGCGGATATCTTACACCAAGAGAATCCAACAGAGGAAAATACACAAAACAAAACTTGACCTCTTAGTGTTGTTTTATTCTATCCCTTCAATCGCTGATGCTGTGGAAGAAGGGAGAAATGGACACCATGTATGTGTTTACCAGCTCTTTTGCACGAGCAGGATATGGCACAAGGTCAATTTTTAAAGTGGAGATTAACAAGTTTGAATTCAGTGTTTCCTTTCTCCTAGACCGGTTGCCATACCAAAGTTAAAGAGCCCAGTCTGTCCTGCTATTTACCCATAGGCTAGATGGTTGGTTAGATATTACGGCATGTCAGCCCTTGTTGGGTTATTTAATGCCGAAGACGTTTTGTTCTATTCATTCTTGATGCGTTTTCAATTTTTTTTAAAACTCAATTTTTTAAACACGTTTTTTCAAATTCATTTCTTTTACTTAACCCAAAGATGGGACCCTAACAGGTACTACCACTTCGGGTCAGAGTGGACCTGAAAATATTGTCAATGAAGGGGTCTTCCACATTCCTCAGTGCTCCAAAATTGGAACTTCATTACATGCAGTTTAACGTCATACCCAGGACACAATGTCGTAACTTTTTGTTATTCGATGGACAGTGCTTCCTCCTTCGGCATTCACACCTCAGCCACCAAGAGAGAGAGAGAGAGAGAGAGAGAGAGAGAGAGAGAGAGAGAGAGAGAGAGAGAGAGAGAGAGAGAGAGAGATCACGATATTATAATCATCATCATGGCATGCTGTCAGCACGGGCTCCTATCACTCTTTCTCGACAAACTTCCCTATCTGGCAGGCCTTCTGCGTGGCACCCAGAATCCACAGAACTGATTGATATAGGCTTTTGCTGGTCTATCCACACTGGTGTGCCCATAAGTAGGTATCCACAGGAGAACGTCACTTACGAGTTCGTACTTGCTTCACCAGTAGTGTCCGGCATGTTTCATTCATCTCGAATGTTTTATCTGGTAGGAGGCAGATGACCATACAGTTGTTTTCTTGTGGGATGCTGCTTCCATAATTTGTTCAAAACTGGACGCAAAATCCTTGTTTGGCTTCCATCTAATCATTCCCCTAAGCGTTTTCTTAGGGCTCAGGTGGTGTAGCTGTACCATAGCACTGATACGGCTACAGCTTGACAGAATTCTCACTTTATCTTATCAGTGAGATCATATTTTCAAATGATCGATAATCTATCTATAGTGGTCCACGCCTTTCCTCTGCGTCCATTAATGTCGTTTTCTGTAGAGGAGATATTGCTGTATGTGTATGTGAACTGGTCTACTAATTTCAAGTGCTTACCATCAAGTGTGGAGATGCCTAGAATTTGTTTAAAGCACATGAACTCAGTTTTATATATTGGAGTTCACAGAACACCCCCACCCTTACTTCCGCCTCAGGTGGGTGACATCTTTTGACTCCCGTCAGCACTTGGTGACCAGGTCACTGAGTGCTAGATCAAGCGTATCATGTTACAGAAGTGAGTCGAACTCTGTCAACTCGTCTTTCTTTCGGTTGTTTATTTTTGTTTTTTGATAACCCGGTACCATTTGCTTATAAAGTTACAAAGGTCATTGAACTTGAATCAAAAATTACATTCGAAGTCAAATCCTCTGGAAAAGGCAACCGAAAAGCGTTCACAAAAAAAAAAACAAACAAAAAAACCCCAAAAAAAACGAACAAACTGTGGATTTAACACACTTAGTATTTTTTTATTCAGCAGTAAATAAACAAATAACAGATAAGACACAAAACATTTTTTCTTTAATAGATTAATATACTATCTTCATAGAATTTACCTTGAACAAAGTAGACAAATTAAACATTTTTTTATTATGGTAACACGTAATATTAGTTACGCAAAAGCAATAAGTTGTTTTTTAATTGTGTGTGTGTGTGCATATATATATATATATATATATATATATATATATATATATATATATAAGTGTGTTTTAGCAGCATTTTTTCTTTTATACAAGTTTTGTTGAACTGTACAGACAATTCTTATCGGACAAGTTTTTGGTTGATCCTTTCTAATTTTCGGGCCATCCTTTTGGTGTCGGGGTGTAACTGGTGTAACAGTCCACCAAAGGTTTCAAAACGAGCGCTTTCGGCAATACAGTTTGCCATCATCAGGTACGAAACGATGGTATGGTTTCGTGCCTCGTTTTTAATATGTATATGTATATATATATATATATATATATATGTGTGTGTGTGTGTGTGTGTGTGTGTGTGTGTGTCCATGTCAGAAGCCATCGTGGCACAACACCTTGAGGTCAATAGGTTCAGAAGAAAGCAGCGATAACAAAGCACCGGCACATCAACATCTTCATGCGACATTTGTGGTCGAGAATGCTTTTCGAACATTGGACTTTACAGTTACAGGAGGCGCTGTAACTTCAGGGGTACAAAAATTACATTATAGTCTTCCGAGACTGAAATGCCAATGATATATATATATATATATATATATATATATATATATATATATGTGTGTGTGTGTGTGTGTGTGTGTAAGATTCATTCAATAAATAAGGAGAATTTATGTATTCTAGATAGCCACAACAGTGCTGTGGTCAAGATGAATGCGATTTTTCCTCTGATATCCAATTCAAGTTCGGACTAATACCCTTGTACTACCTTACTCCCCCTTAAATAGTACCACTACTATTCTTCTACAAGGATGGTTTTGGCACTGAAGGTATATATATATATATATATATATATATATATATATATATATATATATATATACGAGATTCATTCAATAAATAAGGATAATATTTTAAAATAAAAAGTAAAATAAATTATTTTAACCATAAATGTAAATTATGCATTTCTGGAATTGGTTTATAACAAAAATTAGTTTAATCTCGCAAAAATATTTCTTTTGAAGCTATTCAAAATGGTACCAAATCAAGGGTTCTCCTGGATTGAAAAGCGGTCTGTCATCAAATTGTTTGGTGACTGAGAAGTGCAAACCATGTAAAATTTACAGAAAAATTGTGATGTGTAAGGAGAAGAATGTTTTAGTTTTAAAAATCTTTACAAATTCAACAGTAAGCAACGGAATATCAAAATGACGTGATTCGGCATTAAATAACGCGAAAGGGTTGATATGCCGTAAAATAGTAAAATAGCCAGTATATTAATATATTAATATACTGGCTTCATAGAATATACCTTAAACAAATTAGATTAAGATATTTGAATTGATGGTGTATTTTTTCCTGGTCATGCAGAGAAAAACATTATGGAATGTTAAGTTTAACCCACTAAAATAGTCCCACGATCATATGAGGCTAGTGTCTGTAAGTAGCATTTTCAGAACTACGTAATAAATTACTACGCGACGACCACTGGTGCTATAAGAATTAGCGCGCATTTTGTTTTCCCTTTGTCTTTGTTCCTCCCTGTATCATTCTGTTTAGTGAAGTTAACGAATGTGTAAGCATATGTGTCTATTACCTCCGTTTAAATACGTCTTGTGTTCTAATTTTTACTAACAATATGAGTCGACTAAACCACACCATAACAGCATGTGCCTAGTCATTCAACGTGGAATAACCCAATATTGAAGAAAACATGAATTGATAAAAGAGATTTTAAGATAGCCTTAATTCTTTCAATCCTGGATTTCACTTGAATTTAAAGCAAGATTTTTTTATCAGAGTCGTTACAATTTTCCCCAACAGCAGATTGTATTTGGTGGATGGAGTCATCTCATGGACAATTTTAAAAAAATCAACCATAAATTTCCTATTGGATTTAGATCCAGACTGTTCGCTGGCCATATTATTGATTTCATATGCCTTTCAGAGATACTGATAGCTTTTTAATTTAGTTCGTCCTGGAACGCACATATTTGCTTTGAATGAGTTCCCGGGGAAAATTTATGGGTCCCAACTAACTGTCATCTAACTCCTACCGTGTAACCTATCCGGTGTAATTTGTTTCCAAGAAACTATTGAACTGTATTTACAGTTAGCTTGAAATGGTTAGGGAAGAAAAAAGAAAAACACTGGGACGCATGGATATGATTTTACTGCATCCTTTTAGATTTTGTGCGTCAGGACGCGTACATACCAGTATCTCTGCCTTTCCTGAAGAAAAGATTTGATTTCCTTTGCTCTGTGACAAAATGAATTATCATCCTGAAAAATGCTTTTATCATCACCAAATCAATTTTCTATCGATGGTATGAGATAATTCAAATCCAGGATTTCAATTTATTTGCATTGTTTGTTGAAGTCCTGATTGTTATCTCCCTGATCATTTTAACATACAACCTCATACCATTAATGACTTATTTTCTTCAGGCAGTCATCTTTATATGTTCTAACATAATCACTTTGGCTAATGCAGATTCTTAATTCATCACTGAATATCACTTTCATTCAACTGTCCACACGCCATTATTGTTTCTCTTTAGATCAATTTAACCCAATTTTCTTCTGTTTCTGTGTTACTTCCAGTTTCAGCCAATTTTTAGGGTTATATTAAGTCATTGTCTCTTGTTTGAACCCATTTTTTCTTTTGTTTTATTGTATATTTCCTCTTTTCAAGGCATTCATGCAAAAATGTAATCTATATATTAATACTCATGTTCCTTAATTGTACAGCTGTTACCATCTTGCAACACCTTCTGGTTAAAAATGAGACTGTCCAAATTATCCAAGATTTATTAACTCTCTCCATTGTTTGAGTTGACATTTCTTTTTTTAAGTCATGTTTTCTTTTCAATTAATATGTCCAACCGCTTGTTAATTTGGTTGTTGTTTTGTTTTACAGCACATCAACACTTTCGGGTTATTTAATGCTGAATCGTTTTAATATTCGGTTTCTTATAGTACCTGCTGTTGCTTAAATGGTCACCAATCTAAGTTCTGAATAGGCTCATCGCTGCTTAACTTCATGTAATCTAGTGAGAATCGATGCGTTGAACGTGATTTGACCGTAAAATTCCACTCGTTGAGATCTGCAAGAAGTGTCTTTGAAAATTAGAATGATTTGTATATGTAAGTTTCTGCAGCAATTTGTTTTAGGAATGCAAATTTTAAGATCCTTCAGTAATTTCTCCTCAACATTCGGCTATTCCATAATATTTTCCTCTTCATAGCTTGGACAAAATCATGCCATTAATTTAAATAAATCATGCCATTAATTTAAATAAATCATGCCATTAATTTAATTTAAATAAATCATGCCATTAATTTAAATAAATCATGCCATTAATTTAGATAAATTAGCTTGTTTAAAGAATATTTTATGAAACCAGAATGTTCAGCTATTAAAGAAAAAAGATTCTGCGTTTTACCTGTTATTAGTTTATTTACTGCTAAATTAAAAAAACAAAAAACAAAAACAAAAAACGCAAACACACACACACACACACACACACTTGTTAAAGTCTGCAAGAACAGCCTTTTAACTGTAGACTGATTTGCCTATGTATACTTCTGCTGGGATTTGTTTTAGGAATACAAATAACAAGATCCTTCAGTAATTTTACCTCAACATTGGACCATTCTATAATATTTTCCTTTGCATGGTATAGGAAGAAAAATGATATCATTGATTTAAATAATTTAATCTAGTTTTCTTAAGAAATATTTTATGAAGTCAAAATTTTCAGCTATTAAGGAAAATCTGTCTTGCTTCCTATATGTTATTAGTTTATTTACTGCAAAATAAAAGATACGTAAACATCCCAATTGTGCTGATACTATAATATTTACCAGAGGTATATATCATTAATTTAAGTTCGGTATATTTTAGGAAGACAAGTTTCAGCCATTAAAGAAAGAACGTTTTGCGTCTTATATGTTACTAACAGGACCTGTGGATATACCACAGTATGATTATTCAACTATTGCAACGTTTGATATATTTACATAAGAGCTATTGAAAAAAATAGTTCAATATGTAAAAAGTATAATAATCTTGATTTGACTCTCCCTTATTTTCTTTTTGCTTTCTTTTCATCTTTTCATTGTTTGAATAAAACAGATTAAGGTTATCGCTTCCGCACGCTCAACCCTCTCTTTATTTTCCACCTACACCCTTTCTTTCTTTCTTTTTTCTTATTATATTTTTTCTGTATCGCATGTACTTTTCCTTTCTTTCTTTATAATAAAAACGGAATGGCCCATTATTTATCTGGAGTGAGGACACTCACAAGACATAATAATTCGACGGATAAGCAACACCAGATAATCAGGATTTACATCTTTGCATTTGATCTTGAACGATTTGGACGGTCTCATTTTTAACCAGAGGGTGTTTCAAAATGATAACGGTCGGAAGATTAAGGAACAAGTGTATTAATATATATTAAATTTTATTAGTTTATACACTGCCAAGAAAAAAAAAGACAACAATCCCTTAAGTGAACAACCTCTAAATGTTTTAATTCCATTAGTTTTAACAGGAGTGATATTTAACGAGCATTTTTCATCTAAATGAATTTATTATTTTTTGTGACTTTAGTCCGTTCCAATTTTGAAATTAAAAAGAAAATAATAATTCGAACGTGACATAGTCAAAAGTTTGGTTCTTCCACTCCAAGAATTCCACAGAGTTGAAAAAAAATGAACCAGTAAGATAAATTTCTGAACAGAGATATAATACGAAGACAATATTTTATGAAGGCAGAATGTTGAGTTATTAAATGAAAAATGTTCTGTGTCTTGTTTGTTATTAGTTTACTTACTGCTAAATAAAAATAAAACCTACAATCAAAGTGTGTCTTGCTGCATTCGCTTATTATTATGTGATTAACCGTTTCATCTATGTTGCCACATAACCTACACTTACTATTCTTCTGCCTACCATCAATTTTTTTTTCATTACTAGAAACGATTACCTGGCGTCGCCTGGGTAGAGGTGGGGGTAAAAAGGTAATCTAGCAGATCCATTATAGTTGAATTGCGAGTTGGATCCTCGCTGGATGTCCCATTAAAATCCCCACGTAAAAAAGACCTTGCGTTGATCCAGACACTCTGAAAAGAAAAATTAATGTCTCATATTTGAAATATCAAATGGAAAAAAATCCTGCTGTCATCATTTAAATTTTATTTTCTAATTATCTTCACAAATATAAATCAAATCTTCAGTATTTTTGCTCAAAAAGCAAGATCTGGTGATAGTGAATGTGTATACATATTTACTTTGTCGTTGTTTTATTTTCGAAGTTTCCTCCGGACATACATATACACACAACTGCCCTTTATATATATATATATATATATATATATATATATATATATATATATATATATATATATACACTCACTCAGCTTTTGCTGGAATGGTGTACAAAGGCAGTATTATTGGTAGAGTGCTCAATATAAAATAGAGCTGTTATATAATATAATAAGATAAATATATAAAGGTTTTACATATCTATTTATTAGGTGACAAAGGAACAATCACAACCATATTGGTTTCATGCGATGCAATCATCAGGTGAAGATGTTTCAAAGTTTTTATATATTTATCTTATATATATATATATATATATATATATATATATATATATATATGAGAGAGAGAGAGAGAGAGAGTTGTAGAGTCCTTTCCTTCTCCTTATTATACTTATCTTATTCTGTCTACTTGGCCAACTCATCTACCCTCCTATGTGGCCTCTTAACTATCTTAGTTATTAAATAAAAATAAGTGTTGCATCTTATACGTTATTTTTTAATCTAGCATTTCATTTCATTTGGTCAGATTATTTCTTTCTGGTTACAAGGAAAATGTTGACATTTAAGGACATCGAAGTTGGCAATATTTTGACCTTACGAAAAGGTTAAATTATGTTTTCAACATTGAAAAAGTAATTTTGAAAGCGATTCATATGAGAGTTATGTCCCTTTAATCAGTATTGATCTTGATAAAAACTACTTGGGACAGTCGGAAAAAATTGATAATTTCTATATTGGACAGGTATTTATTCAACCTGTTTGCCACGGGTAGGATGCGGCACAAGGTCGCAATTATGGGGACTCCAGAGAGGTTCGAACTATTTATTACCCTAGTAATGGATCTGCGAGATTAGCTTGCTAACCATTAAACCACGATGGGACGCCACTTATTTCTATCTTGGATTAGCAAATTTAAGATAACAAATTAAAACCTATAAAACAAACAAACAACAACAACAACAACAATAATAATAATACTAATACTACTACTACTACTACTACTACTACTACTACTAATAATAATAATAATGGTGATGATGATGATGATGATTGACAAGAAAAAGAGAACTTGTTAACCGGTAGATGTTTACTTGACGGTTGTACACAACACGTACAGTGGTGCACCAATTAAGATTTGTCACCCAGCCAAGTTAATAAGCAGAGTCAGCAGACAACTGCAAGGGTCAAACCTCAACTTAGATTCATAAGCACTTCCCATTAATTTCAATATTGTAGCACCCCCCACCCAATTTTCCGTTTAAAATTTAGCACAATTCCGTTTCCATTTTATTTATCGTTTTCACTTATGAGAAATTCCATTTTTTTCCATTTTTCATTTTATGAGAAAATTGCGATAAAATATTCGATTAGTGAAACTGAAAGCAAAAACATAATTCAAAATTTTATTCCATATCAAATATCTACATTTTGTTTAATGTTTAAAAAATTAGTGTGGTTTCATGTCGGTATCAGGGGTCACTAGGAATTCCTTAGGAAGTCAAGGGGCTGCTAGCCTGAAAAACTTTGGGAAATACTGCTTTACAACAATCAATTTGGATAATGAATATGATAGATAAGGAATGGTTTAAATAAATGTTCTCTTTCCTATTTGATAAATAAATCGTTGCTTTCGAAAAATGTTGTCCGTTCTCTTTGAATAATTTCAAGTGTCTTACTCAGATACAAATCATGGCTACCTTTCGATTGTTTAAATTTTTTAACATTAGAAGTAGTTTCATTTTGGGAAGTAAAAAAAAAATCAAATATATTCTAAAACAGGGCTTCTCAACCTTTTTATTTGATGCACTCCTTGTAGTCACATTCAATTTTCACTCACCCCCAAATAAATTAATTGAACTAGCAAATATATGCGCCCCCCCACCCCGGGTGCAAGTATTTAAGTTTTGATGTAATAAGATATATTAAATTAAAAAGGCTAATGAAACTAAATAAGAATGCAGATAAAAAAATTTCAAACAGGGGGGGGGGTAAAAATCGACAAATAGAACAACTGAAACTTACTCTTCCATCACCCCCGTCTTTCATTCCTAAATTTTCCTAATTTAACTATTTAGTAAAAATTGAAAATAAAGTATAAAATTGCAGTTATTTCTTCTTGTTAATGGATTTATTTTAAGATTTATCCCCGAGATTTTTTATCATATTCATTAAGATAAAAACAAATAATTAGAAATCAATAATATTAAACACATATTTGTTAAAATCAAATTTTTAAGATCAATATGAAAATTAACCTTCCAATTCACACTGTAAACTGCTATTTTGTTGTATATATAAATGCAATTGCATGTTATTAGTATGTAGATATGTTCAACATATCTAATTCCGATTTCGACCGGGGGCCCGGTGGTTTCGGCCCTGGACCGTACAAGCTAACATCGTTGATCCAGGGGACCATCCTCACAGGCAACACCTGCCCCTTGATTTAAAGGGACAGGGCTGGGTTTATTGCCCGGTGCCTGGGGCTCCACTCTTGAGGGTGAATGCTGATGGGATCAACGCATTTTTTGCACCCACCCTCAATGAGCTTCGATTCGTGGGTGGTCCCACAATAATAGGGCCTTGTGCCTAACCCGTACACGTGGGGTACGTGGAATATGCTTAGATATGGTCAATGTAAAACAATTTTATTAATAATTGAGGATTAAATAAAAATAAAATCATGGAGAATGTGACGTAAATAAGAAAGGGAATTGTGACTTGAGTGGTGATATAGTTTCGGTTACTTACAGACAAACACACAATCTCCATTATAATAAGATAATGCCGACATTTTTCTTAGACTCACTGGATACCACTCTTTTAAGATTTTAATCATCCTCTAAGGTCTATATCAGAGTTTCTCCACCGGGGTTTCCTGGAATCCTAGGCTTCCGCACAAAGCCCCAAAGGACTCTGCGGGAACAAGTGAGATAAGCTAATACATTTTTGACTTTTTATTTAATTTCATATACGTAATATTACTAAATACGCACAATATATTCTGGTTATTGTAATATTGTAATATATGATATTGGTTAGTTATGTTTATTTTTTACGTTTAAGTTGAGAATATTTTTGTGTGTGTGTATCAAAACTCCTTGATGAAGTATTATAAACGAACAGTATGGATTTTATTTAGCATTACCGAAAAATTTGACAAAGAAGTATTCATTTTTCCTTAAGCGAATTATTCAAAAATATATACTATTTACCACGTGAACTACGGTGAAATAAAACGAGAAAGATGTGGTATATAATTTTGTTTTTGAGCAGGGTTTCCTAAGACATGTAATTCATTTTAAGGTTACGCAGGGGTAAAAAGGTTGAGAAACGCTGCTCTATATGTACCACTTCAAGAAGCCCTAGTTACATATCTTTAAGGCATGACCCTAACATTTCTAGGAAGTTTGGTAAAAAATCAGAGACCCCCCCCCACACAAAAAATGACAGCACTTGAATGGGACAGATTGACTTTTGAAGGATAATAATATGATTAAAAAGGGGGTATAGTTATTTAGCCAATCTGTTTCCCACGGGTAGGATGTGATACAAGATCGCAAGTATGGGGCATCCAGCGAGGATCGAACTTTATTTCTCTTTTTAGCAGGCGCCCTTGTGTGACGGTTATCATTGCTAAAAATGAACTTGACGAGCCGAGTTCAAATCCTTGATGAGGTTGCGTTTCACTTCGTGCAAATGCCCTTGTGAAAGGCATGAACTCGTCTTTCCCTTGATGCTATGGATAAATAGTACGACAGACTGGTTTCTTTAAGGGAAACTTAGATTTCAAACCAGTTGTACTTCACTTAGAAATTACCTTCTGTCAGTGGGGTTTAGAATACACTGACTATATACCCCCTGTGGAAGGGGTATGGCCCGCCCCCCCAAAAAAGAGAGGATTGTACTAGGTATAATACTAAACTGCATCTCATAGTGAGGCTCCAGTTCTGTGTGTGTGAAGCATCCCTTAATTGCTATTACTCCCAGGTCCACCGAACCAAAGTGGTAGTTCATGTTAAGGTACCATCAATGGGTCAAATAAATCTGATTAAAAAAAAAACAAATAAAAAAGCTAAAGGAACAACTGCACAAAAAATCGGTTATTTCCTATAACTCCAACCTAAAAAAGGGGAACCATTCTGAATGAATTTTATCTGTTAATTATCTACCCATTATTTTCCCATTAAAGAAAGGAAAAAAAAGACGGGGTTATGGTTAATGGTTATGGTTATGGTTAGGGTTAGGATTATGGTTTAGGATTAGGGTTTAGGGTTTTAATGGGAAAATAATGGGTAGATTAATTAACAGATAAAATTCATTCAGAGTGGTTTCCCCTTTTTTAGGTTGGAATTATAGGAAATAACCAGAAAATGTAAATATGAACGTACGATGAACGAGGTTCCCTAACCTCTAGGCATTAAATAACCCTAGACGGGTTGATATGCAGTTAAAATAAATCAATTGATCAATCAATCAACTTAAAAATTGACCTTATGCCGCATTATGTCCCGTGACGGAGAGATTGGATAAATACACGCATCGTTTCTCAAGTTTGCGTATACCTTCAAATAAATAAATAAATAAATAGATAAATAAAGATAAAAAAATAAAGAGGAAAAAAAAAGAAAGAAAGGAAATACAAATCTCATAGTATATTTGTGGTTTATTTATTTATTTATCTATCTATCTATCTCAGACTACATCTATCTATCTATCTATCTATCTATCTATCTATCTATCTATCTATCTATCTATCTATCTATCTATCTATCTATCTATCTATCTATCTCAGACTACGTCTATCTATCTATCTATCTATCTATCTATCTATCTATCTATATCTATCTATCTATCTATCTATTGAATGCTAGTACAAAGATCAAAGAAAACTTTTCTTGGGTAGAGTTTTACAAGGAATCCAGTAGTGGTGTTTATATTTACCCCTGAATTCATTTCGGGTCACCAGGGACCAAATTACCGGCTATGGTATGAGAAAATAGGAAAAAAAATGTTGCCTAAGGGGAATAACTCCGGTAAATTTGTTAATTTAATGAACATGGAACGTTCGTTCGGACCTTTTGCATTCATGATAACATCATATCAAAAAGTGGCATTTTTGAGTTAGTTGTAAATGAGGGTTAACATGCACAAATTTCCGTTGTAAGATTTTCACAAATAGGTCCATTGAGTGTTAGGTATTACTACTCAATAGTGTGAAATAGGAGATTGTAACGGGAAGAACACTGTACGGCAGTGAAAGAGAACCCGGTTGTGTCTTGCCTGACTGGATCGAACTCCATCGGAATGAGAAAAAGACGACTTTAGAATGACGCGATCACATGGCTTGATTCAGGTGCCCGGATGCACGAAAAGTTGCACGGGCTCTTGTCTCTCTCTCTCTCTCTCTCTCTCTCTCTCTCTCTCTCTATATATATATATATATATATATATATATATATATATATATATATATAGATAGATAGATAGATAGATAGATATCTTTTTTAGTCATCTACAGACAGCGTATTTTGTCTCTTCAGTGTGGCTAGATTTAGCAGACTACCTCCAGCCGGGATCGAACCCGGTCAATTTTTTAGCAGTCAGACTTTTTAATCCCTCGGCCAGCAGCACTTAAAATCAAGAAGCGTAATTGTAACTGATAAATATATACATAGGTATATATGTCAGCGTCACCAGAGAGCTCATATCTGTTAATAGGAGAGCAATATATATATATATATATATATATATATATATATATATATATATAGGGTGTTCGGGATAAATTTGACATATCTATATTTGGTGATTTTTCTCCGTATGTTGGAGGTATTGACGCACACTATGCATCATTTAAAAGCTTGGACCCTTCTTCATTCATATACGTGATAATAGATAGAATGGATGACTGGAACCCACCTGAATCATGGAAGAGAATAACTTGTATTCTGATGACATGCGCCGGCCAGCAAAATCAGGAGATTATGGTTGCTGCCCAATGATCCTACGAGGCTGTGGCTAGAGGAAAGTAACATAACAGACGATCTAATTACGTTCGTACAGCAGAATTCCTCGAAAATATGCAGAAAAAAGAGTTGGAGGACCCTCAGATGCCTACGTGGAGTTGCTAAACACTGTAGTCAAGCCCTGGATAACAAGGGTAACCAATGGTTATATATATAGCATCAGGATTCGGCCCCTTGCCACACTTCTGGGAAAAGTAAAAAATGGTTGTCGGCGAATTTTTACGACTACACCAGTCCCAATGTTTGGCCTCCGAACTCCCCAGATCTTAACCCCATGGATTATTATCTATGTGGTGCCGTTGAGAAAGACACCAATCGCCGTGCCAGTACTACAAAAGCCCAGTTAATCGACAGAATTAGGGTAGTTTTTGAGACCTTTCCCAGGGAAACTGTCACATCAGCTTGCTCCAGGTTCTGGAGCAGGATTGAGACTGTGATCGACGCTAATGGTGGTTATTTTGAGTAAAACTTCTTGACAGTACTGTAGTTTCCGTGCTTGTTGAATTTCTTTACAATCCATTAAATTTTGTAGTTACCAAGTGTAGTAAAAACAGAACCAGTGTTTATACTTTTAGGAAAGCTTTATTACACTTTACTCTGACTACAATCTGACTGACATTTTCAGAGTGCTACTTTTATACATCTCAGATTTCAAAAGGGGAGGTAATTAAGGTGGATTATTAGTACATCAACTTTTTCTTTAACAGTTAAATTTCTCCCGAACACACACATACACACACACACACACACACACACTCTCTCTCTCTCTCTCTCTCTCTCTCTCTCTCTCTATATATATATATATATATATATATATATATATATATAGAGAGAGAGAGAGAGAGAGAGTCAGTTAAAGGACAAGGGGACGTTTGCACCGGTTTGGTTGACAATATTCTGTCTCCCCCTCCCAACACTCTTGGATCGTCCCTCCCACTGATAAACTATAATAACCAATTCATAGATTTGAAAAGTGTATACCTTAATTTAGCCGGATACTATATAAAACAGGCAAGACCGGAAACATAGAGCTAGTTAAAAATGATAGGTAATCCTCTTCTAGGTTGGATCGAAAACCTTTCTGTGCCATTCTCTTTGAGGCATCAAATTTCTGTGTAAAAGAATTTTTCTCATTTGTCATTTTATGCCGGTCTTCAAGGCAATCTACCTCGAAGACGCAGGGTTAATTTTCAACGTTTCTTTTCGGGAGTAAAAAAAACAAAATAATAATAATAAAAGGTAGCATCTTTTACACCGGGAAATATAGTAGGTATTTTATTTATTTATTTATTTTCTTTCTTTTTCTTTTCTGAATGTCAAATAATGAAGACATCAAAAGAAAGAATGAGTGACAAGAGAATGGAGGAGAATGGAAATCACATCATGCAGATAAAAAAACGATTACTATAGAGATATCTGTGAGAAAGAAAAAAAAGAAAGAAAAAAGAAAAAAAAAAAAAAAAAAAAAGAAAAAGAAAAAAAAAAAAAAAAGAAAAAAAAAAAAAAAAAAAAAAAAAAAAAAAAAAAAAAACAAAAAAGAACAAAAAAAAAAAAAAAAAAGAAAAAAAGAAAAAGAAGAAAAAAGCAATCATTGAGAAAAAAACAATCACTGAAAAAAAAAGAAAGAAAAAAAAAAAAAAAAAAAAAGAAAAAAAAGGAAAAAGAAAAAAGAAAAAAGAACAAAAAAAGTGAAAAAAGAACAAAAAAAAAAAAAAAAAAGAAAAAGAAAGAAAAAAAGAAAAAAAAAAAAAAGAAAAAGAAAGAACATTTTTTGGTAAACTCAATCTCTTAATTGTAGTAAACGAGTCGCGCTGTTACATTCACTTTTGGGCTAATGCCCTTGGGAAAGGTTTTAACCCCCTCATCCTCCAAGCTATAGGTTAACTAGTCCCACTATTGTTCTTCTCCAAATATGGGTTTGGCATTAAATAACCTAAGGTTGATATGCCATTAAACAAAGAGGAGGAGTCCCCGTGGCGTTGTGGCTAACTGCGACATCGTTCGAACTCTAGTCGTACAATTACGTTGACTTGTGGGCTAATACCATTGGGAAAGGTATGAAACCCCTCATCACCGCAGATATGGGTTACATAGTACCCCTAATGTTCCTCTACAAAGATGGGTTTGGCATTGAATAACCCATGAAGGTTGATATGCAATAAAACAAAGAATCTAAACCTAATGATAGAGTTAACAAGAATATCTTGTTGGAGGTGTGGTGTGTAATGGTTAGAGTCGACCCGATTTCAAATCCTGGACGAGGTTGTTTGCATTTCACATAGCGCTAATACCTTTGGGAAAGGTGTGCATCCAACTACTCTCCCTCCAGCTATGGGAAAATAGTAGCCATGGCTAGATAACCAGTCTAGAAGAAGGAAAACGCTGAATTCAAACCTGTTAAACTCCGCTTAAGAATTTGATCTTGTGTCGCATCCTGTCCGTACGGAGGGGTTGGTAAATATATATAGTTGCTTAAATTTCTAAGATTATCTTTTAATACTTATTGGATCGTAGCAGATGTAACAGAGACCTATTTTTATGTGTTGGTGTCTCGTTTCGCTAATTCTATCTTCCTGTGCACCGTCATTTCATTCAATTTTATTTGCCACCGTCATTCGGATATTCCTGAGATAAATTAAAAAAAAATTGAATTATCAAATTTCAAATATCTAAAAATATGTTTTGAATTAATAGCTGCTAACTTGTTTCCAATGATTTGAGTTATGATGAAGTGGTAAATGGTGTAGTAGATATCCACTTTCACGTCTGCATTTTCACACGTGTCCTGATATTTCTAGTTTGGAAATATAATGATAGTTATTTTCTCCTCTAAACAAACGATACATCACTTTAATATATTGTTATATTCTAGTGAAGTTTTTCTTTTGTAGTTTTTCTCATTGTTCGCATTACGACAAGAAGGTTCCCGAGTTCGAAAAGATGGTTTCCGAGTTCGATAAGGCTGCCGAGTCCGACAAGAAATACCTGAAGAAGGTCGTAGGGCACATCGACCGAAACTTATAATCTAAATAATACTGATTGTCTATAGTTTTTCTGACTGTATGCAACTTTTAAAAATTCTGTCTTGCTGGTTGATCGTCGCTTTTTTACTTTCCGTTTAAACACATTTCACAAATACTTTGACATGATTACATTTTTGGTTACATGTTTTCATTACTGTAGAGAATAGTAATAAATAACACCTAGTAATAGCCGTTTTGATTGTATAATGGTCCTCCAGAAATGCCAAAATCTTGATATGTTTGGTTTTGAAGAAAATAAACTTTTTATTTAGGATAAAAATTCTAACCTTGAGATTGTAGAATAAATTAAGATTTATTAAAGAATTAAACTAAGGCCGAAAAAGTGACGATCGAATTAAAAAAAAAATCCAGCTGT
>CM042146.1:71666624-71676624 GCA_023376005.1 Doryteuthis pealeii | reverse complement strand
TAGTTCCACAGATCCATTATTACTGAATCATGATTTGCATCCTCACAGAGTGCCTCATTAAAATCCCAACGAAAACAAAAAGATCTTGCTTGGGCACAGACACTCTGAAAAGAAAAATTCATCTCCTAGTTAAGATATTACCCCCCCCCTCCAAAAAAAAATTCCATGCAGTTACTATTAAGAGATTAGTTTTTTAAATTATCTTCACGAATGTAAATCAAATCTTCATTATTTTTGCTCAAAAAGCAAAATCTAGGTGATAGTGAATGTGTATATATATTTGCTTTGTCAGTAATTGTTTTATTTTCATTGTTTTCTCCGGACATACATGCATATATACATATTGATCGCAACGTCTTGTCAGACGACTGCCACTCCTTCATTCATTGTCCGTTTGTGAGCTCGTTCATGACATTTCAATCCTGCCAAAGTCTTGCATAACTTAGAATATATCTGGCACACATCGGTGTTGACTGAGTCGACAGGTGTTGTATACGCATCACTGTGAACTTTCATCCGAAGCTTGAGACCACAAGCTGTTCGGCACACTTTTGTGCAGCAGGTATATAAAAAGTCCTCATGTTGGGGATCATGCTGGGAATCAGAGTGTGGCATAGTAGACAACAATTGCAGTCGTGTAGTTCTCATGTGATTTCATGTGATTGACCAGGCCTGCCTTTGACGACAGGGTCCGGTCACACTCTTCCCAGATCCACACATTACTAGAATTGGACGGCATGCTCTCCTGAGTTTTGCTCGGTCCACCATTGTAGCTTCAAATTGTTCTGCACCCTTATATATCGCAGCTCTCCATTGCACACGATCAGATGTCAGGGACTCTCAATTATCGACGGGAATACGAAAGTACACTAGACACTCCTTCACACTATCAGGAAACCTTTATTTTAGCTTGTGTTGCGGTCTTTTGCCAAAAAGGAGCTCAACATTGATTGCAACGTCTTGTTAGGCGACTACCACTCCTTCATCCATTGTCTGTTTTTGGGCTCGTTCATGACTCTTTAATCCCACCAAAGTCCTGCATATCCTAGAACATATCTGGCACACATAACGATTGGTGTTGAGTGAATCGACAGGTGTTGTATACTCATCATTGTCCTCATGTTGGGTATCTTGCTGGGTCTTAGAGTGTGGCATGGTAGAGACAACAATTGCAGTCGGGTAGCTCTCATGTGATTTCATACATACATACATACATACATACCAACTACCCTCTTATCTATGTATAGATAGATGGATAGATGGGCCATTAAGAAGATCCTGTATATGAAAAGCATCTAATTCAATGAGGATCGTAGCATTTTATTCTGTTCAGACGTTGGTGAATGTTACTTTAATCATTCATTGAAAGCAGACATTAACAATGAATGTGTAACTCAAGAAGCTGAATATATTTACACAAAGAAAATCTCAATATTCACCGTATGAATTGGAAAAAGGCCAAAGAATGTCAGAAAGGGTGACAGCCATGTGTTTATTTTCCAAAGAAAATCAGCCTATCCGTTCGCTCAAATATTAACCCAACGCCTATATCCACTACGCTATATTTCCAATTGTCTCAAAATTCACACTGAATAGTCCAACTGGATACATAGCGTAGTGGATACAGGCGTTGAGTTAATATAGTTCTAAGTGACAGTATCTCCATGCTGCGGGTTCAATCCTGGTCAACAATAGTGACATAGAATAATAATTAACATAGCTTAACATTTGTACCCAGCTATGGCTACCAGAATGAGAACAGGATACACCCGTGGATTGAATAAAGGCTTGGGTTCAAAATTATGTGATAGCTCCCGATTACGACATGAAGGTCCCCGAGTTCGAAAAAGGTTCCCGAGTTCGAGAAGGGTTCCGAATCCGACAAGAAATACATGAAGAAGGCCGGGGGTACATCAGCCGAAACAATAAAGATGAGGACAATTGTCCAAATAATACAAGCTTTTATTTATTTTGTTAATATTAATACATGGTTGTTCTTTATTCTATGTATTGAAGATTTTGGTTGTTGTGACGTAAGCAGTAACGTAGTTTTCATTACAGACACATAGAGACCGAATCTCCATCTATACTTATATTAAGGGCAGTTGGTGTGTATGTATGTATATATATCCGGATGAAACTACGAAAACAAAACAATTAAAGATAACGTTAATATATATACATATTAAATATCAGAAGTTCCTGATTTTTTGTGCAAAAATGATAAAGATTTGACTTATATTCAAATATTTTAAAAATTTAAGTATACATAGAAGTAGCATTGGAAGTCTACTTAAAAATTCCGGCATTTGTAAATCTCGAAAGTAAACAAATCAATAAACCAGGGTTTTTTTGTCCTTCCTTCTACCCAAACGATGCTGGGTAGCTGCTTCTAGTTATGAATAGATTAAATTGTACACTGCAACTTGTTAAAGTATATTTAACTTGTGTATGTAGTATAAATGCAGTGATCGTATAGTCAATTTGCGAACTAATAAAAAGCATCACTGAGTATTTGTAAGTGTTTCTTTTATTTCTCTGAATTTTTGAGATGAAGCCTGATAATTAGTATTATTTGTATTATTCGGACTATTGTCCTCATTTTTATTGTTATATGTACAATGTCTCGGTCGATGTGCCCTCCGGCCTTCTTCAGGACTTCTAGACGGACTCTGGAACCTTCTCGCACTCGGGAACCATCTCGGACTCGGGAACCTTCTTTTCGAAGTCGGTAACCTTCTTGTCGTAATCGGGAAACTTCTTTTCGTAATCGGGAATCATTATGCAACTTTGAAACTAACCCTTTATTCAGTCCACGGGGGTATCCTGTTCTCATTCCGCTAACCATAGCTGGGGTAGATGCGTTAAGCTGTGTTAATTATTATTCTATGTTATTGCTGCCCCTGACCAGGATTGAACCTGCAGTCTAGAGATCACTGTCGCTTAGATCTGTCTTAACCTAACTCCTTTATCTATTAGGCTATGTGTTCTTTTTTGTTGATTTTGTTCGTTGCATCCGAAGTTCATTGAAGGGGGGCGTTAGATGAGAGGTTAGACTGGTGGTTGCATTATTCTGGAAATTAGAAAAATAACCTTTTATCCGTAAAATAACAGATATACGGTAATTTTGTTGGATTGAGACTATTCGTACGGACGGATTTACAAAGAAAAAAGAATTGTCTTAACAAACGTCATAACATCGGTCGCAAAATGGGCGGACATTAAAAAAAGATTTGGCGCCAAAATGCCTTTATCCAATTGGCCACGCCAAATCGAGTTACAAAAAAAAAAAAAAAAAAAAAAAAAAGAAAAGAAAAAGAAAAAAAGAAGCGCGTCGTTGTTTGACCCTCTCATGTTTTGTCGCCATTTTGAACCATATCTTTCTTGTTCATTGGATATTTATTAATTATTTCCGTGGCAATTGTATGTGTTTTTTTTTTCTGTAGCCGAATCGCCCAAACCCTCCTCATTTTTCAAGCAGGGCTTGGGACAAGATATGGCGACCGCAAAGCTGTAGGTGTTTTCTGTCAGAGTAATTTTCTCTTCGCCAGACGGCTATGAAGGGCTTAAAGTGACACTGCTCTGCTGTTTACTCATAACCGTGGTGGGTAAAGTTGGTGGTGGGAAGAAAAATTCGTGCCTTGAGCAAACGTTTAATAAACTTGTCCCACAGACCATTTCGCTGATATAGTCTAGTCGAGGGGTTTCAAACTATGGGTCCCGACCTTCAGTGGATTGGGAAATAAATAAATTGGGTCGCAAAATAACAGTGTTGTCTTGATTTACTCATTTCATATCATTTTGGTTTAATGGGTTGCAATTCAAATAATTGTTCTGGTTGTGGGTCATAGTCAAACAAGTTATGTGTCTGTGTGATAGATTACAATGAATTGAATACCGCAATTGTTATTTGGGTTTTACGGCATGTCAACCCATTGGGTCATTTTATGCTGAAGACATATAACACAATTCTATAATACGCATTCGTGTATAAGACTGACTTTTCGATTGCGAAATTCTGGACCCCACTCCAAAAAAACAAAAAAAAAAAAAACACGTGTATAATACGCATTGACTTTTTAATATTTGTAGCAGCGAAATGTATACTCAAATAGCTGCAGTGACCGATAGTACTCGGGAAAGATGAGGTTATTAGCAGTTCCAAAAATTGATTTTCGATAGCAACTAAGTTAGTTTATAGCACTGGTTATACATAGATAGAAATTACAATGAGTCTATCCCCATTTCACTAGCGTTAGACCAGGGAGATTGTTTTGGCGTCTGAGGTGGAGCGTCACACCTACCATCAGCTCTACACTTTACCGCACAGATCCCTGTGCTACTCATACGCTGAGTTGGCGAGGGCCCGTATCAAACCTGGAACTTTGTGGTCCCTAATCGGGCGCTCTACCGACTGAGGTAAAACGGCCCATAGATTACGCTTAAATTGTTCTAATTGATAAAAACTCAAATTTTGCCTTTTTAATTAAATTACGGAAAAAAGTGATGTTATTTCACAAAAAAATGTTTGTAATTTTAAAATAAGATTCCCTTGAATATAACCCGTTTGTTATTTTAGTAAAAAATATTACTGTTACTTTGTTACTTGATTTCAACGATTATTACTCCCTTCCCCCTCACTCACTGAAATGTCTTGTCTCTTTCCTCATCCAGGGCGTTTCATATGATTCTGTATTGAAATAACAATTAATATGTTCCTGAAATTAGCTTAATATAAATGTACAATTTCATCATGATCAGATCTCAGATGAAGGTGCCAATTGGTTACACACAAACAGAAATTGTGCATTTATGTAGTAGATTTAACATTGGTCACCTTATTTAATCCAGTTGTATCTACTAAAAGAACGAATTATATAGTTTATATAAAATGTTTCGAAATTCAACAAATGTTACACAGTATTTAGGGCAAAGCAACGACATGTTCACATTTGAAAATGTAACAAGCATTCGTCGGAAATAAGTCATAACAAACCGGTAGTACTCGGGAAAGATGAGGTTATTTTCGCCAGTTCCAAAAAAGATTTTCGACAAGGCAACTTTGCCTAAGTTAGTTATAGCACTGGTTATACATAGATAGAAATGCAATGAGTCTATCCCCATTTCACTTAGCGTAAGAACCAGAGATTGTTTTGGCGTCTGAGGTGGAGCGTCCCACACCTACCATCAGCTCTACACTTTACCGCACAGATCCCTGTGCACTCACTACCGCTGAGTGGCGAGGGCTGGTATCGAACCCGGAACCTTGTGAGTTCCTAGTCGGGACGCTTCTACCGAACTGATATAAACCTGCCCTGTGTGTGTGGTGTGTGTGTGTTGTGTGTGTTGTGATTGTGCACACGTGTGTATGTGTGTGAATAAAAGTAAATTTAGTTTTTAAAAAACCTTTTTTTCTTAAATCAAGAAAGGACTCACATAGTTTTTAAAAATCGACTTCTCACATCTTTATATTGGTTTCTTGAGTTTCATCTTGACGATTGTATTTTAATACGTGAAACCATTGTCATGAAACCAACATTAAAGGTGATATATATATATATAATATATATATATATATTATATATATATATATATATATATTATATATGTGTGGTGTGTGTGTCTGTCTGTCTGTCTTCTGTGTACCGTGCATGAGGTTTGTGTGTTAACATCTTTCTCGCGAATATCTTTAATAGATTATGTATCGACGTACATATATAGAAGATAAAAACTTATATTTTATGTATTTTTACCAGGTTTAAATCTAGAAATAAGATTGTATTGGCAATATTGTAAAGTATCCGTGGGTATCAACATCTGAATATTTTTTGCATCGCCGATATGAAAAACGTACAACCTCCAACTTCTTATCAGGAATCTATTACACATTTTTAAAACATTTTTTTATAAAAGGGGAAGATGTTTTCTTATATCAGGAATCCAAACGTTTCCCCTGTCAGATTATGTCAAATCTATTTTAAATCTATTTTTCATGAACGATATATATATATATATATATATAATAATATATATATATAATTATAATATATATATATATTATTATTTATATATTATTATTATTATTATTATTATATATTATATAACGGAGATTCGGTGCTTGCCTGTAGCCAAAACTACGTCACTGCTTACGTTCACAAATACCTTCAGGAAATTGCTAAGTTTATCAATGAGTATTTGATTGATAGTAAAAACCTAAATACATAAAATAAATCTATCCATTTAACCTATGTCTTTGAGAAATCTGAGTCGTACAGCCCATATTATTAGTTGCGTTTAACTTCCTCCAATATATCCTTCTATCATTTTAAGAAATAAAGGGTTTACATAAAGGCTTAATCGTGCATACTGATTTTAACAAAAAACAGTTTTAATGGATAATTACTGTTGTATTCATCCGCAATATTATGCCTGATTTTCCAACGTATTAAAATCCACCCCTCTGAATTAATTTGTATTATTCAGAACCAAGTAAAATGTAATTAAGATAAGTATAATCTTTTCATATGGTTCATTTTCCAATTGTTTGAGTCTTCTGACCTAATTACATTTCATTTACATTAAAACTTAAAATACTTACACCTACTAGTATATATAATATATTATACTATTAATATATATATATATTATATATATTATATATATATATTATATTGGAAAAAACAAATGATGTTTTACAAATGCATGGGATCATCAGGAGAGAATGTGCACCGTTTTCGGGGCCTTCCTCTCAATGGTTTTAAAAAGCACAATCGGCCCACCCCTCACTGATGTGAGGTCCCTAGGAATATCTGTATCGACCGTATGTAATAGATCGGTCTTCAACAAAAAGTAAGACGGGATTGAAATTTCTTATTGAAGACCGTACGATCTATTACATACGGTCGATACAATTATATCAAATTCACACTGTTCGGATTAATTTTCCTTTTATTTCACACACACACACACACACACACACACCACACACACTAATATTATATATTATATATTATATATTATTAATATATATATATATATATATTACTGGAATACTTTTTTTAACAGTTAATAAAAGTTATTCAATTGGATCTAAAAATTCGTTTTTGTGCTTTGTTTTCCTTCTTTCACAAGAATCTAACCAAATAATTTATATTCTTGGAAATTCTTTTGATCAAGATGGTGGATTGACTTTAAGGGTCAGTCAAATTGATTAAGACAAGCAGGATGTCCCTGCCTTTGTTTCTGCTTCTTTAAAAGAATGTTAATTATAACATTTATATCTGCTTTAGTTGCTTTTTAGAAAAAGTTTTATGCTTTGTTTACTGATCTTACTATAATCTGATAATATCTGCTTCTTGTTTATAGATAAATTATAATTGTACATGTAATATTATTGTCTCATTATATATTTGAAAATATTATTTTATGATTTGTATACAATACATTAATTATATATATATAGATTTATATATATATGGGTGTCTGTAGATGTTATATGGATTATATATATGTATTCCTGACAGCGCTGGGTCGTCAATAAATGATGGAACAATGTCTACATAAAGTCGAAGTGGATAAATCGAAGTCTATTATTATTATTGTTGTTGTTTTTAATATACATAGTATATTATATTATATTATATATGTATGTATAAAATAATATATATATATGTATATATATATATATATATGTGTGTGTGTGTGTGCTGTGTGTGTGTGTGTGTGTGTGTGTGTGACCTGTTGTTGTGGTGTAATTATAAATGCCACGATATCTCTCAATATATTAAGTAACAGATTTAATATATGATAGATATGATACTATATACATCTGGGTGGAGTACCTCCACATCCATCAGCTCCCCATTTTACCGTACATATCCAAGCTGTGCACTAAGCTGGCGTGGGAACCAATATCGAATTTGAACTCTTCGGTTAGCCGAGGTGGATGTTCTACCGGACTGGGTAAACCGACCATTTTGAAATTGTATATTAATTACTATTATTATTATTATATTATTATTATTATAATGCAACAAATTACTACGATGTAGACTCATTCAAAATGAAAAATACCATTCTTTGCTAGTGAGTCCAACGATAGGAAAATCCATTTATTAAAGCAGGTGAAATGATATATCAGACGGAGATTTGGTTTTTGTGTACTATGCACAGTAGTTTCTGTTGTACTACGTTGTTTTAGTGTAAACTTGAGACCTTAATAATGAATGCTCTGTCGTTTAAGTTTTGTTTTTATCTTGTGCCAGACTGTCAGACGGAGATAGGGGTGAATAAATACAAAGCACGGTAGATAAATGGAAATACTAGGGGTGTTCCCAATGCACTTGCGATAATTCAGGTTCATCTTTAAGCGTAATTTGATACTTGCTGTTTATAACTTGCTTCTTCTCATTCTGGCTCTGATATAAAAAATTTACTTTTCATTTACAGGGAATAATATATATTATATAATATATATATATATTTTATATATGGTGTGGCAAAAAGTATCGAGATTTTTTTGTACTTTTTTGACACACCTTATATTCTTGAAAAAAAGAATAACGTTCCATTTTTTTTCGAATAAAGGTGTGTCAAAAAAGTACCTGTTTAAAAAGTTGTATTTACCAATATAATATATATATTGGAACGCTTCCATGTTCAGAAATTTTGGTCAATTGAGTGATTTCAATTTTCGCAGTTTAACAACATCAACTCTTATAGACTTGTTTCAACATTTCGTTGTTCCCATGCTGGAAATGACCGTAGTGATGAATAAACAATATTTATCTTTAAACTCGCTTATCAAGAATTCCGTATTATGTTCGTTATCTCACATATTTCGAGATTTTTTACTTAATTTTGGACAATTGATATTTGAACAAAAATTGATTAATCCATAGCTTCTCCGTATCATTTTCAAATGACCTGCAGATTTTAAAAGCACGACTTGATTAATGGTTAGCGAGTAGTCTTGGCGGACCATCACTACTTGGAAAACTATTGGGAACAATATCTATTGAAGAAAAACATTTATGATGCCATAATAAGGATATCTATCCTTTCTATCTATTAATGATCCAACTTACCTTCTTTATCCTTTATATTCCTAAAAATATATTATTTTTTTCTTTGAAAAGAAAAAAATATTCGCGCCCTATTTTAAAGACGGTAATTATTTTTACTTTAATTTCATTAGTTTTTTCTTGTTTCTCTAGAAGAAAAAAGTCTAAATTTTCCTTTTAGAAAATTGAAAAATAAAGTCATTAATTATTAACGTAGGATTGAACTATTTAAAATCATTTTACTTTTATCAACACAAAAAAAAGATCCAATTATAATATCATATATTTGATGAAAGGTTAATTTAAATTAAAAAAAAACAAATTTTTAATTAAAAATCTCCCAAAGTAAAGTAACTTCTGATTAAAAATGATGTGATGAAAGAAAAGGAGTCATCATTCTCAATTGCACAAAAAATCCCCCAAATTTTCTTTAAAACAAAAGAAAAAATTTTTTTTTAGAAGCAGTGGGTGATTTTTTCCCCTGTCGGCAAAAGACCACAGTTCGGTGATGGTTGATTATTGTTTTAAGTAACCACACCTGGACAGGTGCTTACAAATTCTAGGTTCAAAAGTTTTAAGAGTTTATTGACCTTCAAAAAATATGAACGGTTAAACAGCTTAATTAGGAGCAAAATTAACCAATCCTTATCCAATTTTTTCCACGACTGAAAAGAGTAGATCCGTATTTTACCCATTGGTAATTCATCTGTCCCAGAAATTTTAATTCTAAAAACTCTGGAAACACGTAAAAAGATATATTGTGTGAACTATTTTTCTTTTCTACTTTTTGTGGTTTTTTTCTCATGGGAGCATCGCATGTTTAAATTGCCAGTTAAAAGAAAAGAAACTTCGCTTTAAGAAGGCAATTAACAGTTAATTGACCTTTGAATACTTTATTAAAGTTGATTTGTTTTGGATTGATAGATTTAAAAATGTCG
>CM042146.1:71640914-71666524 GCA_023376005.1 Doryteuthis pealeii | reverse complement strand
TGTGTCGCTGTGTGCTAGTGTGTTCATGTATGGTGTGTATGTGTGTGTGCTACTGATGTCGTCTGGTTCGCGGAGAAAGTTCACCCTGCCCACATTATTTACTTTCTGCAGTCGAAGCAGTTAATCATGAAACATATTCAGTTCTGAATTCCTGCTACTTCACATAATCCACTTAATTAGCCTCTCTCCTTTTGAATCTGATATGTATAAAACCCAGTATCAGTCCTAGAAATATGTCAGTGCACGATCTGTGAAAGTTCAGAGTTAAAGCCGTATAAAGCTCTTAACAAGTAATAAAACACTGCCCGTCTGTTTTACTACACTGGCTCAACTACAAAATATAATATTGGTAAAGCAGAATCCAACAAGGCACTGTGGAAACTACAAGTACTGTCAATGATTATGCTTATCTTACTCACAAAAATAACCCACCATAGCCGTCGATTCACAGTCTCAATCCTGCCCTCCAGACGTGTGAGCCAAGCTTGACTGTGACAGTTTCCTGGGAAAGGTCTTCAAAAACTACCCCTAATTCCCGTCCATTAACTGGGGCTTTTGTAGTAGGCACGGCGATTAGGTGATCTTTCTCAGACGGCACACCACATAAGATAATAATCTTAAATTTTGTATTACCAAAGTGTAGTTAAAAACAGAACCAGGTCCCTATACCTTTTAGAGAAGCTTTATTACACTTCTACTCTGACTACATCGACTGACATTTTCAAAGTGCTTTCACTTTTATACATCTCAGATTTCAAAAGGAGAGGTAATTAAGGTGGATTACTTAAGTACATCAACATCTTTTCTTCTAACTGTTAAATTGTCCTTCCCGAACACACCACATACCACACACACACCATACACATACACCACACACACACACACACACTCTCTCTCTCTCTCTCTCCTACTCCTCCTATACCATATTACGAGTATATACTTTATATATACTATATATATAGAGAGAGAGAAGAGCAGAGAGCAGTTCAGTTCTATAAAGGACTAAGTGGACTGTTTGCCCACCGCGTCCCTGGTTGGACAATATTCTGTCTCCCCTCCAACACTCTTGGATCGTTCCCTCCCACTGCAATAAACTATAATAACCAATCAATAAGATTGAACTTTGCACCGTGCACCTATACCTAATTCTAAGCCGCGAACTATGTGAAAACACAGGCAAGACCGGTAAACATAGAGCTAGTAAAAAACATGATATAGGTAATCCTCTTTCTAGGTTGGATCGAAACCTTTCCTTCACGCCCCATTCTCTTTGAGGCCTCATCAAATTTTGCATGTAAAAAGAATTCCCTCTCATTTGTCAAATTTATTCTGCCTCTGTCTTCAAGGCACATCTAACCTTCGAAGACGTCAGTGCTGTTTAATTTTCCAACGTTTCTTTTCGCGTGAGTTAAAAAAACAACAAAATAATAATAATAAAGGTTAGCATCTTTTACACCGCGGAAACTATCAGATAGCGTGATCTTATTTATTTATTTATTTTCTTTCTTTTCTTTTCTGAATGTAAATAATGAAGGACATCAAAGAAAGAATCATGAAGCAGTGACAAGAGAATGGAGGAGAATGGAAATCACATCATGCAGATAACAAAAACGATACTATTAGAGATATCTGTGAGAAAGAAAAAAAAAGAAGAAAAAAAAAGAAAAAAAGAAAAAAAAAATAAAAAAAAAGAAAAAGAAAAAATGAAAAAAAAACGGAAAAAAAAAAGAAAGAAAAAAGAAAAAAAAAAAAAGAAAAAAAAAAATAGAAAAAAAAAGAAGAAAAACAAAAACATAAAACATAGAACAAAAAAGAAAAAAAAGGGAAAAAAGAAAAAAGAGAAAAAGCAATCATATGAGAAAAAAACAATCACTGAAAAATAAAAAGAAGAAAGAAAAAAAAAAAAAAAAAAAAAAGAAAAAAAAAGGAAAAGAAAAAAGAAAAAAAGAGACAAAAAAAGTGACAAAAAAGAACAAAAAGAACAAAAAAAAAAAAAAAGAAAAAGAAAGAAAAAAAGAAAAAAAAAAAAAAAAAGAAAGAAAAAAGAGCATAGAAAGAACATTTTTTTAGGTTAAACTCAATCTCTTAATTGTAGTAAACGAGTCGCGCTGTTACATTCAGCTTTTGGGCTAATGCCCTTGGGAGAAGGTTTTACCCCCTCATTCCTCCAAGCTATAGGTTAACTAGTCCCACATTGTTTTCTCCAATATTGGGTTTGGCATTAATAAACCCAAGGTGGATATGCCATTAAACCAAAGAGGAAGGAGTCCCCGTGGCGTGTGGCTAAACACGTTCGAACTGCGACATCGTTCGAACTCTAATCGTACAATTACGTTGACTTGTGGGCTAATACCATTGGGAAAGGTATGAAACCCCTCATCACCGCAGATATGGTTACATAGTACCCCTAATGTTCTCTACAAAGATGGGGTTTGGCATTGAATAACCCATGAAGGTTGATATGCTAATAAAAACAAAGAATCTAAACCTAATGATAGATTTAACAAGAATATCTTGTTGGAGGTGTGTGTGTATGTAATGGTTTAGAGCCCGACCCGATTTCAAATCCTGGACGAGTTGTTTGCATTTCACATAGCCTAATACCTTTGAAAGTGTGCATCCAACCTACTCTCGCTCCAGTAGGCAAATAGTAGGACGGACTGTGCTCTTAACCATGGCTAGATAACCAGTCTAGAGAAGGAAAACGCTGAATTCAAACCTGTTAAACTTCTGCTTAAGAATTTGATCTTGTGTCGCATCCTGTCCGTACGGAGGGTTGTAAATATATATAGTTGCTTAAATTTCTAAGATTATCTTTTAATACTTATTGGATCGTAGCAGATGTAACAGAGACCTATTTTTATGTGTTGGTCTCGTTCGCTAATTCTATCTTCCTGTGCACCGTCATTTCATTCAATTTTATTGCCACCGTCATTCGGAATTCCTGGATGAATTAAAAAAAAATTGAATTATCAAATTTCAAAATATCTAAAAATATGTTTGAATTGATAGCTGCTAACTTGTTTCCAATGATTTGAGTCATTGATGAAGTGGTAAAATGGTGTAGTAGATATCCACTTTCACGTCTGCATTTTCACACGTTCGCTGATATTTCTAGTTTGAGAAATATAATGATAGTTATTCTCCTCTAAACAAACGATACATCACTTATATATTTTATTTTCTAGTGAAGTTCTTTTTAGTTTTTTCTGATTGTTCCGCATTACGACAGAAGGTTCCCGAGTTCGAAAAAATGGTTTCCGATTCGATAAGGCTGCCGAGTCGACAAGAAATACCTGAAGAGGTCGTAGGGACACATCGACCGAAACTTATAATCTAAATAATACTGATTGTCTATAGTTTTCTGACTGTATGCAACTTTTAAAAATTCTGTCTTGCTGGTTGATCGTCGCTTTTTACTTTCCGTTAAACACATTTCACAAATACTTACATGATTACATTTTTGGTTACAGTTTTCATTACTGTAGAGAATAGTAATAAAATACACCTAGTAATAGCCGTTTTGATTGTATAATGTCCTCCAGAAATGCCAAAATCTGATATGTTTGGTTTTGAAGAAAAATAAACTTTTTATTTAGGATAAAAATTCTAACCTTGAGATTAGAATAAATTAAGATTTATTAAAGAATTAAAACTAAGGCCGAAAAAAGTGACGAATCGAATTAAAAAAAACTCCAGCTGTGAGATAAGCTTGATAATCATGTAACATGGGTAGGTACCTCACCTAATCTTGGAATCTCTCTCTCCCCCCTCTCTCTCTCTCATATCTGTCTGTCTATCTATCTATCTATCTCTCAGCAATTGAGCAGTTCTAAAACTGGGAGTACCCATGAGGTTCGAACTCATGATATGAAAGTTAAAATTACTTACCCCGTAGAAGTTTGTAGACACTATCTGATCTCTCTCTCTCTCTCTCTCTCTCTCTCTCTCTCTCTCTCTCTCTCTCTCTCTAAAAACGCAATTCAGATATAAATTTTAAAAGTGGGGTGATCGAACTCAAGATCTGCAATAAGTTGCCAACGAAACGTAACCTACCTGATCTTGGATTCTCTCTGTCTTTGTCTGTCTCTCTTGTCTGTCTCCACACCACACACACACACACATATATATATTATATATATATATATATATATATATATATATATATATATATATATATTGTACTTTTGACAGAAAAAATATTTCTGAAAAAATATGTTTCATTCATTAATTTTTTCAGATTACAAGGTGTGTCAAAAAAGTACCAAGTTTAAAGTTGTATTTATCAAGATGGAAATGAAGAATGAATGAAACGGTGTGTCAAAAAATACGAAAAATCTCGATACTTTTTTGACACACCTTGTATATATATACATACACACACACGCATACACACAAGTACGCACACATACGCACACACACACACACATTATTATATATATACACATACATACACATACACGCATACATATTCTTGAATTTTTTATATATATATATATGTGTGGTGTGTGTGTGTGTGTGTTGTATGTGCGTATGTATGCATGAATGTAATTCAGACAGGAAATGATATATTATAATCTTGATTTGAAGAGAAATACCTGAACAAAAAAATTGTAACGGTCATCATTTGTCCGGATGACATGCATATTTTTTATTTCTAACAATAAAACATTTAAAAAATCCCTCTTTCTGGATTTTTACTTAGTGTAAATATTCATCACACACACAGACACACACACACACACACACACACACCACACACACACACAACACACACACACACACACACACACAGATAGGCAGACTACACAAACACACACACATACACACACACACACACACACACACACACACACGTGGCTCGTGTCTACCAGTTAAGCAACTCGTAATATGCAATCTAATAGCAAAGAAGAAAGAACTTGTTTATTATCTTCAACTGAAAAATGATTCGATTTAACCAGAGTGTTAAAAAAAAAGAAAGAAAAGAAAAAGAAAAGAAAAAAAAAAAAAAAAAAAGAAAAGAAAAAAAGAAAAGAAAAAAAAGAAAGAAAAGGCAAAATAGTTTCATGCTGTTCTTTTTTTTTCTTTTCCTTTTTTTTAGATATATTAGAAACATATTTTTTATTCTTTAATATTTACTTGTAAGATCCATATCCTAATTTGCTGTATGTTTTTCTGTGAGAAGAAGAAAATGCTTTCGTTCTTCATATCACTTAGCAAAATGTCTCTGCCAACAATCTCCTGCTGTTGGTCTTTCAGTAAACAAGTGCACCTATGCTAAACACTAGAACAAGAGAAAAAGAAGAAAAAGAAAAAAAAGCAAACAAAAAATAAAAAAGAACCCTTACTTACAAATGAAAAACTTTCTAATAACAAATCGCTATCAAATTCCTATATTCATTTACTTTTCTCTTATTTTTACAAGTGACATAGGAATTATCAACAACCAGAAGCGGCTACCCGGCATCGCCTGGGTAGATGGGGTATGTAAAAAGGTTAGTCTCGCAGATCCATTATCATTGGATCTAGATTTGGACCCCCGGGTAGATGGGGTGTAAAAAGGTTAGTCTCGCAGATCCATTATCATGAATCTAGATTTTGAGCCCGGGTAGATGGGATGTAAAAAGGTTAGTCTCGCAGATCCATTATCATTGAATCTAGATTTGAGCCCGGTAGATGGTGTGTAAAAGGTTAGTCTCGCAGATCCATTATCATTGAATCTAGATTGGAGCCTCGCAGGATGCCCCATTAAAACCCCACGGAGAAGAAAGAATTTGCGTTGATCCAGCCACTTTGAAAAGAAAAAAAATAATGTCTCTAATTAAAAGTTAAAAAAAATCCATGCTGTTACTATTTAAAAATCATTCCTAATTATCTTCACGAATATAAATAAAATCTTCATTATTTTGGCTCAAAAAGCAAGATCTGGTGATTTTGAATGTGTGTATATATATTTACTTTCGTGATAATTGTTTTATTTTCGCTGTTTCCTCCGGACATACACCAGCCCATACATACATACATACACACCAACAGCCCTTTATATATGTACTAGAAGCGGTTAACCGTCGCCACCAGGGTAGAGGGAGTAGCAAAAAGTTAGTTCCACAGATCCATTATTACTGAATCATGATTTGCATCCTCACAGAGTGCCTCATTAAAATCCCAACGAAAACAAAAAGATCTTGCTTGGGCACAGACACTCTGAAAAGAAAAATTCATCTCCTAGTTAAGATATTACCCCCCCCCTCCAAAAAAAATTCCATGCAGTTACTATTAAGAGATTAGTTTTTTAAATTATCTTCACGAATGTAAATCAAATCTTCATTATTTTGCTCAAAAAGCAAAATCTAGGTGATAGTGAATGTGTATATATATTTGCTTTGTCAGTAATTGTTTTATTTTCATTGTTTTCTCCGGACATACATGCATATATACATATTGATCGCAACGTCTTGTCAGACGACTGCCACTCCTTCATTCATTGTCCGTTGTGAGCTCGTTCATGACATTTCAATCCAGCCAAAGTCTTGCATAACTTAGAATATATCTGGCACACATCGGTGTTGACTGAGTCGACAGGTGTTGTATACGCATCACTGTGAACTTTCATCCGAAGCTTGAGACCACAAGCTGTTCGGCACACTTTTGTGCAGCAGGTATATAAAAAGTCCTCATGTTGGGGATCATGCTGGGAATCAGAGTGTGGCATAGTAGAGACAACAATTGCAGTCGTGTAGTTCTCATGTGATTTCATGTGATTGACCAGGTCTGCCTTTGACGACAGGGTCCGGTCACACTCTTCCCAGATCCACACATTACTAGAATTGGACGGCATGCTCTCCTGAGTTTTGCTCGGTCCACCATTGTAGCTTCAAATTGTTCTGCACCCTTGTATATCGCAGCTCTCCATTGCACACGATCAGATGTCAGGGACTCTCAATTATCGACGGGAATACGAAAGTACACTAGACACTCCTTCACACTATCAGGAAACCTTTATTTTGGCTTGTGTTGCGGTCTTTTGCCAAAAAGGAGCTCAACATTGATTGCAACGTCTTGTTAGGCGACTACCACTCCTTCATCCATTGTCTGTTTTTGGGCTCGTTCATGACTCTTTAATCCCACCAAAGTCCTGCATATCCTAGAACATATCTGGCACACATAACGATTGGTGTTGAGTGAATCGACAGGTGTTGTATACTCATCATTGTCCTCATGTTGGGTATCTTCTGGGGTCTTAGAGTGTGGCATGGTAGAGACAACAATTGCAGTCGGGTAGCTCTCATGTGATTTCATACATACATACATACATACATACCAACTACCCTCTTATCTATGTATAGATAGATGGATAGATGGGCCATTAAGAAGATCCTGTATATGAAAAGCATCTAATTCAATGAGGATCGTAGCATTTCATTCTGTTCAGACGTTGGTGAATGTTACTTTAATCATTCATTGAAAGCAGACATTAACAATGAATGTGTAACTCAAGAAGCTGAATATATTTACACAAAGAAAATCTCAATATTCACCGTATGAATTGGAAAAGGCCAAAGAATGTCAGAAAGGGTGACAGCCATGTGTTTATTTTCCAAAAGAAAATCAGCCTATCCGTTCGCAAATATTAACCCAACGCCTATATCCACTACGCTATATTTCCAATTGTCTCAAAATTCACACTGAATAGTCCAACTGGATACATAGCGTAGTGGATACAGCGTTGAGTTAATATAGTTCTAAGTGACAGTATCTCCATGCTGCGGGTTCAATCCTGGTCAACAATAGTGACATAGAATAATAATTAACATAGCTTAACATTGTACCCAGCTATGGCTACCAGAATGAGAACAGGATACACCCGTGGATTGAATAAAGGCTTGGGTTCAAAATTATGTGATAGCTCCCGATTACGACATGAAGGTCCCCGAGTTCGAAAAAGGTTCCCGAGTTCGAGAAGGGTTCCGAATCCGACAAGAAATACATGAAGAAGGCCGGGGGTACATCAGCCGAAACAATAAAGATGAGGACAATTGTCCAAATAATACAAGCTTTTATTTATTTTGTTAATATTAATACATGGTTGTTCTTTATTCTATGTATTGAAGATTTTGGTTGTTGTGACGTAAGCAGTAACGTAGTTTTGATTACAGACACATAGAGACCGAATCTCCATCTATACTTATATTAAGGGCAGTTGGTGTGTATGTATGTATATATATCCGGATGAAACTACGAAAGCAAAACAATTAAAGATAACGTTAATATATATACATATTAAATATCAGAAGTTCCTGATTTTTTGTGCAAAAATGATAAAGATTTGACTTATATTCAAATATTTTAAAAATTTAAGTATACATAGAAGTAGCATTGGAAGTCTACTTAAAAATTCCGGCATTTGTAAATCTCGAAAGTAAACAAATCAATAAACCAGGGATTTTTGTCCTTCCTTCTACCCAAACGATGCTGGGTAGCTGCTTCTAGTTATGAATAGATTAAATTGTACACTGCAACTTGTTAAAGTATATTTAACTTGTGTATGTAGTATAAATGCAGTGATCGTATAGTCAATTTGCGAACTAATAAAAAGCATCACTGAGTATTTGTAAGTGTTTCTTTTATTTCTCTGAATTTTTGAGATGAAGCCTGATAATTAGTATTATTTGTATTATTCGGACTATTGTCCTCATTTTTATTGTTATATGTACAATGTCTCGGTCGATGTGCCCTCCGGCCTTCTTCAGGACTTCTAGACGGACTCTGGAACCTTCTCGGACACGGGAACCATCTCGGACTCGGGAACCTTCTTTTCGAAGTCGGTAACCTTCTTGTCGTAATCGGGAAACTTCTTTTCGTAATCGGGAATCATCATGGAACTTTGAACCTAACCCTTTATTAAGTCCACGGGGGTATCCTGTTCTCATTCCGCTAACCATAGCTGGGGTAGATGCGTTAAGCTATGTTAATTATTATTCTATGTTATTGCTGCCCCTGACCAGGATTGAACCTGCAGTCTAGAGATCACTGTCGCTTAGATCTGTCTTAACCTAACTCCTTTATCTATTAGGCTATGTGTTCTTTTTTGTTGATTTTGTTCGTTGCATCCGAAGTTCATTGAAGGGGGGGGCGTAGATGAGAGGTTAGACTGGTGGTTGCATTATTCTGGAAATTAGAAATAACCTTTTATCCGTAAAATAACAGATATACGGTAATTTTGTTGGATTGAGACTATTCGTACGGACGGATTTACAAAGAAAAAAGAATTGTCTTAACAAACGTCATAACATCAGTCGCCAAATGGGCGGACATTAAAAAAAGATTTGGCGCCAAAATGCCTTTATCCAATTGGCCACGCCAAATCGAGTTACAAAAAAAAAAAAAAAAGAAAAAGAAAAAGAAGCGTGTCGTTGTTTGACCCTCTCATGTTTTGTCGCCATTTTGAACCATATCTTCTTTGTTCATTGGATATTTATTAATTATTTCCGTGGCAATTGTATGTGTTTTTTTTTTCTCTGTAGCTGAATCGCCCAACCCTCCCTCATTTTTCAAGCAGGGCTTGGGACAAGATATGGCGACCGCAAAGCTGTAGGTGTTTTCTGTCAGAGTAATTTTCTCTTCGCCAGACGGGCTATGAAGGGCTTAAAGGTGACACTTGCTCTGCTGTTTACTCATAACCGTTGTGGGTTAAGTTGGTGGGTGGGAAGAAAATTCGTGCCTTGAGCAACGTTTAATAAACTTGTCCCACAGACCATTTCGCTGATATAGTCTAGTCGAGGGGTTTTCAAACTATGGACCCCGACCCTTCAGTGGATTGGGAAATAAATAAATTGGGTCGCAAAATAACAGTGTTTGTCTTTGATTTACTCATTTCATATCATTTTGGTTTAATGGGTTGCAATTCAAATAATTGTTCTAGTTTGTGGGTCATAGTCAAACAAGTTATGTGACTGTGTGATAGATTACAATGAATTGAATACCGCAATTGTTATTTGGGTTTTACGGCATGTCAACCCATTGGGTCATTTTATGCTGAAGACATATAACACAATTCTATAATACGCATTCGTATATAAGACTGACTTTTCGATTGCGAAATTCTGGACCCCCCCCAAAAAAAAAACAAAAAACAAAAGACAAAAAAAACAAAACAAAAAAAACAACACGTGTATAATACGCATTGACTTTTTCATATTTATAGCAGCGAAATGTATACTCAAATAGCTGCAGTGACCGATAGTACTCGGGAAAGATGAGGTTATTCGCAGTCCCAAAAAAGATTTTCGATAGCAACTTTTGCTAAGTTAGTTTATAGCACTGGTTATACATAGATAGAAATTACAATGAGTCTATCCCCATTTCACTAGCGTTAGACCAGGGAGATTGTTTTGGCGTCTGAGGTGGAGCGTCACACCTACCATCAGCTCTACACTTTACCGCACAGATCCCTGTGCTACTCATACGCTGAGTTGGCGAGGGCCCGTATCGAACCTGGAACTTTGTGGTCCCTAATCGGGCGCTCTACCGACTGAGGTAAAACGGCCCATAGATTACGCTTAAATTGTTCTAATTGATAAAAACTCAAATTTTGCCTTTTTAATTAAATTACGGAAAAAAGTGATGTTATTTCACTAAAAAAATGTTTGTAATTTTAAAATAAGATTCCCTTGAATATAACCCGTTTGTTATTTTAGTAAAAAATATTACTGTTACGTTGTTACTTGATTTCAACGTATTATTACTCCCCTTCCCCCTCACTCACTGAAATGTCTTCTCTTTCCTCATCCAGGCGTTTCATTATTGATTCTTATTGAAATACAATTAGATCTGTTCCTGAATATTAGCTTAATATAAATGTACAATTTCATCATGATCAGATCTCAGATGAAGGTCCCAACTGGTTACACACAAACAGAAATTGTCATTTATGTAGTAGATTTAACATTTGGTCACCTTATTTTTTAATCCAGTTTGTATCTACTAAAAGAACGAATTTATATAGTTTTTATAATGTTTCGAAATTCAAAATGTTACACAGTATTTAGGGCAAAGGCAACGACATGTTCACATGAAAATGTAACAAGCATTCGTCGGAAATAAGTTCATAACAGAACCGGTAGTACTCGGGAAAGATGAGGTTATTCGCAGTCCCCAAAAAGGATTTTCGACAGCAACTTTTGCTAAGTTAGTTTATAGCACTGGTTATACATAGACGTTATAGCGTTAGACCAGGGAGATTGTTTTGGCGTCTGAGGTGGAGCGTCACACCTACCATCAGCTCTACACTTTACCGCACAGATCCCTGTGCTACTCATACGCTGAGTTGGCGAGCCCCACCCCCCGAAAAAAAACCCCACAAACAAACAATTAAAGCATTAAATACATCATATTTTCTGGTAGGAGACCAAAAAAATTATGCTGAATATTTTTGACTGCAATCTCCAGAATTTCAGGTGTCAGCTCTTTGCAGCTTTTTATTGAAAACATACAATTGCTGGTTATGAAATGTATTGTCTCTTTTAATTTAAAACCAACTAACTGCATACACTGCAACAATTATAAAGTGCATTAGGCTGTGTAGTTTTGATATGTTTTCAGGTAAATGCCTCGAGTCCACCTCGAGTCTGGTGGCTAACGTCAACCATCTTGCCCAATTATGGTAGTAATTCTATGACGCCAGGTTTCGTGCATTTTATGTCTGATGAATGCATAAAATGCGTGAAACCTGGGAATCTCTCTCTCTCTCTCTCTCTCTCTCTCTCTCTCTCTTATATATATATATATATATATATATATATATTATATATATATATATATAGGGTAAACTATAGACACGTGTTTCGAGGTATCACCTCTCATCAGTATAGTTATACGATTTTTAGCAGCTGCCTCTGGCTGGGTTCGAGACCCGAACGAACTTACGCTCGCCAAATCTCTTACCCACACAGCCACAATCAGTCGCCAAGTATAGCAGGCTATCTAATCGCTACATTCCTAAGCGGAAATGAACTTCACCTAGAGTTCTCAAACTTTGTAAACAAAGTCAGATTTAGCTGAACGCCGAATACGGTGAGTTTGCAATTATATACCTCCTAAATAAAGTGCTCAACCGAAATTGGGATATATATATATATATATAATATATATATATATATATATATATTATATATATGTGTGGGGGTGGGTGTGTGGTTATACGAGGGTTGGCTGAAAAGTTCATAGGTTGATTAAGATACTCTCATGGAATGTGACCAAATGAGGTTTATTTTTCAACATAGTCCCCTGGCTGTTCTCATACTTCTTCTATCGGCGTTGCAGTGCTTGGATCTCATTGGTAAAAAAAACTTTTCATCCTTTGAACTTTTCAGCCCACTCTCGTATATATCTTTATTATTTTATCCGATACTCACCATCCCTGGTTATTGTGAAAATAACGGCCAACGATAAAAAAAATAAAGCAACTGAAAAAATGTATTCATCAATGGTTATTCACAATAAACTGTGGAACATCAAATGCGAGTCATAATTCCTATAAGAGACTTGGTGGATTAATGTAGATTTAATAACGATATTTCTAAGCGCATTTCCACCATTTTGTTTACATATTTTAAAGCTCAAGGGAGATAACTATCACCGAATAAAAATGTTATGGACTTGAATCAAAGTAACGTATTTGAGTAATTAAGCAGTTATAGACAATTCCAGTAGCGATAAAATTATTGATTTTATCTCTATTTAGTGAATAATACTTTTTAAAAATATCGCTTTCATCGTTGAACTTGATTAATAGTAGTTGGGCCTCCCTCGGATTCATAAATTGGATTGATTGGTTAGTATTTAATGGCATATCAATTCTTTGGGTGTTATTTAATGCAAAATAATACCACCAAGTTTAATTCATTCCGCACGTAACTCAATTTCATCGTATATCAAATCAATTTTCCCCATTAAAATAAACTGAAATGCCATTAATTTATTCCAGCTCCCCTCCCCTAAATCACCCTAATTTTTTGGTTACGTTTTTTTACGTACTGTATTGTATAAAAACATCATAACATTTTTATGTACTGTATTGTATGAAAACATCATAACATTTTTATGTACTGTATTGTATGAAAACATCATAACATTTTTACGTACTGTATTGTATAAAAACATCATAACATTTTTACGTACTGTATTGTATAAAAACATCATAACATTTTTACGTACTGTATTGTATAAAAACATCATAACATTTTTACGTACTGTATTGTATAAAAAACATCATAACATTTTTACGTACTGTATTGTATTGTATAAAAAACATCATAACATTTTTACGTATTGTATAAAAAACATCATAACATTTTTACGTACTGTATTGTATAAAAACATCATAAAATTTTTACGTACCGTATTGTATAAAAAACATCATAACATTTTTACGTACTGTATTGTATAAAAACATCATAACATTTTTATGTTCTGTATTGTATGAAAACATCATAAAATACCTTGTAAGGAATTAGGTGCTGTAATATGTTTTAATGTTTATTTTTTTAATAAAAATATTTTTCTTTGGTGTAAGAAATTTGTTTTTAGTGGACTTATTAACATAAACGTATCTAAAGCTCACTTGTACCTCAAATTTTAGTTCTCAACATAAAGCCAAATATCGACCGAGCAAGAGCAAAGTGGACATGGGAGTAATGGCAATAAAGAGGTCCTTCACACTCCCGCAACCCCAGGAAAAGAATATGATCACTAAAGTATACGACACGCGTTGTCCCTGAGTAAACTAATGGCAACCTTGCGACACTAAGTCAGACTTTTTTTAAAAAAGTTAGTCTCGCAAGTCCATTATTGCTGAATCGTGAGTTGGATCTCCGCAGGATGCTCCATTAAAATCACCACGTAAAAAAAACCTTGCGTTGATCCAGTCACTCTAAAAAGAAAAATTAATGTCTACTATTTACAATATCAAATGCAAAAAAATTCTATGCTGTTACTATTTAAATTTTATTCTTTAATTATCTTCATAAATATGAATCAAACCTTCTTTATTTTACCCAAAAAGCAAGTTCTTGTGATAGTGAACGTGTATATATATTTACATTGTCGTTAATTGTTTATATTTTTGTAGTTTCCCCATGACATACACACAACAGCCCTTTATATTTTGTATACATGATTATCTAAGAATTAGACAAAATGATATATAACGTCTATATATTCACAGTCCGCCTGTAATTATAGAAAACAAATTTAAATAAAAAAAAGGGAAAGAAAGAGAAATTTGCCACAAGGACATTATTGAAGCAACGCATATAAATGCTGTTAATATTCTAAGAAAAAAACCCCAAATGTTTATAAAAATAATGGTGTAAATATTTTCCTTCATTTGATCCGAGACAGAAATACAGAATTTCTGCTTTTGCCGTTGGCAATTAGAGATTTTCTTCTGGCTTTTCAAGAAGATACAACGCACTACCTAAACAGATATAAGTAAATTTCTTTTAAGTACAAAGACTGATTGTGAAACAAACATTTTCTTCTTCTCTTCCTCTTCTTCTTCTTCTTCTTCTTCTTCTTCTTCTTCTTCTTATTATTATTATTATTACTTACTCCTTTTGAGTTTTCACATCAGCATTAGCTGATGGTCTTTCACTGGAGTCTGAGTGACAGCAAGTCTCCTCAGGTCTCCAGGACTCTTCTGATATTCTGGCAGATTGCAGCAGTACAGTGTTCTGAATGGTTTCAATCTTTCCTCTGATATCCAAACTTTCCAAGCCCTTTTCTAATCCTTTTGGGACTGTTCCAAGTGCACCAACTACAATTGGTATCACTTTCACTTTCATATTCCATAACTTTTTCAGTTCTCTGGCAAGGTCCAGATATTTGTCAATTTTTTCATTTTCCTTAAGCTTCACCCTGTGATCTGCTGGAACTGCAAAATCCACCAATTGACAAGTTCTTTGCTGGGATAAGGTGATCCGTTTTTATTTCAAAGTTCCAGAGAATTTTATGTGTTTCGTTCACAAGAACAGATTCTGGTTTATGCATATACCATTTTGTTGTATGGTCAAAATTTAATTTTTTGCATGGATCACCTTCCCAACCCAGTCGTGTCTAGTTTTGTATTCCCGTTGTGCTAGTTTGCTACATTCGCAGAGTACATGGTTTACACTCTCATCTCTATTACCGCAAAGTCTACATTTACTATTTTGTTGGGTATTATCAATTTTCGCTTTGATATAGTTTGTCCTTATGGCATTATTTTGTGCAGCAATTATTAGTGATTCAGTTTCTCTTTTGAGGTTTCCTTTTCTTAACCATGTCCAAGTCTTTTCATGTGCAACCTCTTCGATTTGTCGTTTGAAGTGTCCATATAATTGTTTTTCTTCCCATTTTTATTTTCTAGTCTTTGTTGTTTTGCTGTTTGTCCATCTGTCACTTCTATTGTTGGCTGCCATAAGTAATTTGTCCTTGCTCTTTCTTGTGTAATCTTCAAGTTGTTGGGTTGTGGTTTCTACGCAGTCCTCTATGTTGGCAAGACCTCTTCTCCCTTCCTTTCTTGACACATATAATCTATCTCTATCGTCTCTAGGGTGGAGAGCCTGGTGCATGGTCATTAACTTTCTCGTCCTTTGGTCAATCTGTCTGAGTTCTTCTTTTGTCCCTTTTAAGAATGGTCCTGAGTATCTTATAATGGGGACAGCCCAGGTATTGATTCCTTTGTTCAGATTTCTGCTGTTAAGTTTGGTTTCTAGAAGTTTACTAGTTCTCATGAGATATTCTTTTTTAACTTTTTCTTTCATTTCTGCTTGCATGATATTGTCTGCTTCTAAAATTCCTAAGTATTTGCAGCTTTCATTTTCATCAAGTGATTTTATAGTTTCCTGATTTGGCAGTTGTATTCCATCCATTAATTTTGTTTCACCCTATTTTATTACAAGCATAGCACATTTTTCAATTCCAAATTCCATCCCTATATCCTGGCTATATATTCTAATAGTTTGTACTAGGGTTTCTAATTTCTAATTTTTTTATGTCATCCATGTACATAAGGTGGTTTGTCCTTTCTTGTGAGTTAGTGAATTTGTATCCCCCTGTACATTTTTTAAGTAATTGATTTAGCGGCATCATTACTATAATAAACAGTAGTGGTGATAACGAATCTCCTTGGAAGATACCTCTTTGGATTTTTACTTCAGCCAGGGATTGTTTTCCAGCTTTTAATTGAACCTGCCAGTTTTCCATGGCTTTTTTTAATGAAGTTTATGAAATTGTTGGAAATTTTGTACATTTTTAGACATTCTAACATCCAGGTATGTGGGACCATGTCATTCTTCTTCTTCTTCTCTTCTTCTTCTTCTTCTTATTAGTGTTTTACACATCAGCGTTAGCTAATGGTATTTCACTGGAGTCTGAGTGACAACAAGTCTCCTCGGGTCTCCAGGACTCTTCTGAGTATTCTAGCCGATTGCAGTAGTGCAGTAGTCTGGATAGTCTCAATTCTTCCTCTGATCTCCAGATTCTCCAGTCTTTTTCCCAAGCTTTTCGGGACCGTTCCAAGTGCACCAACTACAATTGGTATCACTTTCACTCTCATATTCCACCGCTTTTCCAATTCTCTAGCAAGGTCCAGGTATTTGTCCATCTTTTCGTTTTCCTTCATCTTCACCTCGTGATCTGCTGAAACCGCAGTTGACAAGTTCTCTTTTTTTTGTTAATCAACACGATTACGATTACTACTACTACTACTACTTACTACTACTATTATTATTATTATTTATTATTATTATTATTATTATTATAATGTGTGTGTACGCTTTTGTTATTTTGAAAGGAAAGGAAAATAATCCTCAAAATGATATAAATAATAGGCAAAACTACTTGACATTGCTTGAGAAAGAAATACACGCAACTATGACATCACAAAAATACTGTTGATATATTTTTCTTGCACAAAATATAAATAAAAACAAGATTAAAATTAATACAAAGGTTAATTCTCTTAATTTTAAAAAGAGGATTACATCTTATTTAAATTTTAAAAGAATATGTATGTATACATAGGTGTTTACATTTCACATAGTACTGATGCACTCTGGAAAGGTATGCATCCACGCACTCTCCCTCTAGCTATGACTAAATAGTAGGACAGACTGGGTTCTTTAACCTTAGGTATGTATACAATCTAGGGGAAGGAAAACTCTGAATTCAAACCTGTTAAATTCCGTTTAAGAAATTGACCTTGTGTCACATCCTACTCGTGCGGACCATTTCGTTTTTATTATAAAGAAATAAAGGGAAGAAAAAGGACATGCTACACAGAAAAATATAATAAGAAATAAAGATAGAAAGAAAGAGAGTAGGGGAAAGATAAAGAGAGAAGGTGATCGAGCAGAAGCAATAACGCTAATCTGTTTCAATTGAACATAACAAAAAGAAAGAGAGAGAGAGAGAGAGAGAGAGAGAGAGAGAGAGAGAGAGAGAGAGAGAGAGAGAGAGAGAGAGAGAGTTAAATCAAGATTATTCTACTTTTTACATATTGAACTATTTGCAAGAGCTCTTAAGTAAATATATCAAACGTTGTGGTGATTAAATTATCATACTGTGGTATATTCACAGGTCCTGCTAGTAGTAAATCATCCCCAACCCTGTAAATTCCATAATGTTGCAAAGCGTATGTATATTTCTCACACACTAATTTATCACATTATGTGTGTATCTTGTTTATTTGAGATTTTCTGGCTAAGATGCATTGTTTGGAATGAAAACGAGGATATCTTCATAAACTTTCGGATATATATATATATATATATATATATATATATATATATATATATATAAAATAATATAATTCGAAGGCAATACAATGCGTAAAAAATAAAGATAAAACGATGTTTTATATGTCTAATCGATTTCAAAGCTAGAGCTTCATCATCAGACTGTATTTTCAGAAAATACACACTGATGATGAAGCTCTAGCTTTGAAATCGATTAGACATATAAAACATCGTTTTATCTTTATTTTTTACGCATTGTATTGCCTTCGAATTTTATTATTTTATAACATACTTAACAATGCTTCAAGCAAATTACCAATTACTTATATATATATATATATATATTATATATATATATATATATATATATATATATATATATATAATGTGTGTAAAAAAATATCGAGATTTTTTGTACTTTTTGACATACCTTGCTTTCTGAAAAAATAACGTCCCATTCTTTTTTTTATTATTTCTATCTTAATAAATACAGCATTAAACTTGGTACTTTTTGACACACCTTGCATTCTGAAAAAAATTAATGAATGGAACGTAATTTTTCAGAATACAAGGTGTGTCAAAAAGAACGAAAATCTTGATACTTTTTTGACACACCTTATATATATATATATCCTTGGGAAAGGTATGAATCCTACTCTCCCTCCAGCTATAGGTAAATAGTAGGGCAGCCTGGGCTCTTTAACCTTGGTTAGGCAACCGTTCTAGGAGAAGGAAAACTCTGAATTCAAACCTGTTGAACATCGCTTAAGAAATTGACATTGTGTCGCATCCTGCTCGTGCGGAGGGGTTGGTATATATATATATATATATATATATATATATATATATATATATATATATGAAAATGGTATGCCATATATATTTAACCAATGTAAGAAAAACTTTACACTTTGAAAGTGTTGAAAAATTTTATGCACTTAGAATTAAAGGTCGTGAAACATGAGAAAAAAGTTTTTATCTTTTATATTTCGGTCGGTTGGTTGGTTATATTGTTTTACAGCATTCAGTTTCGGGATATTTCATGGCGAATCAATACATTTTGATATCAGGTTGCTTACAGTACATGCTGTTGCTTAAATGGTCATCCATATTAGTTCAACAAGTCCATCGATGCTTAACCACACACTATTTCGAGAATCCTATTCCTTCCACTGGCAGTAAATATAATGTCGTTCGCTATATCTATAAATAAAGAGTGCTCAATATCAGTGACAGAGCATATGTATCTCAGTTAGGTTGGTTGGTTGGTTGGATTTTACGGCATGTCAACCCTTGTTTGATTATTTTATGCCGAAGACGTCTTGGTTTATTAATTTCTGATGGGTATTCAATTTTATTTTAAACTCAATTTTTTAACTCATTTTTTCATAGATGGGACCCTAACAGGTACTACCACTACGGGTCAGAGTGAACCTGGGAGTAATGGCAATCAAGGGGTACTCTACACTCCCCAGATCTTCAGAATTGGAACTTCACCATTGGATGCATTCTAACGTTATACCCAGGACACTAAAACTATCCATAGTAAAGAAAAGGTCCCAATTATGAAGGATTTCTAGGTAAACATATCAAACGTTGTAATTATCAAATTACCATACTGTGGTATATCCACAGGTCCTGCTAGTTCATTATGATTTTGGAATTTACATTTTTGCATTTTTAAACAGAGATGCAACATAATAACGGTCGTACTTTTAAGGAATACGGGTATTATTATTATTATTATTATTATATTATTATTATTATTATTATTATTATTATTATTATTATTAACAATTTCAATATTTAAACCAAGGAATGTTGTCATTTTATTTTATCAAAATGAAATTTAATGACGAAATTATAACTAATGTGCAAATTAAAAATATGCCTTCATTCCGTTTTTATTATAAAGAAAGAAAGGGAAGAAAAAGGACATACTACACATAAAAACATAAGAAAAAAAGAAAGAAAGATAGAAGGAAAGAGAGTAGAGAAAGATAGAGATAAATGGTGAGTACGCTAATCTATTTTGTTCGAACATAATTAAAATATGAAAAGAGAGAGAGAGAGAGAGAGAGAGAGAGAGAGAGAGAGAGAGAGAGAGAGAGAGAGAGATTTGAATCAAGATTATTATACCTTTTACATATTGAACTATTTAACAATAGCTCTTCAGTAAACATATCAAACGTTGTAATAAACAAATTATCAAACAGTGGTATATACACAGGTCCTTCTAGTCTCATATGATATAAACTTTTCTGAAACACCGTGTACATCCCAAATGATATCAATTTTTTGAAACACCCTGTACATTCATAATTGTCAGCGTCATCCATTAACCCCCCCCCCCCCCCAAAAAAAAAGAGAATAACTCATTTTTAATCAGAGAAAATGACTATTAGTTATAAAAAAGTTTTGAAACTTTTTATTTTCATTTTTATTTTTTTTTACAGATTTCTTACTTATTTGTTGAGCACGAAACAAAACTTTTTGTTGAATGCACTAAACGTTAATCGTTTTCCATTATAGAAGCAGACTCCTATTTACGGCATCTTTTCTCTTTCTTTGGTTATTTACAAGAAGTGCAGAGCCAGTCGAATTCTTCTTGGTCGAGTCTTCTTTTTAGTTGCTTATCGAATTCATAAGACAAAATGTGAACGTCGTAAACAAGATCGGCTTAACGTTGTTTTCTTAGGCACATCACATTCTCTTCCAATGAAAATGTTTCGTTTACACAAAAGACGAGCCATATTATCAAGGGCCAAGAAATGACAAACACTCTCGTAGAGAGAGAGAGAGAGAGAGAGAGAGAGAGAGAGAGAGAGAGAGAGAGAGGGAATGGCAAAGAAGAGTAAATTAAATGGAGAGCGAAGGACAAATATAATAGATAGAGAAAAGACAAAGAAAAGAAAGAGAGAGAGAGAGAGAGAGAGAGAGAGAGAGAGAGAGAGAGAGAGAGAGAGAGAGAGAGAGAGAGAGAGAGAGAGAGAGAGAGAGAGAGAGAGAGTGAGAGAGAGAGAGAGAGAGAAGAGAAGAGAAGAGAAGAGTAAATTAAAAAAGTCTACTCTTTTATATTATTTTACCTACAAATTTTCCCGGGGAAATAATGAAATAAAACAAAACCAGAAAATATGTTTTTAGTGCTTTTAAATATAAGAGGCCGGTTTAGCTCAGTTGGTAGATCACCCGCTTAGGAATCGCAAGGTTCCTATTTCGTTGCTGCCAACTCCGCCAACTCAGCGCATGAGTAGCACAGATTGGATAACCTGAGAGAAATGACAATGAAGAGGTAATTACATAATCCCAAGTACTTCAGAAATGTAGCCTCACCATCGGTTCTAAGTTTAGTGTTATGCTCCAGACGTTTTGGGGATGAGAGGGGTGTTACCATTCTGTAAAGAATATAGTCGACGGATTCAAGACCCCCGTCGACAGGGGTCTCTTTTTATTGTTCTGACATTATTTCGTTGCTTTTCATCATCATCAAGTAATACTGGCAGCAGGGATTCCCATGTCACTTTCGTGCCACTCGTCCCTATCGGTCTTCGCTCTTGGCAAGTACTCTGCACGGCATCCAGTATCCGCACAGTGCTGATGAATGTAAGTTTTTGCTGGTTGGTCAACACTAGTGTGTCCATTTATTAGTTCGCCATTATTTCTCCAGCATGTCTTGTTCGTCTTACATGGATGGTTTGTGTGATAGGAGGTAAGTGGCCACACAGCTGCTTTTTTGTGGGGTACTGCTACATTGATTACAATAACATTTTATGGCGATTTAATTGTTGTAAAATAAAGTAAGCGGAGTGGCGTATTGTCGGTATCCACTGGACAGCGAGGGAGTCTATCACCTCCACAACAGTGCTGTAGTTTGGATGGTCTCGATTCTTCCTCTAATTTCCAATTCACCCAAATTCTTTTCCAGACCTTCTCACATCAACCTTAAAAAAAAACTGCACAGAACATATAATACAATATTAATATACAGATAAAATTCTGTAAAGTAATTCATATGATATTTTTTACAAAATTCCCTCTTAAAATTCTTTTTCTAACCATTATTTCTGACATCATCCTTTCGGAACCACAAGGTTCCGTGTTCGATACCGGCCCTAGCCAACTTAGCGCATGAGTGGCACAATTTGAATCTGTGCAGTAAAATGGGAAGCTGATGGTAGGTATGATGCTACACCTCACATACAAAAACAATCTCCCTGGTATAGCCCTTGTGAAAAGGAGATAGACTCCTTCGCTCTCTGCCCGGCTTATACCAAGAATAAAATAAAGAAGGAAGCGCGTGGTGTAATGGTTAAAGTCATGGGAAATGGACTCGTCGCCCCGAGTTCAAATCCTGTATGTGGTAATTGCATTTCACTTAGCGCTAATACCCTTGGGAAAGGTATGAATCCTACTCTCCCTCCAGCTATGGATAAATAGTAGGGCAGACTGGGCTCTTTAACCTTGGTTAGGCAACCGGTCTAGGAGAAGGAAAACTCTGAATTCAAACCGGTTGAACCCCGCTTAAGAAATTGACCTTGTGTCACATCCTGCCCGTGTGGAGGGGTTGGTAAATATATATACCAAGAATAAACCATTCTATCGACTTTACTTACTTACTTTACTAAAAAGTCACTTTTTACTTATTTTTATTTTTGCCGGAATTTGCAGCATAGGTAAGTCTCAAAAATAAGTAAATGCAACAGTAAATGACTTAAAAATAAAAATAATAATAATAATAATAAAAACATTGAGTATGTAAACAAGCTACTTATTTTGAATTACGATACTGTAATAAGAAAATGGGAATTAATCTAGAAAATTAAAATTTTTGCTCATGAAACGGAAATTTTGGCGCCAAAATATCCCACGGATATAAAAAAAAAAATCTTTTTTTTCTCTTTCTAAAATATCCGGCGTCGAAAATACGGGAGCCAAAATGTTCAATTTAGAATCCAACACCAAATTGGGTTAACAAACACCAATAGATTAACTTACTTTTGGCTTTCTATGGTACTTTGCATAGTGTAGTGGTTAGTGAGTTAAGCTAATAGATCATTGCATTTGGAGTTCAATTCCCACTGGATGCCACATTCTTTTTGCCATGTGCCAAACTAAGCCAAGCTTCGTGAATGACAACATAGTAGACTCCAGCGCGTCTCACATTGTGTGTAATCATTAGCGAGCTAGGCTAGCAGACCATTGTTAGTGAGTTCGATTTCACTGGGTGCCAAATATGGTAGCTTCCAGCACGTTTCATCTGGTGTTATGGTTAGCGGGATAGACTTACGAGTTAATTCTTGGTATTATTTGGATTATTTGGACTATTGTTATCTACACAACGTTTCGGCCGATGTGTCCTACGGCCTTCTTCAAGTGTTTCCTGTCGAAATTGGGAACCTTCTCGGACTCAGGAACCTTCTCTTCGAACTCGGGAAGCTTTTTGTCGAACTCAGGAGCCTTCATGTCGAAACGTTGTGTGGATAACAATAAAGATGAGTACAATAGTCCGAATAACCCAAATAATACAAATTATCAATCCTCATCTCCGAAATTCAGAGAAAGAGTTAATTCTTATGAATGAGTTTGTTTCTTACTGGATGACTCATTACTTCTGGCCATGTGCCAAACTAAGTTAACTTCAGGGTGGACTCAGCGTTCGGACAATTGGATGGTGCACGTGGACTCAAAGTATCAAGGGTCCCAAGCAGGGAAAATTATTCTTTTAAGTGTCCTCAAATGAATGAATTTGTTATAGTTAAAATTATTTAACACGAGAATTGTTGCAGTTCTTGGTAAAGTCTTGTTTATTTGTTTAACGGCATATCAACTCGTTAAGAGTTATTCAATGCCGAAATTTGATTCATTTTTAAATGTTTGATTGTAATCATCATTCAATTGCAATCACTTTTTAAATCGTATTTAAAAAAAAAGAATTAATGTCATATAAATCTTCGTGGGTTATTTAATGCCACAACCATCCTTGTAGAAGTAGTAGTACTATTTAACCCAGGGGTGAGGAGTTCATACCTTTCCCAAGAGTATTAGACTGAAAGTGAACATAATAGCACGACTGAAGTTCGAACTCGCCTATTACGATGTCGCAGTCCAGCACGTTAGCCACAATGCGGAGATTCCACCTCTTTGTGAAATGGCATATATATTTACCCCCCCCCGCACGAGCAGGATACGACACAAGGTCAATTTCTTAAGCGGAGTTTAACAGGTTTGAATTCAGAGTTTTCCTTCTAGACTGGTTACCTAGCCATGGTTAAGGAGTCTACTCTACCCTGCTATTTACCCATAGCTGGAGGGAGAATTTGATTCATACCTTTCCCAAGGGTATTAGCTCCATGTGAAATGCTAACAGCTTCGTCTAGGAATTGAACTCGGAGTTGACGAGTCCATTTCCTACGACTCTAACCATTACACCACGCGCCTATGAAATGGCATATAAACCTTCGTAGGTTATTTAATGCCGAATCCATTCTTGTATAAGAACAGTAGTGTTACTATTTAACCCATTGATGGTGAGTATGAGAGGGTACCAGCCCGAAATTGAACGTAATAACACGAATGGAGTACGAATTCGCTTATTACGATATTTCAGTTCGACACGTTAGCCAATACACCACGGGGACTCCCCATAAAATAGTAGACTAAACTGGGCTCGTTAACTTTAGTAAGGAAACTGGTAGAGGATTTGATCCTACCAAGGACACAACTTTCTGGAGGAGAGCGGGCCTTACCCCTCTGCTGGGGAGGGGATACAGTCAATCAATTTCCGTCACAGGGCGGCCTGGTATCTTTGGTTGAAAAGAAAATTAACATTTATTTTTGTTTGTTTTGTTTTACGGCATATCAACATCAGTGGGTCATTTAATGCCGGTAAAGTTTTGAAGGATTCCTAGCGATAGTTTGGAAGAAAACATTTAAAACTCAATTTATTTTTATAAACAGATTTTCTATTTAACCCATAGATAGCACCCTATCATGTCTGACTCCGGGTCAGACATGGCTGAACATTTAGTAAACACACACACACACACACACACACACACACATATCAAATAAAGAAAAACTTATTTTTGGGCGATACTGTATCTACACTGGATAGATGGTTGGGTAGTGTTGTTTAAAGGGTCAACGACCTTTTATGCCATGAGAACCAGATTACTTTCAGCCGTTCTACCTGCTTAACAAGTACTTGTATATTCTATGAAACTACATAACAAAAGGTGTTAATTAGAATATTAATAAAGACAGTTGGAAAAACGATTTAAATTATTTCCTCTGAGTCAGTGGTTCTAATAAAGTATTTTTTACTTGCCTGCACCCCCCCCGAACGAAAGTTATATGGTCCCCTAGCACCTATATGATTGTCCCAACTCTATTGTTCTTATGGCAAATCCCAACCCTTTTATCATATATGTGCTAGAAGACGAGGGCTGAGGGTGTTAATGTCCTGGGTATGACGTTATATTGATAGCGAGGTTCCAGTTCTGGAACTCTGAGGAATGTGGAGTACCCATTCATCCCTATTGATCCCTGGTCCACTCTGATCTGGAGTGGTAGTACCCATCTATGGGTTAGGTCCCATCTATGGGTTAAATAGAAACCAATGTGCTTGTAAAAAAATGTACCCATGAATAATGAATAAAACAAAACATCTTCGGCATAAAATGACCCAATAGGTTCACATGCCGTAAAATCCAACCAACCAACCAACCAAACTTAATGTAATATCAACATTACATAAACTTGAAATGTGTAACAGCCGCAAGGCATAAACATTCCTTTTGTAGCCTTAATAACCTGAACATTTATTTGTTTAAA
>CM042146.1:71568414-71635914 GCA_023376005.1 Doryteuthis pealeii | reverse complement strand
TAACCGTTTCATCTACACAAAACCCACACTTGCTTGTATATTGCGTATTATCAATTTTCGCTTTAATGTAATTGGTCCTTAATCTCCAGTCCATCGAGTCTCTTTTCCAATTCCTTGGGGATTCTTCCAAGGATTCCAACTACGTGGGTGAGTCAAAAAGTAATGCCATTTTGTTTAGGATAGGTATAATTACCAACACAGGAACATGTATCATACATCAAAATGAAGTTGGTTCTCTGTGGATCACATCCCTACTTCTCCAAATAGTCATCGTTTCTCTCAATAACAATGTTCCACCTTCGAATGAGGGCATGTATCCTTTCGGCCCCATGAAAGAGGGTTTGAGAGGCAAACATTATTCCAGTGACGAGGAAGTGAAACCTATAGTGAAGAAATGGCTCAAAGAACAGTTAACAGAATTTTACGGGGCATATGGAAAATGTGAGGTAAAAAGTTTTTTTTAACACCCTCTTAGACGAAAATAGGGTGTAGATTTTTATTGAACTTTGGCCTTTTGTCTGGCCCCCCACCCAATTTTCTTTATAAAAGGATGTGCGCTCTGTTATTATACAGACATACAAACATAGTGAATATTTATTTTATATATCTATTAATGGTGGAGATTCAGTCTCGGTTCGTCTGTAACCGTAACTACGTCACTGCTTACGTTACATTACTCCAAATCGTCAATACATAGAATAAAGAACAACCTTGTAATCAGTTTTTAAAATTACTTTTTCTAGTAACAAGAGGTTATCTCAATGTGTAAAATATTCAAAATAATTATTTAATTAATAATTGATAGATGCACGCAACATCTTATTTGAGGGGGACAGAATTAAGTGTCCATTTCAAATTCTTTTATTTTTTTTACTCCTTGAATAAATTTGATGATTTTACTTACATATGATACAAATCCTCCATCATTGAATTTTAACTCCCACCCCAATCAGGTAATATCTTTCAAAAATTAATTTTTACACCGCCCGGAGAGTGTTTTTTTATTTAATGTTTTGCTTGTATAAATAATCATCATCTAAATGCCTAAAGCCGGCTGACCAGCTGTTGTATCGCGAGGCGGAAAGATACACAGAAGAATAGCCTGCTTAATACACTTATTAAGCACTAACATCCGGTGACAAACGGATACATACAAACACGGAATAAGTACAAACAATTAACAAGACAAAACTTACACTAAATAGAGGAGGATCAATTCGATATATCAAATGCAGCAAAGTCAGTCTGAATATTATTCTACGAGTTATTCTACTTTAATCATAGGCTATTTTATGTCTATGAGCCAGTCCATTTGGTAGAGTGCTGGAGGGGGTGTTAGCTACTCTACAACAACAGCATAAACTTGTGTCGCCTGGAATGAGACTTAAAACATTTTTTTAGAACAATTTAAAAAAAAGAGAGTTAACTACGTACTGGATATGACTTCCTTTCTCCCGTCGTCGTATTTAATCTCATCAGAAGAATTTCATACGAATGTCCTTTCCTCATTTTCTATCTTTGACTTTGCCCTTTGTAAATCTCTTATGATAATCACTTTGAAGTGAGAATTTTTATTATATTTCTTCTCCCTATTGCCCTTATGGCAAGCCCCAATCCCTTTTTATCATATATGTGCTAGAAGGCGGTGACTGCGGGTCTACATGTCCTGGGAATGACGTTAAACTCTATCTGATGGTGAGGTTCCAGTTCTGGAGGTTTGGGGAATGTGGAGCACCCCTTCATCACCATTGCTCCCTGGTCCACTCTGACCCGGAGTGGTAGTACCTGTTAGGGTCCCATCTATTGGTTAAATAGAAAAATGTATAAAAAAAATTGTATTATCCATTAAGAATTGATTTATTTCAAAACTTTATCGGCATTAAATGACCCACTGAGGTTGATATGCCGTAAAACAAAACAAACCAAACAAACCAAATATATTTCTTCTAAATACGAATTGATCAAATTATTAAATTCACTTTCATATTTTTATTACCCCAAACAGAAAATTTAGAGCATCGCTTGGAGAAAAAAAAAGCGTTTACATAATAAATTTACTAAAGTCTGAAACCAAATATTTATTGAAAGAGGTTTTAAAATGTTATCATCAACTCAAGCTGGAAAAAAATGATTGAATCTGTACATGATTTTATTAGGAAAAAAATATATAAGAGCTTTGTCATGGCCATTTCACACACACACACACACACACACACACACACACACACACACACACACACATATATATATATATATATATATATGTGTGTGTGTGTGTGTGTGTGTGTGTGTGTGTGTGTGTGTGTGTCTTGGACATTAAACGACCCATCAGAGCTGATATCCTACCAAAAGGTTTAACTATAAACTGTTCTCCTTCTTGTAAACTTTGAATACAAAATTTATCTTATTTTTTGAATGATATATATATATATATATATATATATATATATATATATATATATATATATATATCCAATCCCCACGCGACTCTAGGTCAATTTCTTAAGCGGAGTTTAACAGGTTTGAATTCAGAGTTTTCCTTCTCCTAGACTGGTTGCCTATCCAAGATTAAAGAGCCCTATTTACTCATAGTTGGTGGGAGAGTAGTTGGATGCATACATTTCCCAAGGGTATTAGCGGTATATGGAATGCAAACAGCCTTGAACTCGGGTCGACAATTCCATTTCCTATGACTCTAACCATTACACCACGCGCCTTCAACCCTTTCCCTCTCTCACTCTCTCCTCTCTCCCTCTCTCACTCTCTCTCTCTCTCTCTCTCTCTATATATATATATATATATATATATATATATATATATATATTAGGAAGAAATTGAAATAAATCCGAAAGCACATGTAAAAATAATACTTAAATGTGAAGAATAATATGATGATGATTTATTAAATTTGAAAATTTAATCGACTTTTCAAAATGGCACGTTGTGCTTTAATTGCTACCACGTATCACTTGACATCGTTTCCTGTGGATGAGATATTTTACCGTTGCTATCTCAACTGGTTGACTAATTTCAGAGTATTGACATCTAGTGTGGAAATATCTCCGTTTTAGCTGAGTTCACATAAAGGCCAATGCCCCTTGCTGCCTCCTCCTCTAGGCTATGCAGCAATGGTCTGAATAGTGCAGGTGGATTTGCGAGAAGCGCCAGACTTATTTTTGAGCAATATCGTCGCTCATTCACCTGCTTACCTCCAGGCCTGACGTTCGAATCTAGACAGGATTCACATGTAATTCTATATATATTAATAGACTTGTTCCTTAATCTTCTATCGTTATCATCTTGCAACACCCTTGATTAAAATGAGACCGTCCAAATCGTCCAAGATGAAATGCAAAAATGCAATCCTGATTATCTGGTGTTGCTTATCTGCCGAATTCTTATTTCTTACGAGTGTCGTCACCTCACCTAAATAATAGACCTTTCCGTTTTTTATTATAAAGAAAGAAATGTGAAGAAAAAGGAATGCCACATAGAAAATATAATAAGAAAGAAAAAAAAAAGAAATAGAGTAGGGGAAAATAGACAGAGGGGATGAGCCTGCGGAGGCGATAATGCTGATCTGTTTCAATTGAACATAATGAAAAGAAAAAAGTTTAAAAAAAGAGTGAGAGTTAAATCAAGATTATTATACTTCTTACACATTGAACTATTTTGCAATAGCTCTTAAGTAAACATATCAAACGTCATAATAATTAGATTATCATTATGTGGTATATCAACAGGTCCTGCTAGTTCTATATATTTATTTGCATTCGCACAATAGGAGTTAGTCAGATTTTTCATTATTATTTTTTATTTCTTCCAATCTCGTTAGTTTAATGATACAATGGACACAGGATGCCTTCGAAGAACATGACACGCGTTGTTAAAACAAATATATTGGACTGTTAAATAATTGAATAGCTCGATCTATTATTTGACAGGTAGTGCAGATGATTTAAAAAAAGATTCTAAATGTTAATGTTAAACCAGTGTGATTTACAGTTTAAGGACAGTTAAGTTAGAAATTAGATCCTAACTTTGATTTAGTTAGCCGAGAGTAGAATAATTAATATAAAATAACATTCTATTTTTACCACATCGTTAGTAAATGAATTTCTATTCTTACTACATCGGTAGTAAATAAGATTCATCTTTTACTACGTCACCAGAACATAAAATTCTACTTTTATTCTACATCATCTGGACATAACATTTTATTTTTACTATGTCATCAGTAAATCATCAGGTAGAAAAATATGATCGAAAACAATTAAATATAATTCGGTAATTATAATGTAAGAGATAAATTAAAAAAAAAAGAATATGTTCTCATGTTATATAAAACGCACTTGCTACTGAGCGATGTTTTGCAAGGTAGTGTTATACACCATTTTGAATAGAAGGCGTTTGAGTCTATTTGTGACCCTTTGGCCAGACGAGACGCAATAAACATCTTTAGAAATTACAAAGTTTCTACTTGTGAATCACCAAGAATAACTTGGGAATATTTTATTTTATTTTATTTTATTTACTATAAAGATGTCTTTTGGGAATCTCTTTGTCTTATGCCAAATCTGAACATAATCACTTTCGAAATAATAGGCAAGGGAAGAATTAAGGAGCAGATAAAAAAGAGGACAAAACTAAGAGAGAGAGAGAGAGAGAGAGAGAGAGAGAGAGAGAGAGAGAGAGAGAGAGAGAGAGAGAGAGAGAGAGAGACTAAAAACATGGAAGAAATATAGAAAAGAGAAAAATAAGTAGAAAAACAAAACAGAGACGCATAAAAACGAGAGAAAAACGCAAAAAGGAAGGCAAACAAAAAATAAAAAACGAAAGAAAGACTCAGAGAGAGAGAGAGAGAGAGAGAGAGAGAGAGAGAGAGAGAGAGAGAGAGAGAGAGAGAGAGAGAGAAAAGAAAAGAAGGAAAAACACTAAGAAAAACATAGAAAAGGAGCAAAAAAGAATACGACAAAAATACCCCCTAAAAAGATATTGGTGGGGGGTCGGAGAGGGGGAATATCGATTTGCCATGAATTTTTTGTTTGTTTCGCTTTCCCCCTCTTCTCTTTCTCGATTTATTTGACTTTTCCTCTCACTTTACTTGAAATATTCAATGTCAGTTATTCTCGCCTCGTCTTATTGCTTACCTAACTATGGGCTACTTATAACTCGCTCATTTGACAATAACGTGTCGAGATTCAGACAAGTAAACATATCCCCTTTTCATGTCGAGAAAAATCGATTCATTTCCTGGAGTGCATCTGTTTATACAGTTCCAGCCGTCTGTTGGAAATCTGAAATCAGATGGAATGAAGTGACTTCCAACAAAAGAGACCTGTAATCCGGCAATCTTAAATCACATGGAATTAAGTGACTCCCAACAAAAGAGACCTGTGATCCGGCAATCTTAAATTTCATAAAATTAAGTGACTTTCAACAAAAGAGACCTGTAATCCGGCAATCGTAAATCACATGGAATTATGTGACTCAAAAAAAAAAAAAAAAAGAGAGATCTGTAATCCAGAAATCTTTAACCACATGGAATTAAGTGACTTTCAACAAAAGAGACCTGTAATCCGGCAATCGTAAATCACATGGAATTATGTGACTTCCAACAAAAGAGACCTGTAATCCGGCAATCTTATATCACATGGAATTAAGTGACTCCCAACAAAAGAGATCTGTAATCCGACAATCGTAAATCACATTGAATTAACTGACAAGAAATTAAGTGACTCCCAACAAAAGAGACCTGTAATCCGGCAATCTTTAACCACATGGAATTAAATGACTTTCAACAAAAGAGATCTGTAATCCGGCAATCGTTAAATCACATGGAATTATGTGACTCCCAACAAAAGAGACCTGTAATCCGGCAATATTTAACCACATGAAATTAAGTGACTTTCAACAAAAGAGACTTTAATCTGGCAACCTTAAATCACATGGAATTATGTGACTCCCAACAAAAGAGACCTGTAATCCGGCAACCTTAAATCACATGGAATTAGTGACTCCTAACAAAAGAGACCTGTAATCCGGCAATCTTATATCACATAGAATTAACTGACTCCCAACAAAAGAGACCTGTAATCTGGCAATCGTAAATCAGATAGAATTAACTGACTTCCAACAAAAGAACCTGTAATCCGGCAATCTTAAATCACATGAAATTAAGAGACATCTAAGAAAAGAGATCTATGAGCCGACAATCTTTAACCACATGGAATTAAGTGACTTTCAACAAAAGAGACCTGTAATCCGGCAATCATAAATTACATGGAATTATGTGACTCCTAACAAAAGAGACCTGTAATCCGGCAATCTTTAACCACATGGAATTAGGTGACTTTCAACAAAAGAGACCTGTAATCCGGCATAAATCTCATGGAATTAAGTGACTTCCAACGAAATAGACAAATCTGAAGAAGCAAGGACAAGCTTATAAGTAATGTTCTCCCGTGGGCAACTGTACATGTACACACCAATGCCGGTCGGGCAGAAAAAAATCTACACAGATTAGCTTTGCATGGATACTGAATGCTGTGTACAGGATCTTCAAGGTGCGATGGCCGATAAGGTTGGTTGACGAGGAAGAATCATTGAGATCTGTGCACGACCTGATGGTGATGATGCTTATTCTCTTCTGAAATGATATTATCAGTGTTATATAGTACCTAAATAATGAGAATGGAATCGTCTTTTTTTCCTATAAATAATTTCTGACAAAACCTCAGAAAAGGGAAATAACAAGATTTCACAGGACTTATTAATTCAACCTAGGAATTGCTAATTACTCAATTCCTTTTGTATCTTTGCTTAGTAAACCTTTTCCCCTATCCCTAATACCCGCTGTTTCTTCCTATTATTTCTCTGTTAACTCTGATACTCTAATTGCAACAATCAGTGAAGCACAAGACAAGCTGGTTGTCTTCAATGTCTACTGTTTTCTGATAGTTAGCGGAATTTTTTCTTACTGTACCGCATTCGATTCTCACTGGGTGGCCCACAAAGTATTACGGCTTTGTGCCCAACTAAGTTAAATTCTGAAAAAAAAGAGAAAATTACAGAATAGACATTGTCTTTGTCACCAAATCATTACATAAATATTTTATTTATATTATTCTAAAAGAGCGCTGGGTACATTGGTTCAAATTACACTTTGCGTTTAATTTGTGTAAACAAGTACACCCACCTAAATGTTTGTCTGCATGCTAGACTTGTTTTTTAAAATCATCAGATTAGTTTCGAGCGACTGGTTCTTTTTAGAACAACGTCTGGTGAATTGTTTTAACGCCTTATTTTCCAAATGTTTTTAGTTTCTTTTGTTTGTTTGTTTGTTTTGTTTGTTTGTCATTAATCTCCACTTAAATGATGAAGATGAAAATACTAAACCGAAAGACTCATTATATAACTAGTTGAACCGCTTAATAGTTCGATGGAGGGACCAGTTTAGTTCAGTCGGTAGAGCATCCACCTAGTAACTATAAGGTTCCGGGTACGATACTGGTTCTCGTCAACTCATCGCACGAGTAGCACATCTAGGATCTGTGCGGTAAATTGAGGAGCTGATGGTAAGTCTGGCGTTCCAGCTGATACACGAAAACAATCTCCTTGGTCTAGCGCTCGTAAAAATGAGATAGACTTTGGCTTTGGCTGATACCGACAATACGCCACTCTGCCGAATTTACTTACTTCCAATAACTTTAACATAGGTTCAAACCCTGGACTAGGCTGAACCCATATGAATTTATGTAAACAAATAACGTCCAATGGTAAGATACTTGTGTTTCTTTTCTTGCTCATCACAAAGAAATGCCATTTTTTAAGGTGTTACATGGATAGCCTATGAATTATGTAAGTACTGTAGTTGACATTTTACATCAGAGTTTGTTAGAAAATTCAAATCGGAGGGAGTTAAGTGGAAAATTGCCGTTGGCATGATTAACATGTGGTGACTCCTGCTTGAACCCCCGAAAAACACCCGTGTGATAATTTTTAGTTAGTTGCGACCTGTTAGTCACTGAGAGAGGATGTTTTCTTAAGAGTCACTTCTCACCGCGCGGTTTTGGGCTTGGATTATTTTAATAAAAGCTATATAGAAAAACAAGTCTTTGTTGATTAATTAAAATAAGAAATGCCCAGACACCCAGCCCGAACAGAGAATCAGCCCTGAAGAAGATGACGACCGACGAGAAAAACAAGTAAGAACCAAATTTTTTCTCCTCCTCATCATCATCCTCTCTCATACTCTGTCTCTGTCTCTCTCTCTGTCTCTGTCTCTCTGTCTCTCCCTGTCTCTCTCCACCATTATATACCCGAGTAAGAGTATATAACTGAAGGAAATAGTCAATGAAAAATAGACTTAATACTAGAATTCAAAACAAACAGTATAGATGAAATTTAAAATTTAAAATTTTAAAATTCTAAATTTTTAAATTTTTATTTAAATATAAATAATTTTGAAAAATAAAAATAAATAATTATACGTATAAAAAATAAAAATAAATAATTTAAATTTTTTAAATTTTAATTTTTGAAAAATGGACTTAATACTAGAATTCAAAACGAACAGTATAGATGGAATTTGAACACATTGATGATATGCAATGTTAAATTGAGGCTTTTTATGTGTAATGGTTATAGTCGTAAGAAAATTTACACAGCAAATCGATTTTAAATCTGGACAAAGATGTTTGTATTTCGCATGGATTTAATACCTTTGGTAAAGATATGAATCCAACTGTTTCCCCTCATCTAAGGGTAAATAGTTGGGCAGATTGGACTCTTTAACATTAGTTAGGCAACCGGCCCAGCAGAAGAAAAAACCTGTTAAACTCCGCTTAAAAATTGTGCCAGAGGGGTTGCGTAAATACATACATCGATTTTAATCTTGGTATTGTAACCGATCGAGGAGAAAGAAACTCTGAAAAATCTGTTGAACTCCGCTTAAAAATGACCTTGTGCCCTATCCTGTTCGTGGAGGAGAGGTTGAGTAAATACATACAATCTATAGTTACTTAAAGCTATCATCGTTTACTAAGGATTATTATTAGTTACTTGAAATCATATGACTGTGTGCAAACAAATGAATATTGTTAAACAAAATAAGTACTTGTAAAATTTACTTAGTAATGTTAGATAAGAATACTTGAAAATACAACTATGTACAGATTATTTGTATTAGATAAGAATACTTGAAACCATACAACTATGTACAAATTATTTGTATTAGATAGGAATACTTGAAACCATACAACTATGTACAAATTATTTGTATTAGATAGGAATACTTGAAAACCATACAACTATGTACAAATTATTTGTATTAAATAGGAATACTTTATATAAACTGTAAATTTATATTAAGAATAGTTACTTGAAGCTATAATTTATTAAGGATTATTATCTATCCGAGCATAGCAATGTTACAACTTGAAGAAAGTCGGAGTGAAAATCGGCCGAAATGTTGTGTATATAACAATAAAGATGAGGACAACTGTCCCAAAAATTCAAATAATACCATTTGTAATTGTTCTGTATAAATCTTTAATTGATCAGATTCTAAGATACCCGATGTAGACAGATACTTCAGCAGGTATATATATGTGTTTCTTTATAGTTCCTTTTTTATATTTGATTTTCCATGATCTTTAGACAATTGCAATTAAGAATTCTTGGAACTTTTTATGGTCGGATTTCTTCGAGTGGTGGTTTGTTGTCGGGAACAGTTAAACACCGGAAACCATGAACATTTAGCCGTCAGAATGATTATGAAATATCAATTCAAAATCTATTTTCTATTATTTTCGACCCACACACTTTCACCGAAATATGCGGAAAGTAATCGAAGTTTTAATCTCAATTAGGAACAGAATTTACGTCACTCCTGACTTTCATCTCTCTTAAGTTTATGAAAAACAGGATATATTTTTAGCTTCAATATTAGACTGGGGAATATCATTCAATGTCTGGAACTTCTTTGTATTATTTGGACACATGGCGCAACGGTTATAAGGGTAGAGTTAATATCATTCTGATTGACAATCATCTCTAGGTTGCCAGTTCAATCTTGATCACAGGCGAGAATAACAGAATATTTAAGATAGCTTAACATTTGTACCCGGTCATGGAAAGAGAACAATCTACCCCAATGGATTAAATAAAGGGTGATAAAATTACATTTTGTTTATTAAAATATCTTCTTTATATGATTTTTTTTGAAGTAGGCAGAGATATCACAAGGTGCCGGGTTCGATACTGTTCGGACGGCTATTGGTAACACTGTTGTGTTTATTGTGCATGTGCCTGCTCCAGCCGCACCTCGCTGCCACGCCCAGTCTTGATTTGGCAGTCGTTTTTGATAGAGCTCCGGATTGAAGCTACTGTCAACTGTGAAGTTCGTGTTGTTATTCGATTTTTGAATGCAAAATAAATAAATAAATAAATAAAATAAAATACCCCCCACCCCCCGAAATTCATCACAAATTAAAGGAAGCCTTTGGCAAATCGTGCGTGGTGTATGGAGTTTGTAACGACAGTGAGGTTTAACACTTCCTAAGCGACATGATGGTGAGATGGTATGACATGGGTATACAAAAACTGTCATAGCAACCACAAAAATGTGTCAACCGAAATGGTGATTATGTAAAAAAAATTAGTAGATGTTCAAACTTTAAAATCACTGGCAAACAATAAGCGTTTCTGTGATTTCTATATATTTTTGAGACCTTGCCTTTGAGATTACCTTTGTACATACAAAAAGTATTAACATGAATACATAAAAGTAGACAAACACGCTGCCCGCATGTAGCTTCAGCAATCATAGTGTAAAGCAGTGATTCTCAACCGAGGTCCACATGGACCCCAGTGTCCATGTAACATTACTGGAGGTCCCCCACACAAAAAGACACCGTATTGGGGATCCATGGTGTAATGGTTAGAGTCATGGGAAATGGATTCGATGATCCGAGTTCAAATCCTAGATGAGGCTGTTTGCATTTCACATAGCACTAATACTCTTGGGAAAGATATGCATCCAACTACTATCCCTCCAGTTATGGGTAAATAGTAGGGCAGACTGGGTTCTTTAACCTTGGTTAGGTAACCAGTCTAGGAGAAAGAAAACTCTGAATTCAAACCTGATAAACTCTGCTTAAGATATTGACTTTGTGTCGCATCCTGCTCGTGCGGAGGGGTTGGTAAATATATATTGGTGACCCACGGTCATATTTTAGTGGTCCCTGGAGCAATTCTACTTCAGAACAATTACAAAGAGCCCGGATGACCTGACGAGAGTGATCTGAAATGTGGCGACACTTATGCCACGTTTCTTCTTGACAAGTTTAATGAAGGATTTAACAATGAATGACAATGACTGTATTGTCGTTTCAATGAATCAATACAATTTTTCAAGACGTGTGTTACTTTGGCGACAAGAAAAAATATGGCAGTCATTGAGAAAGAATAAAGTTCTTAATCATTTTCTACATTTATGGTCTGTTATCCTTTGAAATTGATGGAAGGAACATGAGTAACAAGAGTGTAGAATTTGTTAGGGGAATCTTCATCTTCGTTATGGTGACGAGACAGCCTTACTCTTCTACGGAACGGTACATGGCGGATACCATTTGACCAAATATGTTTGTTCAATTTTGTCACAGTAATCTCTAAACACTGTGTACATTTTATATGAATTGGCTATTTTTAGAGTAATTAATTTAAAAAAGAAGGAGGGCAACGCTTTTATAATTCTGTCGGCCATGTTTGTGGATCAGAAATGATCCCCTCTCGCCTTTTTCTTAATTAAGTTATTCTAAAAATAACCAATTCATAACAGAATAGACGCAGTTTTTAATGATTAATTCCGAATCTACAAACATGGCCGACTGAATTGAAAATGCATTGCCTACAAAAAATTGTTTTAGCCAGTAAAAAGACATTTTTTCCATTACTTTTCATATTAGAATAACTTTGGCAACGTACGAAAATGTCAGTAATCTATATTGCCAACCCTCACAGTAAAGTAGATTGTCTTTAATTGTTAAATATGTTTATTTGCAATAAATCATTTTCCCTTCAAAATAGATCATTATCATTTACTATTTCTTTAATTTTTGATGCAATCACTTTACATTTTTTATTAGTGAAAAATATAAGAAGCTTTTTTTTCTGTGGAAATGCTATGGGGGCCCACAAAAAAGATAAAAAAGGATTCAAATGTTGAGAATCACTCGTGTAAAGATTATAGCAATAGGATTTATACAAATTAGGGCTTTTTCTATTTAAATTAAACTTTAAAAAAATCTTTGTTTAAATTTAAAAAAAAAATATTTTGCATAAATTAGCCTGTTAAAGAATGATAATTGCATATATCGTTTTCTCTTACGGTATAAATATAAGGACAATTCACGACAAAGTGATAACGAGGATATTCTATTGCTTGAAAAATTTGATAGAACAAAATACAGACATGACATACAAGGAAACATATAAATAGTTGTATAAGAGAAACGTCCAAATAGGAAAATGATCATTTATAGGTCAAGTTTTGCTACCGCTGGTAAAAGTACAAACCCTTACACATTGAGCATGTTCTGGTGTGCCATGCGATATGAAATGCTAGACATGCGAAGTCCCCTTGTCATGTACACAAGAAACGCAAAGCTGGAGGGTAAAAGAGATTTTAACTTTGCCGCTTCCAGTTTTATATTGCTACGCCACCTAGCACCGACTGGTAGATACGAGATGTAATTATTTCTCGGGTTCCCCCTTTAGTCGACAACATTTACAAAAATTAAAATGTATGGAGGCGTTTGTCGTGTAATGGTCATCGTTGTACGAAATGATCGTGGTGAACCGAGTTCAAATCCGAGACGAGGCTGTTTGCATTTCACATAGCGCTAATACTCTTGGATAAAGTATGAATCCGACTTTTTTTCCTATAGTTATGGGTAAATAGTAGGGTAGAATAGGCTTTTTAACCTTGGTATGGCAACCAGTCTAGGAAAAGGAAAAACTTTGAACCTGTAAAATAATCTACACCATTTACAATGCAAACTTTTATTTCTTAGTGAGATATAAAACACACATTGCAGAATTTTAAGCGCATTAATAACATGGATTGTTTTGAGGCAAAATGTAAATCAACTAGACTTTGATAAGACATCTTTAATAAATAAGATGATAATTATAGTGAAATAATGATTATCTAAAAGATCATTGAGAATATAACGTAAATAACTATGGGAATCGTGGCAGCTGTGGTAACATAGTTTTGTTTACAGACAGACACATAATCTCCATTATGATAAGAAGATATCGTGGTGTAATGGTCAGCAAGCTAGATTAGCAGAACATTTTTAGTCAATTCTCACTGGGTGCCCTATACTTCTGGCCTTGTGCCACAACCACGCTTAGTAAATAACTATATTAATATGAATTGTGTGTGTGTGTGTGTGATTGAGAGAGAGAGAGAGAGAGAGAGAGAGAGAGAGAGAGAGAGAGAGAGAGAGAGAGAGAGAGAGAGAGAGATGAATGAAAACCCGTCGTTTTTTTCTTCTTTTGTGGGGTGCCGCGAATTAAACAATTTACAGGGGCGGCGCCACTGATTTTTTGTATATAATCTAATTTCACTTTGACATATTTAATTCTTAACTTGAAAAGGGAAAATTCTTTTGACCCCACCCTGTATAAATTAGTTCACCCAAAATATGGCAGATCACAGCTGTTCAAACGTTTTGGATTGGCGACGCACTTTTACTAAAAAATATTTTTTCATCAATCTCAACTAACAAAACTACCACCGCAGGTCAGAGTGGACCTGGGAGTAATGCCAACTCTTCACTCCACAGAACTCCAAAAATGGAACCTAACCATCAGATGAAATGTCATGACCAGGACAGATCTTAGTTTATTTTTAGAGGGGCCTTACCCCTTCTGCAGAGGACACAGCCAGTGAATTCTAACCCCCGTTGGCAGGGCAAACGACACACTGAAGAGTGAAAAGCTCTATGGTAGATATTTTAAATCTCTAATAATATATACAAATAACAGTTTATCAATTTGTCAGTATGTCACATTTTTCAACTTTACTTCTAGAGGCCGTCGTTCAACATATCATACTATTTTGGAATCAGGCCGACTGCGTGAGGAAATTAAATACCTTCGGGACAGAGTTCCGACCCGCAATCCTGATATTTTGTATTACCAAGTTTTAATTACTGCGATTGTTTTCCGCAATGTTTTACGTGATTTTTTTTTTTGCGACGAATTTTTTGTACGATAACAATTTTAGTAACTTGGAAATAAATTTGGGAATAATCGAAATTAATTGCGAAATCCAAAGAAAGTCCCCTATAAAATAGAAATAATAGTTTGTATGGAAAGTAAGGACCTACGTACATTAAATTGTCTTTAAATTAAGTGACAAACGAAGAATTATCATTGAATTCTTAAAAGGTAAGATTAAATGTTAATACAATACTTAAATACAGCGATCAATTTTGAGTTCTTTTGTTGTTTATTGTTGCTTATTGCACACGGCAGCAGTATGCCTCGCAAAAAGAAATCTCCACCAACAAAAGGACCAGATTGTAATCAAAATAGTCAAGGCTTTAGAAAGGAAAAGCAATTCGTGTACAAATGAAAACCCAGATGTGTCGTTATAGTATATGGCCTACCTTTTTGATTCTGTTATAGTATGTGGCCTACCTTTTTGATTCTGTTATAGTATTGTGGCCTACCTTTTTGATTCTATTATAGTATATGGCCTACCTTTTTGATTCTGTTATAGTATGTGGCCTACCTTCTTGATTCTGTTATAGTATGTGGTCTACCTTTTTGATTCTGTTATAATATGTGGCCTACCTGGTTTGAATGTGTCCTACCTCAGTAAGAGTATATTTATAGATATAAGTAGTAGGCAATTTATTGAAACTAATTATTTTTCACATATATTCAATTTCAAGAAATGCAATTCAGTCATAAGCTGTATATAGTAATTAAGAATAATTAAAAAAGAATGTACCCATAATTTACATGAATCAGAGATCTATTTATTCTAAAATATTCTAAAATAGGGTTAGAGTTAGGGTTAGCAGTTATTATTATAACCTTATAATATGCTTTTTATGGTAGGCCGCATACTATAAGAGAGACATGATTTCGTTGGCCACATTCAAAAGGTAGACCACATACTATAATGGTACCCCGGATTCAATACCAGCCATCGTCAACAGCACATGAGTAGCACAGCTAAGATCTGTGGTAAAGATGATGGTAGGTGTGGCGCTCCTCCTCAGATGCAAAAACAATCTCCCTAGTCTGGCGCTAGTGTTAAAGGGGATTGACGCTGTCTGATTGATACTGACAAAAGGCCATTCTACCGACATTACTTACTACTTGATAAAATCAGCCCTGTCGGTTGGTGCTTTAGAATACACCGACTACACTTCTACAGAGGGGTAAGTCCCCCTCAATGGGGCCACCTGTTGGCCGTGACTCGTGGTAGATGAGAAGTCCATGACATGCAACACTTCATTTTGGCCCGTACTTCGGCTAGACGGGCAGTCGGAAAGGTCCCTTCTGATCGCTTACGTTAAGCCCTAGCACCTATATGATTGTCCCAACCCTATTGCCCTTATGCCAAGCCCCAACCCTTTTTATCATATATGTGCTAGAAGGCGGTGACTGAGGGTTTGCATGTCCTGGGAATAACACTAAACTCTATCTGCTTGTGAGGTTCCAGTTTTGGAGGTTTGGGGAATGTGGAGCACCCCTGGTCCACTCAGACCTGGAGCGGTAGTACCTGTTATGGTCCTATCTATGGGTTAAATAGAAAAATGTGTTTATAAAAATAATTGAGTATCCATTAAGAATGAATTTATTTCAAAACTTTGTCAACATTTTAAATGACCCACCGATGTTGATATGCCGTAAAACAAAACTAACAAACTTAATAAAATGTATGTACTCAATGCATGACTTGTTAATGTTGGACCGAAGGGTTAACCAAGTGTCCTCTGCAGGAGCTAGCGTAATTGCCTCCTAATAGTGCGGCTTTTAAGCTAGTAAGTAATATTTCCTCATATCAAGACTAACAAAACCATCTTGTAAGTTTTGTGTTTTTCTATCTGGATTAACCTATATTTCTTTTCGAATTAGAAACCGACTTGTGTTCTTTTTTAGTTGAAGATTTAGACATTTCCTCACACTTCACAACGCATATGTGTATTAAATACTTAAATAGATTATCAAGTCATTTATGACGTCTTTCTTTCTTTCTTTCTTTCTTTCTTTCTCCCCCCTCTCTCTCATTATCACTGAATGAAATGAACGTATAACCCAGCTCTATCTATCTTCTGTTGCTCAAGAGAAGGGAACAGTTTAATAACACCCTCTACCCTAGAGATGCCATAAAGGACCCAGTATGGCACCCCGGTAATCTCCTAGGTCAGGGGTGGCAAATCATTTTGAGAGCGTGTGAACCACATTGGCAAAAATCTTCGGGATTATAATCACTCACGTGCTCATAGTTTTACCCCCTCCCCAGATTATCACTTTTATGTATCTGCTAACGGGACTTGTGGATATATCACAGTATGGTAATTTAATTTAATATAATTTAATATATTAATACGCGTGTTCCTAAATCTTATCCTATAACACCCTCTTGTTATGAGACCGTCCGAATCGTTCAAGATGCAATGCAAAAATGTGAATACAGATTATCTAGTGTCACTTATTCGCAGATTACTTATTTGTGCCATTCTATTTCACCCAATTTTAAAGATAAAACATTCCAAATGGTCTTGTGTCGCTTAAATATCTAACATGAAATTAAAAAGTTTCTTTTATTTACAATAATGAAATTGTGAATAACGAAATATATTTTGGTAATTTTGATCTTATGTCGTCCTGACCTCTTTCCCCAATTTATCCTATTTTTTTTAGAAGAGCCAGCGTTGTATATTGGTTTACTGAAGATATAAAGATGTGCTCCAAGGATACGTTGAGCTCTGGAGTTTGGATAAGCTCCAAAAACATGCTATCAAAGGTTGAAAAAGAAAAAGAAAAAAGAGCTCTTAAAGATTCCTCGGTACCAGTAATACTGTTGGCAACAAAATAGAATATGTAACTATTGATCTTGAAGTTTCTATAAAATTAAAATATTTACAAATAAGATGTGTATTAAGTATTATATCGATTGTTATTGTATATTTTTGTATTATTCATTGCAAAGATAGCAGTTGGAATTACATGTAATGAAATTGCAAATAATCGTTTCTGACTCCACTTGATTTTTGTTTCATTTCGTGGAAATTCCTCGGGCCCCGCAAGTAATTTAATTATTACGTTTGATATATTTACTTAAGAGCTATTGCTAAATACTTCCACATGTAAAAGTATGATAATCTTGATTTAATTCTCTCTAACTCTTTCTTTCTTTCTTTCTTTCTTTTCCTCGTTTCATTATGTTCAATTGAAACAGATTAGCGTGATCGATTCCGTGTGCTCACCCCTGCTCTCTATCTTCCCCTACTCCCTTTCTTTCTTTCGTGATTTCTTATGATACTTTTATGTATAGCATGTCCTTTTTCCTTTATTTATGATAAAAACGGAATGGTCCATTATTTAGCGGAGGTGACGACATTCATAAGAAATAAGAATTCGACGGATAAACAACAACCGAATAATAAGGATTTACATTTTTGCATTTCATCTTGGACGATTTGGACGGTCTCATTTTTAACCAGAGGGTGATGCAAGATGATAAGGTCGTACAATCAAGGGACACAAATGTTGATATATAGATATCTGTATTTTTACAAAATGAAAAATGTGAGAGTAAATGCTTATTCAATTATATATTTTGCGTTGAGACTTTATTTTGTATTCATCCGCGCACCCCCCCCCCACCTATGGCAATCAAGTAAAGCGCAAAGTAGTGCGCCGCGTTCACCAGCCGATTACTTTGCGCCCTAGTAACCGAACACTTCCTTTCTCCAATACTATATATATATATATATATATGGTGATTGCCGCTTCTTGACAGAATAAGGCCTTTTCTACAAGTAGTTCAGTTGTGAGCAGTTGTGAGCACGCAGATGGCCCACAGATCCAGCTTATTTTGTGTACCCTGTCACACATATGAAACCTTCGACATACAGGCCCTGCCACACAGGTCAGACTTCAAATGTAGGAAATGATTCCAAGGCGTCCGTCATGTGTCACTTTAGAATGGAGGGCTCGAGTCACCTTACCTCAAACTTCTTACAGCTACCATCGACCTGTCTTTCCATGAGGATGTGTATCCAGTCCACCCCTTTCTGTCAATTGGTCCTTATAGCTGAAGCCGATTTCCGCAAGAGCATCGATGTCTGCCCCTTATTGAGATGCTTCCCTGTCACGATACCAGTACGTAGTTTGGGGTTTCCCAATCTCTCAAGATCGGGAGGTGTCCAGACATTCCAGGTGGCTATTCTTAGCATTGTTTTCTGTTGTATTTTCTAGTTTTCGCCCAGCTAAAGTGGACAACCGTCGAGGCGTTGGTTTTTGGCCAGCTTGATAGATAAAGCGGCATTTGTTTAGGTCACCTTTCCTAGAGACTTCCCAGATGGCTGGGTGAACAGTGTTAACCAAGGGGATGCTCAATCACCCACATCCTCACCGAGGCACGTTGCTGTTCAATCAGCAAGGCGGTGACGTTAAGTACGTCACGAATCACGCCGTAAGTAGATTTACATATGCATGCTTCCATTCCGTCAGGCCTGCGCTCCTCACCATTCCTCCATCACACTGGGACTTGTAAAAATATCTGCACGTGTTTTGTTTTACATGTTGCGCGCTTGTGCGACACGCACCGCATGCTCTCCTTCCCCAAAGTCAAATATCAGTGACAAGCCGAGGCAAGATGACTGGGAGACTTTGGGGAACGTAGGTGGATGATCTGATGAGATCTACGGGTCCACCACACCGAAAAACAAAAACAAAAAAAACTAAGTTTTAACTTAGTATAAGTCCAGAAGTACCATTTTAGATTATCAAGAATCGAACTCAAAATTAATTGTGTTAGAGTCAGAGATAAAACGCAAAATGCTACACATAAAATTCTATACATTCTTCCTATAAAGAAAGAAATATTCAAACAAACTTAGCTGAACCAAACTTTCTAAGCGCTTGTCCACTTCTAGGCTGTTGACTTCTTAATGCCTAGGCACGTCTTATTTATCTTTTTTTTATGCAATACATAATTACATCGATGCCATAAAACAAAATAAAACGAATGGAATAAACAAATAAAAGCTTCTGAAAATAATATCTTACTTATTCAATACTAGAAGCGGCTACCCGGCGTCGATTGGGTAAAAAGGGGGGCAAATTGTTAGTCTCGCAGATCAATTATTACTGAATTGCGAGTAGGATCCTCGCAGGATGTCCCATTAAAATCTCTACTCAAGAAAAGACTTTACTTTGATTTGGCCTGAGTCAGAAAAAGAAAGTGCAGACACTCTGAAAGGAAAAATCAGTGTCTCCTATTTAAAATATTAAATGCAAAAAAAAAAAAAATCCATGATGTTTTCATTAAAATTGTATTTTTTAATTATCTCCACAAATATAAATCAATTCTCAAAAAGCAATATCTGGTGATAGTGAATGTGTATGTATATTTACTTTGTCATTAATTGTTTCATTTTCGGAGTTTCATCCGTACATACATACACACAAACTACTCTTTATATATGTATGTATGTATGTATGTGTGTGTGTATAGATAGATAGATAGATTTCTCGATAACATTAGCCTTTGTAAAATTATTCTTTTAGTCATAGGGCTTTTTTATTATAGATTTTTAAACACGTTTCCCTTGATGAAATTTTTATACAGGTTGATTAAAAAATATGTTAAAATTTCTAAAGGAGCTCCTTTAGGATATTACTAGAAACAGCTACTCGGCGAGACTTGGGTAGAGGGGGGGATTATTTAAGAAAAATAGTCTCACAGATCCATTATGACTGAATCGGATGCCCCATTAAAATTCCCATATAAAAATAAAATCTTGCGTTGATCAGGCCACTCTGAAATGAAAAAAAAATAATTCTTCTATTTAAGATATTAAATCTTTAAAAAAATCCATGCTGTTATCATTTAAATTTTATTTAAAAAAATTATCTTCACGAATATAAATCAAATCTTCATTATTTTTGCTCTAAAATCAAGATCTGGTGAAAGCGAATATATATATATATATATATATATATAATATATATATATATATATATATATACTTTGTCGTTAATTGTTTTATTTTTGTAGTTTCCTTCGGACATACATACATACATATATACATAGCAATAGCATAATTTTTACAGATCACTGCCGTTTCTCACAATCCTATAACCCCACCACCAGAACCTTTCCTCTCATGAGCCCTCAAATGACTCATCAAATCCACTGCAGATCCATTTGATGCAAATATGACAAAGGAAGGACGTCCTTCCCGTTGTATCAGATGATAAAATTTGATGCTTGTGCACCACCATGTCTCTTAAGACCAGAAGCTGACTTACAGACTTTGTTGCAGATTGCACAAGACACATTGTTTGTTCCTGGAGTTTGCAGGAATTGTCCTGATGCGATTCCCTGTGATTGACATATCCAGCCTTAGAAAGCAGAATTTGACCACATGTCAGACATTTCCAACCTCCATGTTCTCTCAAATATGACAGGTGTATCCCTTTCAAAGTAGATGCTTGAGGTTTTCATGCTCAATTCTTTCACTCTCAAAACTGGTAAGCCATCATCCACATAAATTCTCCAGTCAGTTCTCTTAAATGCCAACTTTTCCCAGTTGTCAGGATTTATTTTATTTTTACAAGGTTGTTTTTTTAAAGAAATCTTTATACCTCTTCCAAGGCTTATGCTGTGGCCTTTTGACATCATGCAGCTGACCGTAAAGGAGTTGCTTTGGCATTCTAGCATCACTCATACGCACAACATGACCTGCCATCACATTTAGGCCTTTATGATAAGAGTTTCAATGCTTGTGCATCCTGCCCTTATAAGGACTTCTGTGTTAGGTGAGTTGGAATTCCACTTGATGTTTAGAATGCGTTTCAAACATTTCTGATGAAAGTGTTCAAGAATTTTCAAATGTCTTCGAAACAAAGTCCATGTTTCCGAGGAGTACAATAGAACACTCAACACGCAGGACCTATAAACCTTCAACTTTTGTTTTATGGGTGATGCTGGTATCAGACCATAACCGTATTTCGGCCTTCCATAGCTCACAGATGCCTTCTGGATGCATAGTTGAATCTCAGCATCTAAAGATCCATCACAAGTCAGTGTACTTCCCAAGTATGTGAAAGATTCAACAATATACAGACAAGTACCATGAATGGTTATAGTTGGTTTGATATACGGTTCACTTTTTACGGGGCTGAACATTACCTTTGTCTTCGTCAAGCTTAATTTTAATTCAAAAGCAGTGCACGAGGAAGCAAATAGGTTCCCATTATTTTGAATATCCTACATATATACATTCATACGCACCAATTGCCCTTTATATATGTATAGATAATTCTAAAGTCACCGCTTGTTCACCATTTCTGTCAACACATTATTGGAATCTTCCCTCGATGGTTCCCTTATATCAGTTCTGCTTTTCTAATAAAAATACTTCAAATGAAATATTAACATTTTTTAAATCTTAAGATTTCAAAAATATGTTGACATGGATAGTGAACATGTGGAGATTATTTGAAATTATATCATAAAGTAACTCCCATAAGGGCGTTAACATTATTATTTTTTAAATCACCCAGTACTTAGACTGGTCTTAAGAGCTGGGGATCTTTTTTGCTAACAATGCGACCGACGGAATTACTTTATTTTATTTTTATTTTGCCGACTTTCTGTTTTTAATTATTTTTTTCGAGTTTCTTTCTTTTTATTTTGTGTGCGTTGTTTATTGTGTGTGTTTTAAATATACAGGGTGATTGTAAAGTAGGGTAGGTCGATTTTTCACTTTTTTATCCCCTTTTCACTAATGCTAGACCAAGGAGATTGTTTTTATCGTCTGAGGCGGAGCGCCACACCTACCATCAGCTCCTCACTTTACCGCAAAGATCCCTATGCTACTCATACGTTGAGTTGGCGAGGGCCGGTATCGAACCAGGAACCTTGAGGTTCCAGTCGAACACTCTACCGACTGAATAGATCTTGGAATGGCACCAATTTTTGAGGAAATGGCATTAAAGATCGGAGATAAAACTGCACTGAAAAATCCTCGGTTATGGAAAATTTGGCCCCAAAATCTAACAATTTCAGTATTTAAACCAAAGAATGTTGTCATTATATTTTATCAAAATGAAATTAAATGACAAAATTATAAATATAAGTTCAAATTAAAAATATGGGCGCTCCATTATTGAAAAACGATGATTTTTCAGTGCATTTTTGTCTACGATCTTTGATGCCATTTCCTCAAAAATTGGTACAAGTTTAAGATTTCTTTTTGTGCAAAATTTGCGCCCCAAAAATTGAACAAAAAATATATCAATTTCAGTATTTAAACCAAGGAATGTTGTCATCATATTTTATCAAAATGAAATTAAATGACGAAATTATAACTATAAGTTCACATTAAAAATATGCACCCCCATTATTGCAAAACCAAGAATTTTTCAATGCATTTTTGTCTACAATATTGACATACAACACTCCACTTTGGTCCTTACTAAGGCTAGAAGGACGGTCGGAGAGGCTCCTTCCGATCAATCGGCTGGTCACCTTAAGCCCTAGCACCTATATGATTGTCCCTACTCTATTGCCCTCATGGCAATTCGCAGCCTTTTTTTATAATATAAAGCTAGAAGGTGGTGTCTGAGGGACTTAGTTTCCTGGATATGACGTTAAGCTCTATCTGATGGTGAGGTTCCAGTTCTGGATGTAGAGCACCCATCATCCTCATTGCTCCCAGGTATGACCCGGAGTGATATTACCTGTTAGGTTCCATCTATGGGTTAAATAGAAAAATGTGTTTAAAACAAACTGAGTACCCATCAAGAATGAATAAAACAAAAACGTCTTCGGCATAAAATGACCCAATGAGTTGACATGCCGTAAAAACCCAACCAAACCAACCAACCAACCAACCAACCAACCAACCAATCAAAAAATTGTAAATTCATAATGAAAATTGCTCTGTTAACAATTATGATTATAAACAAAATGTGTGTTCCTAATGTAAACATTTTAACGTAATAACACTTTCAAGGAGTTTTTAATGTCACCAGCGGCGCCTTCGCTGGCTTGGGCAAGTCAGGAGAATGGAAAATGGCCGCATCTCAAAAGATCTTTTGTACGGTGAATCAGTAAAAGGCTCCCGATCGAATGGTAGACCATGAAGATATGCTATATTGACACATGCTATATTGACACAAACAAATGGGAAGTAGATGCAAAAAAATAGAGCGGCCTGGTGCCTAAACGTTAAGCAAGGCACGGAGAGGGATGAGGCGGAGAGGAGAATAGCCTCGACAGCAAAGAGAGCCAGAAAGAGGGAGAAAAGACAGCAGCCCCAGAAAGCATCACAGTTTGTGTGCATTCAGTGCACCAAAGACTGTCACTCAATAATTGGCCTGCAGAGTCACTTGCGCAGATGCAGATAAAACAAGATCCACGGTAAAATTTCCTACAACACAACTTAGTCTAGTATTATTTGTATTATTCGGAATATTGTCCTCATCTTCATTGTTATCTGGACAACGTTTCGGCTGATATGCCCTTCGGCCTTCTTCAGGTATTTCTTGTCAGACTCGGGAACCTTCTCATCATAATCGGGAACCGTCTTGTCGTAATCGGAAGCCATCACAAAATTTGGAACCCAACCCTTTATTCAATCCACGGAGTATCCTGTTCTCATTCCGCTAACCATAGCTGGGGTACAGGTGTTAAACGTATGTTAATTATTATTCTATGTTACTGCTGCCCCTGACCAGGACTGAACCTGCAGTCTAGAGATAACTGTCACTTAGAACTGTCTTAACCTAACTCCTTTATCCACTAGGCTATGTATCCAATTCAGAGAAATAACAACTTAGTCTGTTAATTTTTTTTAATAATAAAAAAAACCCCGATGCACTAAACTTATGTCACCAAAAGGTTGCAATTTGGGAGAATCTTTATTTTAATTGAGATTATGTATGTCTGTAACCAAAACTACATCACCTCCAACGTCGCAATTCCTTTAGTTATTTACGCCATATTCTCACTGATTATTTAACTCTTTGTCTCTTTAAGCCATTCACAGTGGTCTTCGACAAGGAACTGTTTCTACTCATACCTCATCCAAGCAAAATACAAAAACTGATAACTAGTTCATTATAATTAAGCATAAATACTCAGATTGCAATAATAATTGAACTTTATTTGGATAGAATGAGTTCTGAGGTAAATAGTGAATGCGTTTAAAATACTACAATGTGTGTTGTATATCACAAATAGATAAAGTTTGACATAGTTCATGGTGTAGATAATTTGTATACTGGGTTTAATTGATAATTAAGTTACGCTATTGGTTTTTAATATTGTTTTATTCTCAAACGTATTAAAAGCAATCCTATTTTTTTAAATATAGAAATCAATTGAAGTAAAATAAAATAATTGTAATCTTTATATATACGTTCTTAGTCAGTATTGTTAATCTTTCTAATTTGATATAATATTCTATATTGCCCTTATGGCAAGCCCCAATCCCTTTTTATCATATGGGTGCTAGAAGGTGGTGGCTGCGGGTCTACATGTCCTGGGAATGACGTTAAACTCTATCTGATGGTGAGGTTCCAGTTTTGGAGGTTTGGGGAATGTGGAGCACCCCTTCATCACCATTGCTCCCTGGTCCACACTGACCCAGAGTGGTAGTACCTGTTAGGGTCCCATCTATGGGTTAAATAGAAAAACATGAGTTTATAAACAAAATTGTATTATCCATTAAGAATTAATTTATTTCAAAACTTTGTCGGTATTAAATGACCCACCGAGGTTGATATGCCGTAAAACAAAACCAAACAAACAAACAAATGATATTCTATTACATTAAACTGCGTCTGGCAGAGGGCGCATATTTTTGTTAGTAAAGGTACAAAAATAATAAAAAAAGTTGATAAAAACATTGTTTAATTATAAAGATTTTATATGTACCAAAATGCCACCTGATAAAACACTCTTTTTCGTAAAAACATTCTACCCCGAAATCGGCTAATTATCGGATTTTAATAAAATTTTCGGTATTTGAAGCAATAAAGCATTCTGTTAATATATTTTAACGTTTTAAAAGATAATTCCATGAGAATTCTACGAAGAATTAGATTTTGTTTCCATTTTTTGTTTTAAGTTAAAAAAATTGTAAAATAAATTACAATATTGCTATTCAATGCATTATTTTTTACTTTATTCGTATTCGTATCTTAATGATATAAGGGGGTGGTTAATATAATAAAAAAAGTAACATTTTAAATGTTTTTAGAATTTTAAAATTAACATCCGTAGATAAAACATTATTATTTTACCAGAATTTTAAATTTGTGGTTATTTTACCAGAAATGGCCATAATATGGATTCCCTTTTTTGCTGGAACAAAACTATGAAATGTGACATTTTATTTATATATGTAAGAGATTATGTGCTTAATTAAAGTCATACCTAATTTGTTAATTAATGAATTATAATTAAATGAATTAGGCGTGCATATCGGTTTAAATTAACAAATCGAGAAAAAGTCGATCTCTGTATGTACATTTATCGACTTTTTCTCGATTTGTTTACGCTTTACATTTAAACCGATATGCACGCCTAATTCATTTAATTATAATTGATTAATTAAAAAATTAGGTATGACTTTAATTAAGCACATAATCTCCCCCCAAAATTGTCGGCTATCGCCATTTCAAACACATTGTCCATTTCATATGTAAGAGATATAACGAAATGCATGGTTATTTTTATAATAGACTTTTAATCTATTGGATTATGCCCTGTTAAATTATTAAAGTTATAGTACTTATAAATCATGATACACCTAAAATCAAGATTATTTCAGGAAGAAATCCAGTTTTCATAACATGACAAATGTATTAATATCTAACCAAACAGGAACGAAAATACAAAAAGGGAATACATGTATGAAGGAGTGTCTTTGTAGTAGAAGTGAAACGGTCCATTTTAACTACTTGACAACAATGTTCCTTTGGTTATATTTGCTTTTGATCAGCAATTACGTATGTGCAATGTCTGGCTTACGTAATGTGTAGGCGGCGTTAAGACGTATCGCATATGTGCCAATGGCACTAGATCCCGGACCCTAGCATATTGACGAAAACTCGCATCCTCCTCCTAACGCATGCCGAACGAAAGCGATCTATCTTCACGCTTTTTCTTTGTTGCTATGAACCTGCTTTAATACAGTATGCTTTATGGATGATTTAATAGGAATTTTAGCTCAGTCTGTTAAGCATCCGCCTAGTAACCACATGGTTCCGGGTTTGTTACCACTCCTTGCCAACTCAGTACATGAGTAAAAAAGCTTGTATCTGTGCGGTAAAGTAGGTAGCCGACGGTAGGTATGGTGCTCCACCTTAAACGCAAACATTATCCCTGGTCTAGCGCTAGTAAAAAGGTGGATAGCCTCCCTCACTGATACCGACAATAGACCACTCGACTTTTACTTTGTACTAGTAATTACAATGATAAACAAAATGTGAGTTTCCTAATGTAACAAAAATAAAACAGATGTAAAGTTTTTTATGTTTATATTACTTGGATTATTTGGACTATTGTCTTCATTTTTATTGTTATCTACACAAAGTTTCGACCGATGTGCCCTCCATCCTTCTTCAGGTATTTCTTGTCGAACACGGAAACATTCTCGAATTCGGGAATATTTTCACGTTTAATGGTAATTTTTTAAAAAGTTAACCTATTTGTTGAATCATGTTCAATTAAAAAAATTGCAATTAAAGGGTTAAAGATACAGACAATTGTAGATTATTGGTGGGCCTTATATATGTAAGTTAGGATAACCTAGACAGAGAGTTGACGGAGCTTGGTGACTACATAAGCAGGAAAATGACAGTCACCAAGCGCCGCTTACCCTGTGATTAACTTAGATAAAAGGGATGGAGCACTCTATGACGGCCTTTATATACATACAGATGTGTGTATTAAAACAGTTAAAATCCCCTTCGCATTCTGTGGTGACAATAGCCAAGTGGTTAAGCTGTCCGACTGCTGCTGAAACGATCGGATTTCTATCCAGCTGTAGGTAGCTCACAAAAATTCTAGCCACACTGAAAGACTTGAATCAGTCGAAACACGTGTCTGTGGATGACATACATACACACACACACACACACACACATATATATATATGGTGGACTTGCTTATCTTAAACAATGAATGAGGGTCAGCAGTGAATGTCTCGTTTCATCTTACATTGTGAACGTCACCAAGAAGACATTTTATTTGTGTGTTTCTCGAGTGTGATACTAGCCCAACCCGACTGTGGACTACGAAGCTACATTGACAAATGAAATTTTCTAAAGCAGGAGTTAGATATTTTTTCTTCAGATCACGATGTTTGAATCTATTTTCTTCAAAACCCCTTAACTTAGCGAAACATGTCTTACACCATTCTTTTCGATTTGCATGGTAATATATATATATATATATATATATATATTATATATATATATATATATATAAGTGTATATATGTATGTATATGTATGTATTTACCAATTCCGCCGCACGAGCAGGATGTGACACAAGGTCAATTTTTATGTGGAGTCTACTAGATTTGAAATCAGAGTTTTCCTTCTCCTAGACCAGTTGCCGTACTAAGGTTGAAGAGCCTAGTTCGCCCTACTATTTACCCATAGTTGGATGGAGAATAGTTGGATTCCTACCTTTCCAAAGGGTATTAGTCCAGGATTTGAACTCGTGTCGACGTGTCCATTTCCTTCGACGACAGCCATTACACCACGGTCACCTCCGCCAGTATATGTATGTATATATGCATATGAATGTATTTGTATATATATGTATGTATATATGTATATAAATATATTTGTATATATATATATGTATAAATATGAATATGAATACATTTGTATGAATATGTATGAATATGTATGTATATATTTATATATTATAATATATATATATGTATATAAATGTATTTGTATATATATGCATGTATGTATATATGTATATGGTAAAGTTTTCGGGGTGGCTTAAAGTTGGTATCAGCCAATCAGCGAGGGAGTCTATCCCCTTTTCACTAGCGCTAGACCAAGGAGATTGTTTTTGCGTCTGAGGTCGAGCGCCACACCTACCATCAACTCCTTACTTTACCGACGTATATATATATATATATATATATATATATAAAGTGTGTCATAAAAGTGCCGAGTTTGAACAATGAATGGAACGTTGATTTTTTTTCAGAATATAAGGTGTGTCAAAAAGTACAAAAAATCTCGATACTTTTTTGACACAACTTGTATACAAGTATATATGTATATACGTATATATATATATATATATATATATATATATATATATGTACAATGTGTACAATGAAATACTTAGTGGAAGTAGTAAAACTGTTCAATTTTACGTTATATTTGAACACACATTTTACTTAGCAGTGTAATTTTGAAGCATTTCATCTTTTAAAATTTTACCAAAGTTTACCTTGATCGTATGTAACTTGGAAACTTTTGTTCCGGCTAATCCAATATTTAAATTTTATGCTCTACTTTACCTATCTTTCTCTTCGCTTCGCTTCACTAGACAAGCGTATTAAAAAGTAAAGAAGACGGTGTAAACGGAGAAAAGTAATCCACTTAAATATCACTCGGATAACCTACATTAGATTATTGAATCATATTATCGCTACCCGCAGCAAAATTTGCGCTATTTCTACGAATACGAAAATTCGGATATCGTTATGAGTTATATATTTTTTTGAATTTTTTTTTTACTCATTCTTTAAATTCTTTTTTTTTTTTTTTTTTTTTTTTAAATAAGGATAAATTATTTCATTTCAATGTGGCTTTTTCTTCGCAGTCCTTCACATTTGAAAGAAAGCTTTCATCAAAAAGATTGGGTTGAGTGAATTTAACAATGTAAAGAATTATCCTTTGGCTTCAATTCAATGCCCAACATAAATAGTTTGTGAAAAGAGAGTTTGCAGGGATTGGGGGTGGTCGTGTGCGTCAGCGGTTAAAGTTGGAGGAAAAACTGAAGTTTCTAAGATGCAAATAACCAGAGAAAATGAAATTCAAAATCTAATATGCAAATCTACAAAGCGTTTCTACAGAAGACATCTAATTAAATTTAAGAGATGAAAGAAAAAAAAAAAAAAAAAAAGTAAAAAGAAAAGAAAAAGAATACGTACCTGTTCCTCGAAGGGTTTCAACTAGGAAAATAGTTGCACAGTTTTCGTCCACACCACCGAACTTGCGGCGATTGTAACTAATACGAACATTCATTGAAATAAGACAGAATCAAGTTCAGTCGGACATTTTTTTGTTGGTTTTCTTTGTATTTATCAAGGTCTTCTTTCTTTTTTTTTCTCTTCTTATTTCCATCCTTGCTTATACTGCGCATGCGTGAGTTGGTCCGTAATTCCCCGGATGTAAACGCATTATTATTATTATTATTATTATCGATAATAGTTTGAAAATATATAGGAAATAAGTTTACTTCAAATAAAGATAAAAATTCGCGTGTAGTCAGGAGGAATGATGTAGTTACTTAGCGGGGTCTGCTTCACGATTGAGATGATTTGTTGGAGGCGTGTGGTTTAATGGTTACTATCATAGGAAACGGACACGTTGAGACGAGTTCAAATCCTGGACGCGGCTGTTCGCATTTCACATAGCGTTAATATACCCCTGGAAAAGGTACGAATCCAACTATTCACCACCCAGCTCAGGGTAAATAGTAGGGCAGACTAGGCTCTGTAACCCTTGGTATGGCAACCAGTCTATCAGAAGGAAGATTCTGAATTCAAACCAAAGGGGCTCACTTTTCGTTAGTGAAAACTACTTTGAGATCTCCTCCATCATTCATCCTAAATAGAACATAAGAAAGAAAGAATTGCGCTTTATATATCTTAGTGGCGCCAATGGTTAATGTAAAGAAAGTTGGGATATCGAACGCTGATTTTCAAGGCGGGAAAACACTAATCAGGCAGGGGATTGTGGTCCTATAGACTCGCTACCGCTATGTGACAGTATTTTGACACGGTCTGCCCAGTCCCGCCGGTTAGCAGACGTATTCCCCTTTCGCGTGTCCGTCGTGGTGTAATGGGTAGTATTCTAGTAATTTAAAAACACGTTTTTATACTAGAATAGTTTTTGATTTTAATAAAAAATTAGTTATCTCAGTCTATGTGAAATATTAATTTTGCACTAACAATAAACTGATATTGTTTTTTTTTTAAATCATAAAACTTTAAACGAAAGACACGTTTTAATATTAAAATAGTTTTTATTTAATCAGAATAGGAATTCTAGGAATGAAATAACTAATTTTTTTTAAGATCAAAAACTATTTTAATATATAAACGTGTCTTTGGTTTCTAAATAAATATGAAAAAACTTTTAAAAAATTTGCAGTGAGATTCTAATGTAAAAAAAATCGTCTGTTGCTTTTGTTAACAAACAACATAACCGGAAGTTAGCGGCGAAAAGCAAAAGCTATTCTTTTCAAAACTGCTTTCAGTCGGGGTGCTTATTGGTTACCTGGTCCCATTTATCTATCCTTTTGATACTACCATATATACACACCATGTGCATAAATATACATAATGTCTCAATAGAATATATACACACTTTGAATACCCGTAAAAACAATATTCATTAGTATGCAAAACATTTCCCAAAAGTAACATGATCTACAGACAATTTAAATGTATTTATACACACAAAGGTGTTTATATAATTCAAATAATTTAATTTAATTTATATACATATTTACCAAGCATTCCCCATGAGCAGGATGTGACACAAGGCCAATTTCTTAAGCAGAGTTCAACAGGTTTTTCATTCTTCTAGAACGATTGCCTATCCAAGATTAAAGAGCCTCGTCTGTCTTACTATTTACTCATAGCTGGATGGAGAATAGTTGGATTCATACCTTTCCTAAAAGTATTAGCGCTATGCAAAAAGCCAACAGCTGTGTTCATTTCCTACGACGATAACCATTACACCTCGCACCTCCAAATTAATTGATATAAAACAGAATCCATTTTAATGCATTTTGCTATTGCATTCTAGTCCAGATATTGTTGACAACAGGAAGTAAAGGAATTAATAACAGTGAGAAACATTTCATTGTATATTTTGGTACATCCTAGTTCAATGGTAACTCTCAGTTCAACGACTTTTGCTGGTTTTGTAGCAGACATGGTTACCTGCGCAGGTGGATCAGGTCTAAACTCTTGTAACGTAGCGGCGTCGTCACGGTACCAAATAGATATATTTGTTGCATAGCCCTTTACCGGCACTATATATCTATATGTTATATACTTCTCTTTTACTTCTTATTCTGGTCGTCTACTCTTCTGGCCGGATCTGGTATATCTTCTATGGTCTCGTCTGGTCTTCTATTGAGGGTTCCGGATCTGGTTTCTGTTGCTAGGGATCATTCTTATCAGAAGCCTTGTGTCATTGATAAGCTTTTAGTAATAACAACAAGACTTCGATTTACTCTTGATGTTACTTTATTCGTAGAACCCCAGACCAGACAATCACGCAGTGAGTCTCACATCTTGCTAGCTTCGATTCTAAGTCCTAACTCTTAACTGCCTAACTGAGTTGCTTACACCTTAAACCGGAAGGGGGCTTTTCTATTGCCTTCCGATTCTCACGGTCTATCCCGCAAGGCAAGGTCAGAGTGAGGTCATGCATTGTCACTCACTCTCAAGGCCATCAGCTGTACTGATCGCCATAAGGATTTCTATACTACCTTAAAAAGATATTAGGGATCCATAATTATGTAACACTCTCTTCTTTAGTGTCCTTGTACTTCGACTGTATTTTCATTCTTCCAATAGCATTTTAAGATTTCCTTTGTTCACAGTTAAGTCTTGGAGTCTTAATATATACTAGCAGGACCTGTGGATATACGACAGTATGATAATACTGACCCGGTTTATCCGGGGGTCCAGTGGCTTCGGCCCTGGACCGGTTAAGTAATGTTAACAGCGTTGATCCCCAGGGAGCTATCTCCCAAGCAACACCCGCCCCTTGATTTAAAGGGACAAATATCTAAGTTGGGCTGGAAATTCACCGGACACTGGCTCATTAAAACATAGCGTAAATTAAGGCAGGTGATGGGTCGATATAAGATCAAAGTTACCAAAATATATTCCGGAATTCACAATTTCAATATTAAAAATAAAACGAATTTATTTAAATTTTACATTGAACATTTAAGCGACGCAAAACCATTTAGAAAGTTTCATTTTTAAAATAGTGATATATAAGACACATTGAAGGATCATAAACGCACTAATAACATTGAGGCAAATCTAACTCAGATTTTCATAGAGAGATTGTTGATAAATATAAGATTTATTCTATGTATTAAGGATTTTGATCTTGGCTAGCCGAGTCCATTTTTTTACAATGATAATCATTGCACACCTCATAAAATCTTATTATAATGGAGATTCAGTATCCATTTGCCTGTAACCGAAACTATGTCTCTGTTTACCTCGTGATGCGTAACTTTATCAATGAGTATTTAATTTATATTATAGTCAAAATCCTTAATACATAGAATAAATCTTATATTTATCAACAATCTCTCTATGAAAATTTGATTTAGATTTGCCTCAATGTTATTAGTGCGTTTATGATCCTTCAGTGTGTCTTATATATCACTAAGAAACAAAGGTTTTTAATAAAACCTGGTTTAATAAATAATTACTTGGTGTTATTGATCTCTAATATTATTGTTTTATTCTCCAACGTATTAAAATCAATCATGTGAATGGTTTTACATAGAAACCAATTAAAAATGATCAAAATCAGTGTAATCTTTTTAACAACGTTCTAATTTCGTTAGTCTTTCTAATTTGATAAATTTCATTATATTTCTATACGCCTTCCGCCGGGCGTATTTAACTTTTGTTAAATACGCCCGGCGGAAGGCGCATATTTTGCTAGTATATATAACCCTGTTTAAAGATCTTTTGTTTTACCTTAATAACTGGCCATGTGAAATGGCCTAATAATATTGAACTTGTGTGTCTAAGTGTATTTCTGTTTGAAATTCTGAATGATCTGAAGTAAATGTTTGTTTTAAATTATGAAATATCAGAATTTCATTTTCTTTGTTTTCTTCTTTTTGTTAACTTCAGAATATTTTTAATGCAATTGAGAATAAATTATCGAAGTTGGCAAAAAAAAAAAAAAAAAAATGGATTGTTTTTTTTTAGTCAATGATTTTTATTATTATTTCTTTTTCTTTCCTTCTTTTATAATTACAGGTGTCATTGTTGTTTGAAATCAGTTTCCAATCAAGCGCGAATAAAACGCGATAATGGCCAATAGAATAACAAGCAGCGAATGACCTTAAATTTTTCTCCGGTTCCTAAAAAAAAAAGAACAAACAAACAAACAACAAAAAAAAAAACAGTAAAAAAGAAAAAAAAGGAAAGAAAAAAACAAACAAACAAACAAAACAAACAAACAAACAAAACAAACAGATTAAATAAAAAAATGATAAATTTCTTTTTTCGAATTAGCTATTACCAACTTTCTCTTCTCCACTTTTAAAGAACGCGAATTCTCTCACGCCATTTTGAAAATACTGCTGTTATTGTATTTTTCCATTTTCTTTTTTGTTAGTTTTCCTTTACTGTTTATTTTTTTTTCCTAATGTTATTTCGAGTCGATATAACAACTTTTTCATTATTGATCCCCAACACTCCTCTTTTTTTTTCATATCTGCATAAATCATATTTTCCATTTCTTCCTTACAATTCATATTTTTATTTTTTCCCTCTCTTCCACTTTTTTTTAATTCTCTTCGACTTCCTGTTATTTACCAATGGCGAGCGATTTCATGCGAAGAGAAACGTAGAATACGGCAAAATGAATATATATATATATATATATATATATATATATATATATATATATATATATATATATAAATATATATATATATATATATACTTTTTCTTGCTTGGAAAAATGTCAAATCAGCAAGAGAAGTTTAAAGGAAAAAAAGTCTATGATGGAGTCAATTTTTTTCTTACCGTTCAACTATTTCCTTTTGGCTTACAAAGTCAGTCTATAAAGTAATGAGATAGAGCGTATCATCATCATCATCATCATCATCATCATCATCACCACCATCATCATCATCATCATCATCAAGACGAGTCGACAACACGGATTCCCTTGACTCCCCTCTCACCATTTGTCCCTATTGACCATCGCTCATGGCCAATCCCTGAAGACGGCAACCCAGTGTCTTGCACAGAGCCGATGTATGTAGGTATTTATCTAAGCCGTTTGTTTCTTGCTACCCATTACACCACGATTGGACGCCCTTCTTACTCAACTCGTTTGTCACAAGGTCGCAAGTATGGGGCATTCAATGAGGGTCGAACTCGCTATTCAATAGTAATAGATCTGCGAGACTAGCTTGCTCGTTATTACATCACGATGTGACGCACAGAGCTGATGAATGTAGGTATTTACCCAACCCGTTCGCCATGAGTAGGATGTGACACCAAGTCACAAGTATGATAATCCAGCAAGGATCGAACTCGGTATTTAGTAGTAATGGATCTAGGAGATTAACTTTCTTATTAAATTGTGACTATGAGGGTCGCCTTGAATTTAGCAACTTTGCGAAACGGGTTTGTAATAAAATGTAGCCAACTATCGCAGAAGCTGGGTCTTCCGGGTACTGTGATAAAGGTAAAAAGAATTATAAATAAAACAAGTAAAGAAAAAAAAACTTATAATGGGATATTGAGTTGAACAAAGGTGATGTTATTATTATTTATCCACTACGCTTTATCCACTCCAATTGGATACATAGCGTAGTGGATAAATGCGTTAAGTTCAGACAGTTCTAAGGGACAATTATCTCTGCAGGTTCAATCCTGATCAATAGGCGACGGTAACATAAAATAATAATGAACATCTGTATCCCAGCTATGGTTAGCGGAATGAGGACAGAATAATTAAAATAATACTAATTATCAAGCCCCATCTAAAAATTCAGAGAATAGGGTGATCTTTTTATGTATTATTTTGTCAATAAGTAATAATACTAGCAGGAATATGCACCCTCCAGGCGTAAGTATTTAAATTTTAAAGTAATGAAATATATTAGATTAGAAAGACTAACTAAATTAAATATGAACGCATTTAAAAAGATTACAATTCATTAAACCCGGTTTTATGAGAACCACTATGCAAATTAACCACACCATATATTATGTAAACCTTTATTTCTTAGTGATATATAAAACACATTGTAGGATCTTAAACCCACTAATAAGATGGGCTGTTTTGAGGCAAGTCTAAGTCAGATTTTCATTGATACATCGTTAATAAATAAGATCTATTCTATGTATTAATGAATGATTTTGACTATAAATTAAAAACTCATTGATAAACTTACGCAATTCCTGAGGGTATTGTGACCTAAGCAGTGACTTCTGTAGCCTATAGACCACAAGACTAATTTACTATTAACCTATACAGCTTAACATGGAGGTGAAGTTAGCGTAACTGTTATCGTTGGAAAGAGAATCAGTGACCCGAGTTCAAATCCTGGATGAGACTGTTTGCGTTTCCCCTTACGCTCACAGCCTGGTTCTCCCCCTGCCAGCAATGGGAAAATAGTATGGCAGAATGTGTTTATTTAACCTTGGTTAGGCAACCAGTCGAGGAGAAGGAAAACTCTGAATTCAAACTTTACTTAAAAATTGACCTAGTGTCACATCATGCATGTTGCGGATGGGTTGGGTAAATACAGACATAGCTTAAAATGGTGGAGGCGTGTGTTGTAATGGTTACCGTCGTAGGAAATGGACACGGCGAGACGAGTTCAAATCCTGGACGAGGTTGTTTAGTGCTAATAACCTAGAGAAAGGGATGAATTTAACTATTCTCCCTCCAAGTATGGGTAAATAGTAGAACAGACGCTACTCCTTAACGTTATTTAGGTAACCAGTCTAGGAGAAGGAAAACTCTGAATTCAAACCTATTAAACTGCGCTTAAGAAATTTACCTTGTATTTACCTTCTACTCGTGCGAAGAGGTTGGTAAATATGTATAAAGATTAACATGGCACCCAGTGAGGATCTAAATTATTTAAATTAGCTTTTACAGTTTAACAAGTTACAACGCTACAGTAGTGAAGCACCCAGTGATCGGTTTTGTTTACAGTTTCTTATTTTAATGGGATATCAACCTGCGTGGGTTATTTCATGCCAATGCCAGCCTTGTATAAAAAGAGATGTGATACTCTTTAACCCATAGATAGGGAATGAGAGGGTTCCTAACTTTACCAAGAGTATTAGACAGAAAGTGAACACAATAGAGCGACTGGAGTTCGAACTCGCTTACTACAATGTCTCAGTCCAGCACGTTTGCCACAACACCATAAGAATGTAACTAGTAAGTAAGTAAGTAAAGTTGGCGGAGTGGCCTATTGTCGGTATCAGCCGAACAGCGAGGGAGTCTATCCTCTTTTTGCTAGACCAGCTCCCCACTTTACCGCACAGATCAGATTACCCAATCTGTGTTACTCATACGATGGGTTGGCGGGGAGCGGTATCGAACCAGGAACCTTGCGATTCCTAGGCTTCTACCGACTGAGCTAAACTGTCCCCTATATGTAATTAGTATGTTATCTATACATATATAGAGGGCAGTTGTATGTATGTATGTATGTGTGAGTGTTCGAATGAAACTACGACATTAAACCAAGTATATATACACATTCACTATCGTCAGAGTTTTCATTTTGTGCAAAAATAATGAATAGTTTATTTATATCTGGGAAGATATTTAAACATTAGGATTTGAAAAGTAAGAGAAGGGAAAGACATTGGTGGTGTTCAGGATTAAAATATAAAGAACAAAACAATCAATGGATCTACGAGACTAATATTTTTTATTATACCCATCTACCCAAACAACGCCGGGTAGCCGATTATAGATGTAAATAACGTCTCACAGATAAATTACTAGTGAGTTTGACCCTCACTGGGTGATCCATACTTCTTCCCTGGTACAAAAATACATTAAACTTAATAAATGACTCCCTAAGATTTTGGAGTTTTTCATCATTTTTTTTACCGTTTCAGTAAATGTTTTTTTCTAAAGTTACCATCGGTAAATACCCTTTAACACTAAAATGCTTGAAAGCCTTTATGTTTGAAACATATCAACATATCGTTTACGACATTTAATATACATGGTACAACTTTGTAGACATAATTATTTAAGAGTCAACAATTCTATAAAACCATATATATATATATATATATATATATATATATATATGGGCCGCTATAAATAGATTATCTATCATATGGAGGTCCAATCTCACAGACAAGCTAAAGAGACAGTTCTTCCAAGCCGTTGTCGTGTCAGTACTGCTGTATGGCTGCACCACCTGGACCCTAACTAAGCGACTAGAGAATAAACTAAGTGGGAGCTGCACAAGAAGGCTGCGGGTGATCATGAACAAGACGTGGAAACAGCACCCTACGAGAAAACAGCTGTACGGCCACCTGCCACATATCACCCAAACCATCCGAGTAAGACGGACAAGACACGCGGGACACTGCTGGAGAAGCAAGGACGAACTCATAAGCGACGTCCTCCTGTGGAAGCCAGTACATGGACAAGACAGTGTGGGCCGACCAGCAAAAACGTACGTTGATCAGCTCTGTGCGGATGCGGGATGCTGCATAGAGGACCTCCCGAGAATGATGAGCGATAGGGACGGATGGAGAGAGATTATCATGGATATCCGCGCTGAAAGCGTGACATGATGATGATGATATATATATATATATATATATATATATATATATATATATATATATATATATATGTAGTATAGTGAGAAATTTGAAAAACACAGGTTTAGATAAAATGAGTGGTAAGTATTTAAACCTGTGTTTTTTCAAATTTCTCACCATACTACATACCGTCGGATTCACTTCCATTTCTCTTCACACACACACACACACACACACACACACACACACACACATAGTCACACACGGAGCAGTTTCCCATGTCTATAACTTTGCTGATGAGACCTAATAGGTCAAAATGTACATTCAGGGATTGACATTTTTTCGATTTGTTTAGCCTTACATTTGAACATATATGCCCGCCTAAATTCCTTAATTATTAACTGATTAATTTTAAAAATTAGGTATGACTTCAATTAAGCACATATCCTTCAAAAATTGTTGGCTTAAAGCCATATAAAAATAAACACATTTGTTTGTTTACTTACCCTCATATATATATATAAGTGTTTTATAATTTGCTTGAATCATTGTGTTTGGTGGTTGGTTTTGAAGGCTATCACAATGCAAGTGTAAAATAAAAATGAGGTAAATATGATGTTGTTTGTTTACCTTTGATTTATTCTTAATATTTCTCGATAAAGATCTCTTCTTCAGAAGATTTCTGAAAGTTAATTTCTGGAGCTGTTACCTTGTTACTAGGATTTATCCATTTTTTTTTGTATGCCTGGTGATATCTTCCTCGAAATTCTCAGTGTGTGTGTATGTGTAAGTTCGTGTGTGTTTTTCTGTTTATGTGTGTCTGTGTGTGTGTATCTATCCAATAATGTCTGGGTATAATTCCATATTGGCCTATCCTTTTTTTGGTAAGGCCGGTCTAAGAAGTTTTTTTTGTTTATTTGTATGTATGTGTGTGTGTGTGTGTGTGTGTGTGTGTGTGTGAGATCTTCAGACACAGCTGTGGCTATGATTCTTTTTATTACCTGGACATATTTGAGGTGTCTGTGTGATATTGTGTGCGTGTGTGTTTGGTATGTGTGTTTATGTGTGTGTGCCGTGTTCATACATGTTTGTGTGTCATTGTGTCCGTGTGCTTTTATGTGTGTGCGTTTGTGTTTGGTATGTGTGCCGTACCATCTGTATTTGTGTATGTGTTGTGTTGTATTCAATAATAAGAATTTCTGCTCGGTTGCCAATTTCTTAAACTAAAAATATATTTAAAAAAATAAATTTGTACCAATAAAACTTTGATTAAATTCCTCCGAATAAAAAGTGATTTCCACTTTAACACCAACTTCAGTTAACTTTATCTTTAAAAGGTTAAAATGAAATGAATACTTGTAGTATTGACTATCACAAAAATAAAACGTCTAATCCAGTCTCTTCCATAACCAAGATGAATTTCATCAGATAAGTCTGGCTGCAACTCCATTAAGTTTTTAAGTTGTATTTTTTAATAAATGTTTATGTGATTTCTTTGTCGGGTCTTCTTCATCCGAATTTGAATACTTATCTGTTAATGTGGGGAAATATATGGGACCCAGCAAAAAAAAAAAAAAAAAAAGACCATACTCGGATATTAAAATGTCGCCGTAGAGTAGGTTAGCCACTACGCCTCAGGAACTTCTTGCACCGAATGAAGATCGAACTCACTTCCCTAGAGCACGGATTACACAACTAGTTTACAAATCACCAAACTACGCAATGGTCTTTGTTCAAGTGTTATCGCTTAACAAAACCTCTTGATGAATACAATAACATCTTATACTAAAAATAACGAGATAATAACGATTCCTGTACATAAAAGAAAGGTGGTGAAAATGCTCTCAGAAAACGTCTGTCATCCGCCTACAACTAAAATTTCAAGATTCTCGGTCGACGTTGAGAGTCCTTGTAGCGAGGATTTTAGTTGCTGGGTTGTTTTTTTTATCTTGCTAAGAAGTTATCATTGTCAGTTGCTGTGAGAATTGACTGTCACTGTTTTTTTTTTTTCTGTATTTTGTCTTTTTTTGATCTGATGCATCAAGTCGAAACCATTTTGTTTGTTGATGCTGATTTTAATCATTTGCCGTGTGATGATGTCAACTGATACACCCAAACTTAGAAAAAATAAGAAAGAAAAAAAAGTAAAGAAAAGAAAGAAAGAAAGGATATGTAATAAATAGATGAATAAAAAAAACCAAACAAAACATTAAACAAAACATTATGTTTTCCGTATGTAGGAGGTGAATAATTAACGGTGTTTAAATACTCTAAAACAAACTACGATTTGTAAAAGTGGTTGGGGACACGGTCGAAAGCGCTCGAAACCTGAATAATTCAGTTGATATCAGCAGTCAAAAAAGATGTAAGGAGAGGTTTCCTCCGATCAATCTGCTGGTCACGTCAAGCCCTACCACATATTGGATTATCCCAACCCCATACCCTTACAGCAACCGAAAATGCAAATTGTACATTGGTTCAACTGAGGATCGAACCCAGGGACTCTCGCGTGTGAAGCGAGCGTGATAACCACTACACTATGGAACCGATTTACAACAATACATCAAATCATTTTTTAAGATTTTAATCAGTCTTATTCGAAAATGAAAGTTGTACATTAGTTCCACTGGGGATCGAACCCAGGGCCTCTCGCGTGTGAAGCGAGGATGATAACCGCTACACTATGGAACCGATTTACAACATGTCATCAAATCTTTTTTAAAGATTTTAGTCAGTCTTATTCGAAAATGAATGTTGTACATTGGTTCCACTGGGGATCGAAACCAGGGCCTCTCGCGTGTGAAGTGGGCGTGATAACCGCTACATTATGGAACCGAGGTACAAGTCATCATGCCATTTTTCAAGATTTTAATCAGTCTTATTCGAAAATGAAAGTTGTACACTGGTTCCACTGGGGATCCAGGGCCTCTCGCGTGTGATGCGAGCGTGATAACCGCTACACTATTGAACCAATGTACACCCTGTCCTCAAATCATTTTTAAAGATTTTAATCAGTCTTATTCCAAAATGAAAGTTGTACATTGGTTCTACTGGGGATCGAACCCAGGGCTCTCGTGTGTGAAGCGAGCGTGATAACCGCTACAGTATGGAACAGATTTAAAAGAAGTCATAAAATCTTTTTTTAAGATTTTAGTCAGTCTTATTCGAAAATGAAGGTTGTACATTGGTTCTACTGGGGATCGAAACCTGGGCCACTCGCGTGTGAAGTGGGCGTGATAACCGCTACATTATGGAACCGAGGTACAACAAGTCATCAAATCATTTTTTAAGATTTTAATCAGTCTTATTCGAAAAAGAAAGTTGTACATGGGTTCCACTGGTGATCGAGCCCAGGCCGACTCGTGTGAAGCGAGCGTGATAACCGCTACACAATGGAACCAATGTAGAATCACCCCTCAAATAATTTTTAAAGATTTTAATCATTCTTATTCGAAATTGAAAGTTGTACATTGGTTCCACTGGGGATCGAACACAGGGCCACTCGCTTGATAACCACTACACTATGGAACCGACGTAAAACAAAACATCAAATCATTTTTCAAGATTTTAATCAGTCTTTATCCAAAATGAAATTTGTACGTTGGTTTCACTGGGGATCGAACCCAGGGCCTCTCGCGTGCGAAGCGAGCGTGATAACAACTATACTATGTAATAGACGCACAACAGTACATCAAATCATTTTTTAAGATTTTAATCAGTCTTATTGCAAAATGAAAGTCGTTCATTGGGTCCACTGGGTATCGAACCCTAGGCCTCACACGTGTGAAGCGAGCGTAATAAAAGCTACACAATGGAACTGATGTACAACGAGTCATCAAATCTTTTTTAAAGATTTTAATGAGTCTTATTCGAAAAAGAAAGTTCTATATTGGTTCCACTGGGGATCGAACACATGGTTCTCGCGTGTAAAGTGAGCGTGATAACCGCTACACTATGGAACCGATGAACTCCAAGCCACCAAATCATTTATTAAGATTTTAATCAGTCTTATTCGAAAATGAAAGTTGTACATTGGTTCCAATGGGTATCGAACCCAGGGCCTCTCGCACGTGATAACCGCTATATTATGGAACCGATGTATAACAAGTCACCAAATCATTTTTGAAGATTTTGATCAGTCTTATTCGAAAATGAAAGTTGTACATTGGTTCCACTGGGGACTGAACCTAATCTCTGTCAATTTTGATCAAATATACCTTTACATGACCGATGTGAGTTTGTGTAAAATCTGTGTTTACAAAATAAATTTAACAATCTCATTTGAACAAGTATTACCAAAGATCAGGGAATTATCCCAAATTAATCAAACTTTCAGTATTAACTTATCAATAAATGAATTTTATAATACATCAGTTATTTTATTTCCAAAATTTATGATTTCATTAGGTATTTCTGCATCGATAAATTAATATATAAAATTCATTTAAAATATGTGCAGCCTGATGTTAAGTTTTAAATGTCATGTAATTCGATTCTAAAAACATTTTTTTAATAACTACTTTACTTTAGTATCAATCGCTAATTATTTTTTTTTCGAAAACTCTATTGGAATTTTTACGCCCCCCTTTTAAACAAATATTGATGCATATTTTTCTTTTATAAGAAGCCAATTATATAATTATCGAAATTAGTAAAAAAAAAAATCTCCCAAAATCATTTTTTAGTTTGTATTTTCATTTTATTTTCGATTTTCGGTACCTATTTACTACCAGAGCAGATTCCTTAAATTTGTTTTCTTCTATTCACACCTTCGGACTTTTGTCTTTCTATTCATGCAGAAAAAAGAATCAATCACTTACAACCCTATCGATATTTTGCGCCACAAAAATGGGGGGGGGGTCAAAGATAAGTGACCTAAAAAAATTCAGAAAGTTTTGAAATAAAATAAATAATGCATTATAAATTTCATTCATTGCTAAATCAACACTGTAAATTTCATTAAAATCGGATAATTTCGTTATTTTTGGTAAATGTCTTTCAAACGTGGGGGGTTAAATTTGAATTGTAAAAACACGGATTTTTCGATAAATTTGGTATACCTATATTAATAGCTAAGGTGTTGAGAAGTTCTGAAGATGACAGAAAATCCTTTTTTTTATATGTAATATCAAAAATTATCCCTTTTTACTTCACTACGATTTTAATTGACAAACAAATTTGTAGATAAAAAAAGGTTTGAAAATAAAGTAAAATCTTTTTATACTCATTCAGTAGTTAAATTAAGAAAAAAAAAAAAAAAAAAAAAAAAGAAAAAGAAAAAGAAAAAAAGAAAGAAAAACAACCACAAATACTATTGACAATTTTTACCATGACAGAAGGGAAAGGGGATGGTAAAATATTTCACTTGACCGCCGATTTGGTTGTGGTAGTAGTGACAGCAGTGACTGGCTTTGAGAGAATGACTCTCTCATGATAGACTAATAGATAATAGAGGGGGTGAAATTAATAGCCTTTGAGATTAGTGAGGGATTGGAGACTTTAAGGCTCAATTGCAAATTACTGCTAATTAAAACGATGAAAATTATTTTTTTTTCTCCAAATATAATGCAATCCGAAAACTAAAGAATATTTTAGTATTTAATTTTAGTCATTTATAGAAAAAAGGTGCCAAAATTTGATTCGCTTAGCTTTAGTATAATAATAATAATAATAATAATAATAATAATATATATATATATATATATATATATATATATATATATATATATATAATATAAAAACTTGTTGGTAAATCCTCGCGGCGAGAAAAAACCCAGCAAATAGTTTGATTGTAAAAATATACTACCAAACATCAACCGGGAAGAAAAAAATTTTTGGAAAAAAGAAAAGACCGAGATAATCGTACCAACAAAAATAATCTATTAGTACAATATTTTGGCCAAAGAAAAACAATTTATATGCATATATATATATATATATATATATATATATATATGGATCGGTGTGCTTGAATTAATAGCGTCGATCCCAGGGGGCTATCCCCCCAGGCAATATCTGCCCCCTTGATTTAAAGGGGCAGGGCTGGGTTTATTGCCCAGCGCCTGAGGCGCCCCCTTGAGCGGGAATGCCGACGGGATCGACGCAATTTTTTTCTCTCCCACCCATTAGCTTCGGCTTGTGGGTGGGCCCACGTTAAAACGGAGCCTTGTGCCCAGTCCATACAGGTGGAGTATGAGACAAATAAAGCATATATATATATATATAAGATATATATATTCATACAAAACCGCCAGGAGACTAAAGCTAATAAGTAAAAAGTGCTCAATACCTAAGTAGAGTCAGATCTTAGCCCTGAAGAGCATTAAGCGAAACTTTTAGTAGGTTCGTCTGACTCATTAGTTTTATCTTTATATATATATATATATATATATATATATATATATATGTATATATATATGAACAATACTAGATAGAATAGATAGATGGATAGAAGTGTCTTTAAAAAATAAGGTATATTTTGCCTCAGGGGTTGTTTACAGTTGCATCTTTTTCATGGGAATACTGATAAGTCCTTTCGTGTTTCATAAGACTGTCAGCATGACTTTCTTTACAAAGCACTGCGCCTGGAACTTTTTATTTCCGAAGTAAATTCCAATTGTTTTTTTTAATTATTTGGGCTGGTAGTGGTAAACTCCTTTTTTTAGGTCCCTTGTAAACATCTGAGTTCTTGCTAAAACATACTTCTCCGTACATTTCTGCAAATTTCAAAAGGTTTTCACTTCTTAACCACAAACAATTTCATGACAGACATATTTTTACCCCATTTGTAAACAGTTTATTTCTTGCTAAAACATGCTTTCTCCGTACACATTATACATTTCAGTGTTAATTTCATATGGTTTTCACTTCTTAGCCTCCAAAAATTATAAACCTGGTACATTCTATATGAAAGCCACCATTTTGAATCAAAACAAACAGTTTTACGAGTATAAAATAATCTCTTAGTTATTGAATGATTATCGTATATGAACGCATCTATGGATTGTAAAGCGTAATGTTTAACAAGTGGTAAGAGGCGCAAAATAGTAGAGAAATGACTAGATACCAATTTGCGTATTCCATGTGTGGGATGTTAATAATGTATCAAACGATGCTTTCATCTTATGACTTGAATTAGAATACTATATATATATATATATATATATATATTATATATATATATATATATATATATATATATATATATATATATATATATATATATATATATATATATATATAGTATTCATAATTCTTTACACACATACATACACACATAGACAGACACCCACCCACACCCATATATATATTTATATGTAATATATATATATATATATATATATATATATATATATATATTATATATATATATATATATATATATTATTCATAATTCATTACATACATACACACACATAGACAGACACATACACACACACACACACTCATATATATATATATATATATATATATATATATATATGCATTTTTATTAAAAGTAAGGCAAAAGGATTGATTGATGAATTTTTTACTCATCTTATCCTTTCGCCGGGCAAGCTGCTGCTAATAAGGATTGACTTTATATAACCATTTTTATTTTATCTTACAAGACTCTGATTCGAGTACAATTGACCATCGCCTGTTATTGTCAACAATCAGTGGAATACGTTTAATATCAATAAATCCAGATCAAAATAAACTTGTCTATTGTATTCAATTAAACTGCTAACTACACGTTAATTAACAAGAAGAAAAGAGCTTGTCATCTAGTTGATTTTTAAGTGTACCATATCTATATAATATTGCTAATATATATAAGCATAAGAATTTCATTAATATTCAGATTATATATATATATATATATATATATATATATATATATACTTTGGTGCGGTACCAAGTTTCTTGGTACAAGGTGATTCTAGGTGGGTCCTAATTCTCTACCAGTAGTTAGTTGTAGAGTTCAGGTTCCGTATGAGAGCTCAATGTTTAATTATTGTAAACAGAGCAAAGTTATTTGGGAATAAAAGGCCTTAAATACCATGGGTATCGTGGTTATGGATCCATTTCCATCATATGGAAATGGATCCATAACCACGATACCCATGGTATTTAAGGCATTTTATTCCCATATATATATATATATATATATATATAATATAATTAATAATATAACAGAAGGTTTTGCAATATAGTCTATATCAGGAATCCTAGACCAAGTGTCTAAGGATCCAAATCATCAAATGCGATATATCTATCTATCTGATGAGTCTAATTTTCAGTATATATATATATATATATATATATATATATATATATATATATATATATGTGTGTGTGTGTGTGTGTGTGTGTGTGTGTGTGTCTGTGTATGTGTGTGCGTGTGCGTGTATATATATATGTGTGTGGGTGTGTGTGAGTGTGTGTGTTATATGTCTATAATATATATTTTCAGGATTTTGTGCGAAGTATGAATAAAGTGTGAAATAAATGACAAAGTGTGTTGGATGTTATGTGCTAAGTTCCATTCTATTTCAGAATGATCTTTCATTTACAAGGATTCTTTGTAGACTGTTTGACTACTGTGGTCGCTGGCGTTTTTATGGATTAGGGGTGTTGATTTCTTGGCATGGTTTGCACTTCACCTGCTCTCTTGATTGGGGGTTGGAATTGGAATATATATATATATATATATATATATATATATATATATATATATATATATATGTGTGTGTGTGTGTGTGTGTGTGTGTGTGTGTGTATGTGTGTGTGTGTGAGGAAAAAGTGGAAGTGAATCCAACAGTATGAAAAACACAAGTTCGTAAACATAAACATATATAAACGTAAACATTACTCGTATATGAACTTGTGTTTTTTCAATTTTTTCATAATATTACACACACACACACACACACACACACACACACACACACACACACATATATATATATATATATATATATATATATATATAAAACCTAGAGTATTAAGGAACTCTTCTCAACTATCGAGATCTCAAGGGATTCACCACGGTGCTTCGACTCTAATAGCTGGTCCCAATTAATATTAAATATAGTTATTTGTAAGCTTAGCTTACATGTGGCACAAGGCTAGATGTATGGGGTGCCCAATGGGAATCAGTCTCATTAACAATGGTCAGCGAATCAACCATTACATCACGTGAGGTGCCCATTAATATTTAATATATTAGTAGAAATAATTTTCATTAACTCCAGTAGCAAAAAACACACAAACAAACAAACAAACAAACAAAAACACCCTCCGGGCTGTGTGAAAAGTAATTTTTGAAAGATATTGTTTGGGGGGGGAATAAAAATTCAATGTCAGAAAGTTTGTATATAAGTAAGTAAAATCATCAAATTTATTAAAGGAATAAAAAATAAAACAATTTGAAATGGAAACTCAGTTCTGTCCCTTGAAATAAAATGTTGCGTGCATCTATTAATTATTAATTAAATAATTATTTTGAATATTTTACACATACATTTCACACAAGATCGTTGGTATTTATTATTTATAAACTTTTTAGTTAAGCTCTTGATACTAAAAAAAATGACTATTTCTTGTTTGTAAAATATTTTCTCGTAGAACTCTATACGTTAGATAACTTTAAATATATATTAAAATAAACAATATATATAAATATATAGTACCGGGCATGTGATTATTAAAATCATTTTGAAAAACAATAATTACCATATAAGGTAGCATATTTCAAATTTTTTGAGTGTATATAATGCAAGATTGTTCTTTATTCTATGTATTGGTGATTCTGTATAATATGAATTATGCAGTGGCGTAGTTTTGGTTACAGACAAACTAAGACCATATCTCCGTTATTAATAAATATGTATTAATAATTGAGCCTCAGCCACTGCTTTCTGGCACCTATATAAAAAGGGTTGGGTATTTGTTTGGCACAAGAGAAATTTGAAGGACACAGCCGTGACGTAATCGTAGATGTTCTAAAGCTTGACATGACCAACCGATTTATCAGACTGAGCCTCTGCGATTTCCCATATAACCAAAGTCCGGCATTATGGAGGCGCGTGGTCTAATGGTTAGAGTCATAGGAAATGAACTCGTCATCCGAGTTCATTCTGGACGAAACTGTTTGCCTTTCACATAGCGCTAATACCTTGGGAAAGGTATGAATCCAATTCTCCCTCGAGCTATGGGTAAATAGCAGGGCAGACTGGTCTCTTTAACCATGGCTAGGTAACCAGTCTAGGAAAAGGAAAACTCTGAATTCAAACCTGTTAAACCCCGCTTAAGAAATTGACCTTGTGTCGTATCCTGCTCGTGCGGAGGGGTTGGTAAATATATATACCAAAGTAAGAGTCGAAGTTGAGTGTTGCAGGTCACATGACCACCAGTAGCTGGGTCACAGACAGTCCATCCACTCGTATCCATTCCTCAAACATTATGGGACACCATCCATGTGCAACAGGTAGCCCCATGAACATTAAACATGAATCTATCCTTGACACAGAACGCTTTAAAAAGGGTTAGATGTTTGGCATAAGAGTAATTTGAAGGATAAGGTCACGACTTAATTGTAAAGGTTCTAGAGGTTGATATGACCAGCCAATTGATCAGATTGGGCCTCTGCGACTGTCCATATAACCGAAGTAAGGGTCGAAGCGGAGTGCTGCAGGTCGCATGACCACTCAGTAGCCGGGTCATAGACCACTCAGCCTTCAGGATCCGTTCCTCAAACATTACGGGACGCCATCCCAGATTTTTTGCAACAGAACGCTCTATTTACAATAAGGATTACCTGTATCAACCTCTGGCCTGTTGATTATCAGTCGCCTCTTGTCTCCTTCAATTTGAGGTAAATAAGTTCGTAGTAAGTATGTTTCAACATTGTTTGTTACTATTAAAATTCCTCAACATTAAGCTGAGTCTTTTTACTTCTTTTGAGAAAAAGAAGAAAGCGTTCTTTTCAACGTTTAAATCCAACTTGTCTGATTTGCCTGACTAATTATGTAAGATTGCATGTTATCGTCTGCATCAATCAATATGAAGCTGTTTTATTTCTATAAATCGTTTTTCTCCCAGGCATTTTTCAGGCTGACAAACAACTTGAACAGAAAAGTCTTCCACCTCCCCCCTTTTCCAATTTTTAGAGGATCGTTTTTATTGTTATTTTTTTTTTATTGTTATTTTTTTTTCTTTCTTCGCACTCAGCTTCAAAACTTGGTCTGGAATTCATGTATTTTATTCCATATCCGCTCTTCCAAAGCCGAGAGAGAAAAAGATAGATTTTCAAAAAAAAAAAAAAAAAAAGAAGAAAAAAGAAAAAAGAAGAAGATTTCTTCTAATATTTTTCAAGTATCTTTTTTCTCTTCTTTTGGCTTTTCTCAATTTTTAAACACTTATTTATTCCGTTAAGAGCAGAACTTAGTCATCGTAAATAACATTTATTTTGGACCGGCATCTGAAAAAAAAAAATACACGTCGCATTTTCCATCATCTCAGACATTTTATGAAAGCATTTTGTAGTGATTGTTCCTTGCAACTCTTTTGGTGTGGAAGTGAAGCTATCATTTCTAGGCATTCTATCTATAATACAAAATTATTGGTTGCTGATTAATATTAATATGCAATCAATTTGGACAAAAGCGAGTCTGATGGGCCAGTAAATGCAATACTTATTATGTAATAAATACTTAGTGAGATAGAAAGAACCAATCTATCTATCCATCTATCTCCAATCAAATCTCTCTGTCTCTCTATTTCTCTCTTTTCAAATCTGTCTCTTTTCAAATCTCTCTCTCTCTCTCTTTTTCTCTCTCTCTCTCTCTCTCTCTCTCTCTCTCTCTATATATATATTATATATATATATATATATATATATGGTATATATATATATATATATATATATATATATTATATATATATATATAATGCTTATTCTTTATCTATCTGTTGTCTATTCGTATCTAACGATTTTTGATGAGCATATATTATATTATATATATATATTATATATATATATATATATATCGCGACGATTGGCAACAAAATCCCCCTCTCTCTTCTCACAGACACACTCACACACACACATACACACACAAATATATATATATATATATATATATATATATATATATATAGTACCTTCACTTTTAATTAGTTCCACTCTTAATTTAATTTCCTCGTATATCAAACCAATTTTCACCATTGATATAGCTGAATCACATTAATCTGTTCCCGTTCACACCCAAAATAAAAACACCTAATATTTGTGTTACTTTCTTTTTTATAGATCAGAAAGATAGCCGTGTATTTTTATAAGACATGATGAAATAGAATCTAATGAATTATGTGCGTGCTGTAATATGTTTTAATGTTTATTTCTTCATGAATAATATTTGTCTTTGGAAGATGAATTTTGAAACTTTAATGTTTTTAGTGAACTTATTCATATTAGCGTATCCAAAGCTCGCCCGTACCTCAAAATTCAGCTCTCAACACAAGCAAAAAAGAAAAAAATGATCGAGTTACAGTTCGTAGCACTCGTGAGTTAGGGAACTAGTAAGTCAAGGTAAGTAAAGTAAGTAAGTCGTAGTAGTAGTTTTAAGTCGGTATCAGCCCAGTGAGGGAGTCATACTCTTTTCACTTGCGCTAGACAAGGAGATTGTTTTCGCGTCTGAGGTGGAGCGCCACCTACCACCAGTTCCTTACTTTACCGCACAGACCCTGTGCTACACATACGTTGAGTTGTCGAATGCCGATATAGAACTCAGAACCTTGTGGTTCCTAGGCGAACGCTCTACCGACTGAGCTAAACTGGCCCTATTCCCCCTTCTTGTTGTACTACAAGATTTCTTGTGTTTGTTTCAATAGTATCCAGATTTTTTCTCCCGGCATCGTTGTTATTTTTCAAAATGAATAGATTTATAATCGTTGTCCGCTACCCAAATTGGCGATTTCACTTAAGTTTCAATTCACTCGATTTCAGCTGTTTCAGTACCCACTAAAAAATCTAAATCTCTCAAATTACCACAAGAACGACCATAGTTAACCAGTGACCGTATATGCGTTTCCTGCAGGCTTGTTTCATAATGGTGAACTTGTCACCAGTACATCGCAGTATCAGATGATATATTTTTTCTTTTACGTCTATTTTTAATATCTGAGATTTTGTACTTTAGTAACGTGTTCTGTTTCATGATTTGTAACATGTTTTGTTACGTGTTTTATACCATGTTTTGTAACGTGCTTTTTACGTCTTAAAATTTATCATCTTAGACTGATAGCAGACCTGTTGCAACTTATGAGTGTAATTAGTTCGATCTTCGCTGGGTAATCAATAAAAACGGCATTTTGTCAGATTATGCTAAGCTTAGTAAATCTTATTATAATGGAGATTCGGTGTGTATATCTCTGTAACCAAAACCACATCACTGTTTATGTCAAAATACTCTCAAAATTGCGTAGGTTTATCAATGAGTATCTAATTTATATTATAGTCAAAATCATTAATACATAGAATAAATTTTATTTATTAACAATCTTTCTATGAAAAGCTGAGTTAGATTAGCCTCAAAACAGACCATGTTATTAGTGCGTTTAAAATCCTGCAATGTGATTTATATATCACTAAGAAATAAATGTTTACATAATATATGGATTGATTAATAATGGTTCAACAAACCGGTTTAATATAATTACTTGGTGTCATTGATCGGTAATATTGTTTTATTCTCCAACGTATTAAAAATGATCCTACGAATGATTTTATATAGAAAAATTAAAATATTTAGAATAAGTGTAATCTTTTTATATATTCTTATTTGATTACGTTAGTCTTTCTAATTTAATATATTTGATTACATTAAAACTTGAATACTTACGCCCGGAGGGTGTATATTCTTGCTAGTATTTTTAATATTTCTTAATAAATATTTATATATATATATATATTTATATATATATATATATATATATATAATGTATTTTTAATATATCTAAAGTATTTTTATATTCTTACATAAAGGTATATAATATAATATATATTATATATATATATTATATTATATATATATATATATATATATTATATATAAGGTATATATATATATATATATATATATATATATTATATATTATATTATATATATAGATAAATTCAGCTCATATAATATTTTTTGGCAAAGTTTCCTGTAATATCTGAGAAATATTTTTATTTTACATCTCTGGGTCAGAGTTCAAAAAGTCAAGGTAATGCAGATTCAGTGAACACTTTTAATCATATCTTAAGGTTATGCAGTGCTTATCACGGGAACTATCTCCCCTCTCTCTCTAACCTTCTCTTCCTTTCTTTCCTCTCTACCCCCCTCTCTCTCTTACACATAAACAAAATGCCACCATTCAACGAGCATAAAAGCGCGTGTATTTTGGAACCTTAAATACAGTGAGATGCATTCCACTTTTCTTCCAATCGTGGCGTTTAAATATATATATACATATACGTAAAACACACAACACACAACACACATATCACATATATATATATAAAGTACACATGAGCACATGAGAATGAGGTAATGTTGGAATTCGCACGTTAATTTGCATTAGAGATTTAATGATTGATTGATTGATTGATTAGCATGTGAACCCGTCTAGACTTATTTAATGCTCAAGGTTAGGGAATTGCATTCACATTTATATTTTTGTGTCGCGATTTGTTAAGAGTTTACGAAAAATTTATGCCGAAGATGTTTTGTTTTAATTCCTTTTTGTTTGAGTATTCATTTTTTTTATTCATGTCAACCATTTCTTAAAACTTATTTTGTGTATCTATTTAACCATAGATGAGGCTAACGGGTACTACCATCCGGGTCAGAGTCGATCTTGAGCAATGGCGAGAAAGGGGCATCCAATCCACCCGAGCTCCAGAATTGGAACCTACATTAGAATGCAGTTTAACCGATAACATAACTGAAACCTCGCCACTGCCTTCTAGCACATATATGAAAAACTTGAGATTTGCATAAGGTGAGACATTCATATACGTGCTAGGGCTTGCCTGACCAGTCGATTGATTTGAGGGAGCTTCTCTGGCGGCCTGTCTAGCCTCAGTAAGAGTCAGAATCAAGTGTTTCATCTCATGGACTGCTTCAGCCACAAGGATTTCGTCTTTAAGCATCACAGATCGCCACCCACGGTCAACAAGGGGCCCTATTGGGGCGATTTTACCTCTTCAGTGGTTGCAGTAAGAGTTTTCTAAGACCCAGCCAAGAGGGTTGACTTGAAGCTTTATAATTGCCTTACTAGGATTATTATTAGTTATTTTGAAACCATATAACTATGTGCACACAAATGACTATTATTAAATTGAAATAATTACTTGAAACCATATAATTATTATTTTAGAAAATAATACTTGAAATAAAACTATGTGTAGATTATTTGTATTTGATAGGAATATTTGTTATCGTATAAAATGTGTGCAAAAAAAAAAGAAACAAACAACTACACAAAAATTCCCTAACCCCGAGGCATAAAATAAATCTGGACAGGTTGACATATTCGCTAAAATTTCAATTTATCAATCAATAAAATAAAACCGAGAGGTATATTTGCATCTAGAATATGTTCGCAGAAAAACGCCAATAAAAATGAAAAAAGAAAGGAAAAAATTCAGCCCTCCAGGCCATTAAAAGTAAAAAAAAAAAAAAAAAAGCAACTTTGCATAAGGTCAGTTTTTATTAATTTAATATCGTTTTCTTCTGATTGATAATAAATTGTGACCCAAAAACTTTGTATGCTTCTTAACTGAAACAAGTTCATTTCGGACTATACTTGGGGAAAGGTATGCACATTAATTACTCATTAAGGATTATAGTACTATTACTGTTTATTCTACAAGATTTGGCATGAGATACCCATAAAGGTCAATATGCATTAATGAAGCCAAACCAACCAACTGCAATAAACTATCTTCTTACTACTAAATCTAGTAGACCTTGAATAGAGGACAAGGATTTTTACAAATCCCCTAGAGAGCTCAATGTATATAATTAATACATTAAAATTGTGTGTGTATATATATTATATTATATATATATATATATATATATTATATATATATTATATAATATAACACAACATATTATCACACACAATACACACCACACACCCACACACACACATATATATATATATATATATAGTATTATATATTATAAGATGGGTAAATGGAGAAAAATGTTTTGGGAGAACAAGAAGCGTAGCAGAAAAACAAAAACATTGAATCAATTATTTATTGAGTAAAAACAAAGAAAAACAAAGCAAAACAAACAAAAAAACAAACTAAAAACAAATCGGATTTTAAAAGAAAACAAACAACAAAGGACCAAAGAGAATGAAAAACAAAAACGAGAAATATATGCGCCTCCGCGATTGTGCAACTATTTAATTTTAATTCTAATAAAATGTTACTATTAATTGAAAGGATAATAAAACTAAATAAGAATGCAATAAAAAGATTTGAACGGGGGGTATAATCGAAAAATAGAACAACTGAGCTCACTCTTCATACTCCGTCTTTCATTGCTAAATGTTGCTAATTTTAACTATTTTAGTTAAAATAGGATGTAAGATAAATTACAGTTATTTTTTCTTGTTAATCGATTTATTTTAAGATGTATCCCGAAATTTTTGCTCTATATTAATAAACAAACAATTAGAATTCAATAATACTAAGCACATATTTATTAAATCAATTTTTTTTTATTCAATATGCAATTTAGTTTCCATTCACGACTAGTAACTGCTATTTTTGTTGTATTATTAATACAATTGCATGTATTTGTGTAGATTATGGTCAACGCATTATATGTAACCGTTTATTATAATTGAGGTTTAAATAAGAAATAAAATCATGGAGTTATTTTGACGTAGAATAACTAGGGAATTGGACTTGAGTAGTGATATGTTTCGATTTCAGACAAACGCATACTTGAAACCATACAACAGTTTACATATTAATTGTATTAGATGAGATATTTGATATCATATACTTATTTACTAAGCTTAGCTTAGGTGTGGCACGAGGCCAAATTATGAGGCACACCGTGAGAATCGAATCAACAACCAAAAGTGCGAATCTAGCTTGCTAACCATTAACCATAAAGTGCACATGATTCATATAAGTTTGTAACTAGAAAACTTTAGAACACTACACAAATGTAAATAGGATGACATGAAAGCAGATTCCCTAACATCTAAGCATAAAGATTTGGCATGCGCTCTACCCACTCAAACAATTGGTTATCGCTTTCTGCTTGTGCAAAACTAAGCCGAGCTTTAGTAATACATGAGAAGCTGTGACATTTGCATCAGACGACACAAGACAATTTAGTTATTATCCTCCAAATTGATTATCCAGCTGATCATGGATTTAATTATAATATATATATATATTAGTATATATATATATATATATATATTATTATATATATTAGAGAGTAGTAAATTTTAGAGAGAACCATTCTTCAAATAATCATCGAAAGAATTAATGAAATGAAGATAAAAAATGAAGTTTTTTAATTGAAGAAAAAATCTTTGAAAGAGATTTTGTTACGTTCGTTTTGTCACAAATTCCTTGCAAAGAAGAGAGAGAGAGAAGAGAGAGAGGAGAGAGAGCAGAGAGAGAGAGAGAGAAGAGGAGAGAGAGAGAGAGGGTTGTAAGAATAGAATTGAAAATAATATAGATGAGATAAAGAGATGGCGACCTTTTAGATAAAACTTGTGCGTGCGTTTTTTATATTTTCACTTTAAAGCTAGACACCGCAATGTCGTGTTTAACCTCTGCTCTGATTCACTAGTTCAAACAATGCTTTTCTAATTCTATATATATATTATTAATTTTACGATGAAACACATGTATTTTTAAAACGTTTTCTGTTATGTTTGTTGGATTTTGTTGGATTTAATGCTATACCACCTTGTTGGGTATTTATGCGGTAACCGTTTTTTTCTTTTTCATGTTTGATAGGTATTCAATTTTTTAAACTAATTTTGAAAAACATGTTTTAAAACTCATTTTTCTATTTACCTAGATGGGACTTTAAGGTAATACTACCAAGTCATAGTGACACATAGAAGTATCTGGCATGGAAGGGGTATCCCAACATCACTTCTCCGAGCTCCAAATGGGAACTTCAACTTAGATGCGTTTAACTGTCATACTCAGGACACGTAAGACCCTCAGTCACGCCCTCTAGCACACTGGGCTCAATAAGGGTTGAACAATCATTTAGGTTTAATGGCTTGATGTGAAGCTGATTATAAGAGGCGATCTACTCCGACCGTCGTCTAGCCTAAATAAGGCTCAAAGGTGGATTGTTTGCATGTCATATGACTGCCTGCCCACAGGCTTCCTCCTTAATCATCACAGGCGCAACCACGATCACATGTAAGCGCCATTTGTTTCTTTTACCCTTTGTAGAGATGCAGTCAGTGTTTTTTTTCTGTCAACCACAAAGGAGAACTGTGATGGTAGTTTCGGTACAGACAATTGAGACGAATCTTCCATTATTCATACATTAAAGTAGCTCATCCGCAGGGGAAATTTTTGTAATGTTTTTTCTCTTTACTGGACCAGTCATTAACAGCGACCATAACGGTTAATATATCAGTTTCTTGCTTTTTGTGGGCCAAATTATGAAGATTTGATTTACTATTCGAAGATTGTTTAAAAATTAGAATATACATAGAAATAGCATTGAAATTCTAACTTGAATAAATCCACCATTTGTAAATCTCAAAAGTAACAAACCAATGAACACGGTTTCCCTCCTACCCAGTTAATGCTAGATAGTCGCTTCTAGTACATGTATAAAGGTCAGTTGGTGAGTATTATATGTATTGTGTTTCCGGAGGAAACTACGATAAAGAAACAATTAACGACAAAGTAAATATAATATACACATTCACTTACCAGATCTTGCTTTTTGAGCAGAATAATGAAGTTTGATTTATATTGTGAAGATAAGTGAAAAATGAAATTCAAATAGTAATGCCAGATTGTTTAATATTTTAATAGAAGACTTATTTTTTCTTTTCAGTGAGCGTGCAACGTTTTTTTCTGACCCCACAAGCCGAATCAACCACGTCTTTTTTACGTAAGGCTTTTTATGGGGGGCATCCCGCGAGGATCTAACTTGTGATCAGTTGATAATGGATCTGCGAGACTAAATTTTTGCCGCCCTTCCGGGTGATGCGGTAGCCGCTTCTAGTCTATATACAAAGCGGTTTATTCAGCAGGAATGTTGTAATTTTTATTTTCTTATGGCCCAGTTCAACTACAATGAATAAATAATAATAAAAGATGAAAAAGAAGGTAATATGCGCTGTGGTATTTAAGGTTTCAGGTAAAAGGTAAAAGATTTAAGATATAAGGTAAATATAACAGGTAAAAAGTGAAGTAAAATATGGTAAGTATTATAATAGGTAATTGTTGAGCAATATAATGATGCGAATCTTTTGTAATAATGGTAATTGTTAGCGAGTCTGTAGGAAGTACGTTTACGCGCAGTGAATTTATTAGAATAGATAACTGTAACAACAAACATTTTGTAGGCGACGTAAAGTATTTGTTTTAAACTCAATCACTATTTTGAATGCTCTGAATGTGTAAGAATTCTTGAAACATGTTAGGATTTTTTTATAAGGTACATCTCAGAGTAGGTATTTACATACAACCTGTTTGCCAACGGGTAGGATATGACAAGGGTTTGCAATTATGGGGATCCGGCAGGATTGGATCGCTATTAGTAGTTATCTATCTGGCGAGACTAGCTTGTAAACCTTGCATCACGAAAGATATCGAGGTATTTACCCAACCGTTCGCGGCACGGGTATGTTCTGACGTAAGTTGCAAAATGGAGCATCCAGCGAGGATCGAACTCGATATTCAGCTTGTAATCAAATTTGAGACATAGCTTGCTAACATTATACATGACGGAACGCCAGGTCTTTAACCAACTATGGCTGCAATGAGGTATGATTTTGACGCAAAGTCGAAGTAATGGGGGTCAGCGAGGATCTAACTCACTTTCAGTAGTAATGGATCTGCAGGACTAGCTTGTTAACCATTACACTCAATCAGACACCTTTAGTAGTATATCATATACAACGGAGAATATAATTTATATTATCTTTGCTCAAGGTTTAACCGCTTCTCTTGGTGTAATGGCTATGCGAGCTAAACCCATCGACGGGTGACTTATTATTTAATAATTAGCCTTGAACCTCGAGCTTCTGTCGCATGTTATAACCATAGCCTAAATGACATTAGTATTAACATTCTTCATATCATCTGGTGTTTTTTCTTGGTTTTTTTGTTGTTGTTTGGTGTTGTTTTTTTTGTTTTTGTTTGGATTCTTTTTTTTTGTTTTTTCTTTTGTTATTCTCCCTCAAGGTTTGTTTTGGTTTACTTTATTAATTGTGAAATCAAACGTCATCACGCCAAACCATCCTTTCTCATGGTCAATCGAAAACGAGGCGAAACACTATCGTCGAATAATCTGGGGACATTTGTATTTTCGTTGAAACATTTCCATTAGGCGAGAAGTTTTTCCCGTGAAAGAGCATCTGCTCTCAATTAGAAGAAAAAGGAAACGAAGAAATATAGATGTCCTTATAAACACACACGTGGATTTATTCAATATGGATATTTAAACCATAACTGTGTACAATAAATGGTTATCATTAAATAAAAACTATATAATTTAATAGAAAAAAAAGCGTGGACGCGACATAAAGTTGGGTTGGGTTGGATTTATCGGCAGTCATCCTTGTGTTATTTATACATACGTTTCTCTTTTATTCTTCTTTTAGGTATTTAAACACCATTTTTAAAATTCATTTTTTAATCTATTACCATAGATGGGACATAAATTGCTACCACAACCTGGTAGATTGGATTGGGAGTAAATGGAAATGAAGGGGTACTCATATTGTCTAGATCTATTCAACCCATAGGTGGGTTGGTAAGTTGGTTGGTTTTGTTTTATTAACCTTTTCGGGTTATTTATGCATAATAAGAGTACTTCTAAACTAAGGACTTGGTTGATACAGTACTGCCTGTGGTAAAGTGATACACCTTAAAGTCTTGGACAGGCTCATGCTGCTTACTTTGGTGATCATGGGACTGCTGCATTTCAGCCGTGATTCCATGATAGGACTTACAATCTACCACTTCGGTATAGTCACGCAGGGAGTAGAAGGAAGGTGTACTCAGAACTGGGACTACCAAACGAGATGCAGTTTAGAGTCATACTAGGACACTGATACCTCAGACAAGCCTTATAGCAATATAATGAAAAGGGTTGGGCATTACAATAAAAGTTGAGGATTACCGGCCAGGACTCTATTATATGATGCTAGGGGCTTGACGTCACTAGCAGATTGGTGGAGGGCCTCTCGACCGTCCGGGGTTAGCCCAAGTAAAGGCCAAAGTGGGTGTTAGATGACATGGACTGGTTCAGACCACCAGGATCCGTCTCAAGCATTACGGCCACGGGTGGCTTGCCATTGGGGGTATTAACCTCTGAAGAGATCCAGTCGGCGTATTCTACGCCCACCGACAGGGTGACCGGATAGAAATTGGAAAGGTCATGTTTTGTTTGTACTGTTTTGTTCTATCTTTTGAGTCTTCCCTTCTATGCTAATATTCTTTTGATTTACTTCTTCTAACTTAATTTGCTGTTGTTTTTCAAGTTTTGTTTGAATGTGTATTTGTGTTTTTTTCTTTTTAATGTTTTTTGTTGTTGTCGTAGTTTTTTTATTAGTCTTATCCATTAACTCCCACCCAGTTTTGTGATTATTTTTATTTAATTATTTTTGTTATGAGTTTTTTAGCACCTGCACTAGCCGTGGTTTACTGGAGGCTAAGTGAAGCAAGTCTCCTCAGGTCTCAGGACTCTTTTGAGTATTCTAGCTGTTAGTTTGATGGTCTCCGATTCTTCTTATTACAATTTAACCAAATTATTTTTCCATAGCTTTGGGGATATTTAAGAGCCCTAAAAACCTTCAATTGGTACGACTTCACCTTCAGGGTCCAAAGTTTCTCGGTTTATCTGGCAAGGTCTAAGTTTTGCAATCATTTTCGTTTCTTTCATTTTTTACTCGTGGTGCGCCGGACGGCAAAATCCCGAGATGACAGGTTTCTCTTCTTGTCACATACTAGCCCAGTCTCCCTGGCGGGATTAGGTGACCTGTTTAATTGAAGTCCAGATAATTTTTATGCGTCATTTCCAGGACAGGTCAGATTAGTGCATATACATTTGTTGTATGGTGAAGAATTAAATTTTCTTGCACAATTCCCAGTGATTACATTTCCCCCGAGTCGTGTCTAGTTTGTTTATCTTTGTGCTAGTTTTGCTGCATTGCTTTATTATGTGATGTGTTATTATTATGATTGTATTTTCAACACCAGCATTAGCTATGGTATCTCCCGGAGTCTAAGTCACAAGTCTCCTCATCTCCAGGCCTCTTCAGAGTATTCTGGCAGATTGCACAGTGAGTAGTTGGATGGTCTCAATTCTTCCCTCTGATTCGCAGTTTTCGCAGTCTTTTTGCCTAGCTTTTTGGGGAGCGTCCAGGCACCCCAACTAAATTGGGTATCACACTTTAATTTTCATGTTCATAGCATTTTCAGTTTCCATGGGAAGGTCAGTATTTGTCCATCTTTTCATTTTCTTCAGCTTCACCTGTGAATCTTCTGGAACTGCAAATCACCAGTTACAGCTCTTTCTTTTTTTGTTAATCATACTAGTTTCTGGTCTTCTGCTGGGATAAAGTGACACCGTTTTTCTCTCAATTCCAAGAGAATTTATGCTTTTATTCTCAAGTAACAGATTCTGGTTTAATGCATATACCATTTTTGTTGTATGGTCCTATTATTATTTATTATTTTATTTATTATTAATTAGTTTAGTTTGTCTGATATACAATCAATGTTCCAGAAGCATCAAGTCGGTAAGTAAGGGACAGAAGATGACGGTGTGAACGTGTGATAGAAAATCAACAGTGAAGTGACGACTTATCAGTTCTTTGATGGAGAATGGAAGGCGAGCTGTATCTATATTTGTTATTTTATTTGAGGCTCAGGTTCAGCTAAACTCGCAAGGTGCAACCCAGTCCTTGTCATCGGAATGAAGCATAGGCACTTCGTCGTAAGCAACGGCATCTGTCGTACAAGAACGGTCTCGCTGTCGTGAATTTCAGCGACGACAACATTCGAGGCATGGCCAACAAAAGAAGAAGAAAAAGAAAAATAGGTAGACCTACATTATCGATTTTCAATGGGATGAATTGCACTGCTGTAGTTCGAGTCAGTTAGGACAGGCAAGCTAGCTATCTAGCTGCTTTATGATGCAACAGATTTTTTTTCTCGAATTAGAGATGTTTCCGTTCACGTAGACTTGTGGTTTAGGCATAAAGCAGGATATTAAGCGGAATGAATGAAAACAAGCTGATGGTTAATTATTTATTTGAGCTAGCGGTTTTTTCTTTTCTGTGTGATCCTCATTTTTCTTGTCTCAATGCCAACTTGCGAAGCAGACAAACGCTTTTTCCGCGGGGATAAAAAAAAATCACTCTCAGTCGTGTTATTATCTTTTTTTTTTTCTTTTTTTGGTGGTGGTGGTGGTGGGTGGTTGTTGTTTGTATATTGGTTCTAATAGAAGGAAGTACCGTTTTCGGCATTGGTTCTAGGAACGGAGTATCGTTTCAGGCATGTTTAACTTGATGTTATAAATTGCGGAAGTGGTTTTTCACCAGCTGAGTATAAATAGATGCCTTGGGGATTTTAATGTATATTATATATATTATATATATTATATATATATATATATATATATATATATATGAGGATAGGATGTTGTAGTGAAATCGACAGAATGTGTAAAGATGAGGGAAAGGTGGACAAAGAGCAACTCAACACAGGTAGATGTAGGAGTATACTTTCGCTGCCTTGACGGATATCATCGTTTTTATTAGAACATTATTGGCACATACATTGTTTTATAAGAAGAGAAAGTGAAGGGTGGGGGTGGTTTGATGATGAAGTCAGGAGTGTGGGAAGAGTTTGTGGGATTTGTTGGTCAGAAGAATCTATATGATGGGGAGCGAAAAGATCATAGTGTGGAATGTGTGGAGATATAGGTAGAGAAGATAGTTTTAGTGCATGGAGGAGAGTATGGTAGGGAGATTAGGTCAACATTCTTTGTTAGTTTGGGAGAACATTTTTTGATTCTTTGGTGAGAGGGGAAGAAAATAAGCTGAAATGGGGAAGGAAAGAGAGATAGGGTCATCATGTATAATGTTGGCTTTGGGAAGTTTTTTTTGGGATGTTGGTCACTGGGGTAGGACAGAGAAATCAAGGGAATTGGAGGCGTTTGAATAGGTGTAGGGGTTTGGTTAGTATGGAGGAGTAGCTAAGTTTTTTTTTGGTAAAATATTTTTTTTTATGGGTAGCATTTTTTCCATTTTTCAATTTTCATTTTATTTTATTTTGTGTATAATAGTTTTTGGATCGATATGTGAGGTTAGGTGTTTCATAGGAGACTGGCAGTTCTGGTATTTGTAAGTGTGATTGGTTTTGTGGTGAATGGAGAGGTTTGTGGTGATGCGGAAAGGGGTGTTACATGGTTCTAATAGAACGGAAGGTATCGGTTTCGAATTGTTCTAAGAAACGGAAGTATCGTTTCGGCCATGTTTGACTTGCTGTTAATAAAATGCGGAAAATTATTTTATACACTAGCTCAGTAATGGATTACGTTGTTGTTGTTGTTGTCTTTGTTCGCGAGTATTTGCTAAGCAAACTGGAACTTTTCTCAATTGTGCTGAAACTGTTTTTGGCATCAACACTTCCGCATTTTTTATTACAAGTCAACATGCGCAAAATGATACATCATTTCTAGAAAAATGGCGATACGGGTACTTCCGGTTTCTTATTAGAACTATTACAACAGCTTATCCAGGTAAGAAAATTAGTTTGGTTCGAGAATGTCAGCACAACCTCCCCTTGCAACTAGAAGAATCGGATGTTGTCTGTATTTACTCTCCAACAAGCAGGTTGTACCACAAGTCAATTTTTCAGAGGAGTTTTAACAGATTTTGATTCAGAACTTTTCCTTCTCCTAGACTGGTTGCCGTACAAGTTAAAGAGTCTAGTCTACCTTACTATTTACCTATGGCGGAGAGAGAATTTGAATGCATACCTTTCCCAAAGGAATTAGTGCTATGGGAATGCAAATAGCTCGTACCACACACTCTCACTTTCATTCCTATCTTCACACTTCACCACATGATGTCTCTTCAACCAATGAAAAACGTCGCGTTGTGCTAATCATCCTAAATATTTTCCATGCTAATCTTATACGTAATTTTATATCCTCTTAAAAAATCTCAGCACAAACGCATCAATGGCGTTTTTTTCATTGGTCGAACAGACGTGCACGTGGCGAAGAACAGAAGAGTGGAGTTTAGTGTGACAGTGTGTGTGAGTTGGAAGATGCGTTGAGAGAGTGAGACGTAGTCTCTTTACTAGTGGCGTTTTGGGCTTGGGGTGGGAATAATCTCATGAGAGCAATAAGTTGCCTTGTGTTATTACTAAAAGCTAATAAGAATGACACAAGGCAAGAAATGTCTCCCGATCCAAGTTGGTTTCCAGACTCCAAACATTCAAAGATTGCCAGCCAACTCAATATCGTTCAAGTCCAGATTCACGCTCTCCAATAGCACATAAAAAGAGATTAGTATCTAGTTATACGATGGTTATTTCTATATAGACACGCATCATTCATTCCGACATGAGGGCTTATAACGTTACAATTAGTTCATTCAAAAAGTGTGCTGGTCGTGCCTCAAGCCTTCGCCACTATAACAGCAGTTCTAGCGGTTACTCTAAACTGTTATTTCCCTCATGTCATGGGTGGAGAGGGGGAGTTGCTTATGCTGCTGGGGATTCATCGATGCTGTAATTGTTAGCAGCTAATCTTCGCAGATCTTGTTACTGCAAGGCCCTGTGGCTGGTCTGTGAATAATCGAGGGGTAAGCCCAACCAATATGGCACCGTGTTCCACGTGGTGGCGGACCCGTGATGCTTTAGGATGGGAATCCTGGTGTCCGAACAGTCCATTACATGCAACAATTCCACTTTGGGCCTTATTTAGGCTAGACGGTCGGACGGTCGGAGAGGTCTCTTTCGTCAATCGCGCCTGGTCGACATCAAGCCGTTAGCACCTATATGATGTCCAAGCGTATTTGCTCTTATGAAAAACTTTATCAATATATGTGCAGGGTGGTGGCTGAGGGTCCATGTCCTGGGTATGACATTAAAACTGCATCTAGTGGTGAGCGTTCAATTCTGGAGCTCTGGAGTATGGAATACTTCTTCATTGGATTAATCCTGGTCCACCCCCTACCGGAGTGGGTTTCTGTGGGTTTAATAGATCAAAAAATGAATTTTTATAATGTTTCAGAAAAAAAAGAAGAACTTTTGAAAAAATTGAATACCCATCAAGAATGAATAAAAGAAAAACTTCGGTTAAAATGACGCCAACAGGTTGAAATGTCGTAAAATCCAACCAAAGCCAAACTGTTAGGCCTCATATGTCGTGCACATGACGAGAGTTACTATATGATGACGCCGATTGCGTCGTCATGGGGTAATGGTTACAAGCTAGTCTGCGCAAGATCATCACTTGAAAGTAAAGAATTTCGAATCCTCGCTTGATGCGATTTCTTGGCGCTGTTGTGTATCTAACCGCGACGAACGTTTTGGGTAATATAGGCGTCATCATGGTTAAATGGTTAGCAAGCTAGTCTTCAGGGACTCTGTTCAATGAATATCAGTTCGATCCTCACTGGATCTTCCATATTGTGATTTAGTCAATATACCGTGGGAACGGGTTGGGTAACTCTTCGGTTCCTTGTCGTGAATGCAAATGGTTTACAAGCTAGTCTCGCAGATAGATCTACGATAGCGAATTGCAATTCCTGCCTGGATTCACACATAAATTGCAACTTGTGTCAATAATCTAACTCGTGCGAAACAGGTTGTGTAAATATACTCTGATGTACGGCTATAAAAAAATCTAACAGGTTTCAAGAATTCTAATATTTCCACTTCGATCAAAATGATTGATTGAGTTTAAAACAAATACTTTACGTCGCTAAGAAATGTTTGTTGTCAGTGTATCTTTCTAGTAAATTCACGCGCGTAACGAACTTCCTGACAGACACTTGCTAACAATTCATTATTCAGATTCGCATCATATAATTTGCGTCATAATATTACTATTATATACTTACCTATTTCACTTTACTTTTTTACCTGTTATATTTTCCTTTATATCTAATATCTTTTACCTTTTACCTGAACCTTTTAACAGCGATATTTTACTTTCTCTTTTCATTTATTTCATTTTATTTATTAATTCATTTTAGTTGACTGGGCATTAAGAGAAAATAAAAGTTACACTTTTCCTTGGCTGAATAAACGTTTGTATATAGACTAGAGCGGCTACCCGAACATCGCCGGGTAGAGGGCGGCAAAAGTTAGTCTCGCGATCCTTATTACTGGGATCAGCGAGTTAGATCCCTCGCAGGATGCCCCATAAAGCTTACGTAAAAAAGACGTTTGAGTTGATTCGGCTTGGTGGAGTGTCAGAAAAAAGTGCACAGGCTCACTTGAAGAAATTAAATCGCGAATATTTAAATATTAAACAATATCATGCATTAACTATTTATATTTTAATTTTTCAATTATCTCACGAATATAATCAAATCTTCATTATTCTTGCTCAAAAGGATTAGGTTATAGTGAATGTGTATATATATTTCCTTTGTCGTTAATTTGTTTTAATTTTAGTAATTTTCTCCGGACTACATACATAATACATCAACATACATATCACTCCAACTGCCTTTGTATATGTACAGATCTAAGATCATTAAAACAATTGTAACGTTTCTTACAGCTTTAGATGTTTCTCAATCAAAGGCTTCATTTGAAGATTTTGACTACTGTCTTCATTACCAAGTTAACTTACATGGTAGACTTTCCGGTAACCATTATTCATCTTTTACCTTAGATTCCTTAGATTCTTACATTTGCAGATCTTCGCTAACAAATACATCTTAATTTACATTATTTTAGATTCATATCTATTTGCCTAATAATATTACTTTATTATAACCTTACTATGATCGTTCCTTATATTTTACCGAGTACATGTATAGTTACCTTTTAACTGATACAGCAGGTTTACATATATATTAAAACATCGGGGATTAGAATACATGATTGCAGAGGTTACCCGCCTTCTATAAAAAGATTCCCAGACTATACTATGTTTGTTGTTTGTTTGTTTTTTGTTTTACGGCATATACCTCAGTGGGTCATTTAATGCCGGCCAAGTGTTTGAATAATTCATTCTAACTGGAGTACCATTTTTTTTATAAAAGACATTTTTCTATTTATACAGGTATTACCATTCCGGGTCAGAGTGGACCGGGAGCAATGGTGATGAAGTGGTGTCGCATTCCAGACTCCAGAATGGAACCTACATCATTTAGAGTTTAAACTCATAACCAGAATAAAGACCCGCGCCACCGCTCCTAGGGCCCATATGAATATAAGGGCTTGGGGCTTTCCATTAAGGGAAAGGGTTGGGGGCCAATCATAATGGTGCTAGGGCTTGACATGACAGCCGATTGATCGGAGGGGCTATCTCGACCTGCCGGTCTAGCCTATAAGCGTCATAAGTGGAGTGTTGAGGTTATGGACTGATCATCCAAGACTCTCCGTTTTAAGCATGACGCGGTCCCATCCGCGGCGCCAACAGGTGGCCCATTTGGTGGAGTCTCCCTCTGGCAGAGGTAATGTCGGTGTTTTACGCCCAGAAGACAGGGTGCTAACTATGTTCAGATTGATGCTTGATTCCAGTTCGTGGAGATCTGGAGCAAAAGGTGTTGAAGTAGCCTATTGATATTGTAGGCTACCAGTCGAAGATAAATTAGCATCTGGGCAGTGTAGTACACATGTAGGGTCCATTTTCTATTAAATGTTATTCGGTTGCTTCTAATTTGATACGGTCGGGTAGCACCCCGCCTCATTAAAAAATCTTAATAACAGCTTAACAATAATATAATATGAAACATATATGAACGCGATTCAACCCCTCTTGTCCTAAGATGAGTTGGTCAACCAAATCGCAAATTGGTATTAGGTTCATGTTTTATCCTTAGACACGATTACTCCAAAGTTGTACTAGTTCTGAGTCTGTGGTTGAGCAATTCTGCCGCGTCACCGCGACTACGATCAATAAGTTTCCCAGGTCAATACGCCTTTCCAAATTCAGTAA
>CM042146.1:71563395-71568314 GCA_023376005.1 Doryteuthis pealeii | reverse complement strand
TTCGGCCATCAAATTTTTCGTAAAAACTCTTTAAACAAAAAATCGCGACAAAAAGAATATAAATGTGAATGCAAGTCGCCTAACCTTTGAGCCATTAAATAAGTCAAGACGGGTTACATGCTAATCAATCAATCAACAATCATTAAAGCTCTAATGCAAATTAACGTGCGAATCCACATTACCTCATTCTCATGTCTCATGTGTACTTTATATATATATATCATGTGTGTGTGTGTGTGTTGTGTGTGTGTGTGTACGATATGTATATATATATAAACGCCAGTTTGGAAGAAAAAGTGGAAGCATCTCACTGACTTGTAAGTTCCAAAATACACGCGCTTTAGGCCTTCGTTGAATGGGTGGCATTTTGGTTTATGTGTAAGAGAAGGGGGTAGAGAGAGAAAGAAAGGGAGAGAGGTTAGAGAGAGAGGGGTTAAGATAGTTCCCGTGATAAGCACTGCATAACCTTAAGATATGATTAAAAAGTGTTCATGAAATCTGCATTACCTTGACTTTTTGAAACTCTGACCCAGAGATGTAAAATAAAAATATTTCCTCAGATTATTACAGGAAGACTTTGCCAAAAATATTATATGAGCCTTGAATTTATCGAATATATACTATATATATAATATATATATATAATATATATTATATATAATATATATATACCTTATATATATAAATATATATATATAAATATATATATATATATATACCTTTTTATATATATATATGTATATAATATACCTTTTATGACTTAAGATATATTAAAATACTTTAGATATATTAAAAAACATTATATATATATATATATAAATATATATATATAATATATTATATATATATTTTTTATGTAAGAATATTTAACAAAATATAGCAAGAAGTATACACCCTCCGGGCGTAAGGATTTCAAGTTTTAATGTAACAAATATATTAAATTAGAAAAAGACTAACGTAATCAAATAGAATATATAAAAGTACACTTATCTAATTATATTTTAATTGGTTTTCTATATAAAATCATTCGTAGGATCATTTAATTACGTTGAGAATAAAACAATATTTACCGATCAATGACACCAAGTAATTATTATTAAACCACGGTTTTGTTGAACCATTATTAATCAATCCATATATTATGTAAACATTTATTTCTTAGTATATATAAATCACATTGCAGGATTTTAAACGGCACTAATAACATGGTCTGTTTTGAGGCTAATCTAACTCAGCTTTTCATAGAAAGATTGTTAATAAATAAAATTTATTCTATGTATTAATGATTTTGACTATAAATAAATTAGATACTCATTGATAAACCTACGCAATTTTTGAGAGTATTTGACATAAACGTGATGTGGTTTTGTTACAGAGATATACACACCGAATTCTTCCATTATAATAAGATTTACTAAGCTTAGCATAATCTGACAATGCCGTTTTATTGATTACCCAGCCCGAAAGATCGAACTAATTACACTCATTAAGTTTGAAAGTACAGGTCTGCTATCAGTCTAAGATGAAAAATTTAAGACGTAAAAAGCACGTTACAAAACATGGTATAAAACACGTAACAAAACATGTTACAAAATCATGAAAACAGAACACGTACTAAAGTCAAAAATCTCAGATATTTAAAAATAGACGTAAAAGAAAAAAATATATCATCTTGATACTGCGATGGAACTTGGTGACAAGTTCACCATTATGAAACAAGCCTGCAGGAAACGCCATATACGGTCACTGGTTAAACTAGGTCGTTCTTGTGTAATTTGAAGATTTAGATTTTTTAGTGGGTACTGAAAACAGCTAAAATCGAGTGAATTGAAACTTAAGTGAAATCGCCAATTTGGGTAGCGGACAACGATTTATAAATCTATTCATTTTTGAAAAATAACAGACCGATGCCGGGAGAAAAAATCTGATACTATTGAAACAAAACACAAGAAATCTTGTAGTTACAACAAGAAGGGGGGAATAGGGCCAGTTTTAGCTCAGTCGGTAGAGCGTTCGCCTAGAACCACAAGTTCTGAGTTCTATATCGGCATTCGACAAACTCAAACGTATGTGTAGCACAGGGTCTGTGCGGTAAAGTAAGGAACTGGTGGTAGGTGGCGCTCCACCTCAGACGCGAAAACAATCTCCTTTGTCTAGCGCAAGTGAAAAGAGTATGGACTCCCTCACTGTCTGGCTGATACCCGACTTAAAACTACTACTACGACTTACTTACTTACTTACCTTGACTTACTAGTTCCCTAACTCACGAGTGCTACGAACTGTAAACTCGCATCATTTTTTTCTTTTTTGCTTTGTGGTTGAGAGCTGAATTTTGAGGTACGGGCGAGCTTTGGAACGCTAATATGAATAAGTTCACTAAAAAACATTAAAGTTTTCAAAATTCATCTTCCAAAGACAAATATTAATTCATGAAGAAATAAACATTAAAACATATTACAGCACGCACATAATTCATTAGATTCTATTTTCATCATGTCTTATAAAATACACGGCTATCTTTCTGATCTATGAAAAAAGAAAGTAACACAAATATAGGGTGTTTTTATTTTGGGTGTGGAACGGGAACAGATTAATGGTGATCAGCTTATATCAATGGTGAAAATTGGTTTGATATACGAGGAGAATTAAATTAAGAGTGGAACTAATTAAAATGAAGGTACTAGATATATATATATATATATAATATATATATATATATATTTGTGTGTGTATGTGTGTGTGTGTGAGTGTGTCTGTGAGAGAGAGAGAGGGGATTTTGTTGCCAATCGTCGCGATATATATTATATATATATATATTATATATATATATATAATTATGCTCATCAAAAATCGTTAGATACGAATAGACAACAGATAGATAAAGAATAAGCAATATATATATATATATATAATATATATATATATATATATATATATACACATATATATATATATATATATATATATATATATTATAGAAGAGAGAGAGAAGAGAGAGAGAGAGAGAGAGAGAAGAGAGAGAGAGAGAGAATTGAAAAGAGACAATTTGAAAAGAGAGAAATAGAGAGACAGAGAGATTTATTGGAGATAGATGGATAGATAGATTGGTTTCTTTCTATCTCACCTAAGTATTTATACATTAATAAGTATTGCATTTAACTGGCCATCAGACTCGCTTTTGTCCAAAATTGATTGCATATTAATATTAATCAGCAACCAAATAATTTATTATAGATAGAATGCCTAGAAATGATAGCTTTCACTTTCACACCAAAAGAGTGCCAAGGAACAATCACTACAAAATGCTTTCATTAAAATGTCTGACATGATGGAAAATGCGAACGTGTAATTTTTTTTTTTCAGATGCCGGTCCAAAAATAAATGTTATTTACGATGACTAAGTTCTGCCTCTTAACGGAATAAAATAAGTGTTTAAAAATTGAGAAAAGCCAAAAGAAGAAAAGAAAAAAAGATACTTGAAAATATTAGAAGAAATCTCTTCTTTTTTTCTTTTTCTTCTTTTTTTTTTTTTTTTTGAAAATCTATCTTTTCTCTCTCGGCTTTGGAAGAGCGGATATGAAGAAAAATACATGAATCCAGACCAAGTTTTGAAGCTGAGTGCGAAAGAAAGAAAAAATAACAATAAAAAAAAAATAACAATAAAAACGATCTCTAAAAAATTGGAAAGCGGGGGAGGTGGAAGACTTTTCTGTTCAAGTTGTTGTCAGCCTGAAAAAATCCTGGGAGAAAACGATTTATTAGAAATAAACAGCTTCATATTGATTGATGCAGACGATAAACATGCAATCTTACATAATTTAGTCAGGCAAATCAGACAATTGGATTAAACGTTGAAAAGAACGCTTTCTTTCTTTTTCTCAAAAGAAGTAAAAAGACTCAGCTTAATGTTGAGAATTTTAATAGTAACAAACAATGTTGAAACATACTTACTACGAACTTATTTACCTCAAATTGAAGGAGACAAGAGGCGACTGATAATCAACAGGCCAGAGTTGATACAGGTAATCCTATTGTAAATAGAGCGTTCTGTTGCAAAAATCTGGATGGCGTCCCGTAATGTTTGAGGAACGGATCCTGAAGCTGATGGTCTATGACCCGGCTACTGAGTGCGTCATGCGACCTGCAGCACTCCGCTTCGACCCTTACTTCGTTATATGGACAGTCGCAGAGGCAATCTGATCAATTGGCTGGTCATATCAACCTCTAAACCTTTACATTAAAGTCGTGACCTTATCCTTCAAATACTCTTATGCCAAACATCTAACCCTTTTAAGCGTTCTGGTCAAAGGATAGATTCATGTTTAATGTCATGGGGCTACCTGTTGCACATGGATGGTGTCCCTTTAATGTTTGAGGAAGGATACGAGTGGATGGACTGTCTGTGACCCAGCTATCTGGGTGGTCATGTGACCTGCAACACTCAACTTCGACTCTACTTTGGTTATATATATTACCAACCCCTCCGCACGAGCAGGATACGACACAAGGTCAATTTCTTAAGCGGGGTTTAACAGGTTGAATTCAGAGTTTCCTTTTCCTAGACTGGTTACCTAGCCATGGTAAAGAGACCAGTCTGCCCTGCTATTTACCATAGCTCGAGGGAGAATTGATTCATACCTTTCCCAAGGGTATTAGCGCTATGTGAAAGGCAAACAGTTTCGTCCAGGAATGAACTCGGATGACGAGTTCATTTCCTATGACTCTAACCATTAGACCACGCGCCTCCATAATGCCGGACTTTGGTTATATGGGAAATCGCAGAGGCTCAGTCTGATAAATCGGTTGGTCATGTCAAGCTTTAGAACATCTACATTACGTCACGGCTGTGTCCTTCAAATTTCTCTTGTGCCAAACAAATACCCAACCCTTTTATATAGGTGCCAGAAAGCAGTGGCTGA
>CM042146.1:71545895-71558395 GCA_023376005.1 Doryteuthis pealeii | reverse complement strand
GAATGAAATTTATAATGCATTATTTATTTTATTCAAAACTTTCTGAAGTTTTTAGGTCACTTATCTTTGACCCCCCCCCCCATTTTTGTGGCGCAAAATATCGATAGGGTTGTAAGTGATTGATTCTTTTGTCTGCATGAATAGAAAGACAAAAAGTCCGAAGGTGGGGAATAGAAGAAAACAAAATTTAAGGAATCTGCTCTGGTAGTAAATAGGTACCGAAAATCGAAAATAAAATGAAATGATACAAACTTAAAAAATGATTTTGGGAAATTTTTTTTTTACTAATTTCGATATTATATATTGGCTTCTTATAAAAAGAAAAATATGCATCAATATTGTTTAAAAGGGGGCGTAAAAATTCCAATAGAGGTTTTCGAAAAAAAAAAATTAGCGATTGATACTAACAGTAAGAGTTATTAAAAAAATGTTTTTAGATCGAAATTACATGACATTTAAAAACTTTAACATCAGGCTGCACATATTTAAATGAATTTGTATATATTAATTTATCGATGCAGAAATACCTAATGAAATCATAAATTTTGGAAATAAAATAAACTGATGATTATAAAATTCATTTATTGATAAGTTAATTACGAAAAGTGTTGATAATTTGGATTAATTCCCTGATCTTGTAAACTTGTTCAAATGAAGATTGTTAAATATTTTGTAAACACAGATTTTACACAAACTCACATCCGTCATGTAAAGGTATATTGATCAAAAATTGACAGAGAGTTAGGTTCAGTCCCCAGTGGAACCAATGTACAACTTTCATTTCGAATAAGACTGATCAAAATCTTCAAAAATGAGTTGGTGACTGTATACAATCGGCTTCCCATAATATTAGCGGTTATCACGTGCGAGAGGCCCGGGTTCGATACCCATTGAACCAATTGTAAACAACTTGGCATTTTCGAATAGACTGATTAAAATCTTAAATTGTAAATGATTTGTGGCTTTGGAGTTCATCGGTTCCATAGTTGTAGCGGTTATCACGCTCACTTTACAACGCGAGAACCATGTGGTTCGATCCCCAGTGGAACCAATATATAACTTTCTTTTTCGAATAAAGACTTCATTAAAATCTTAAAAAAGATTTGATGACTCGTTGTACATCAGTTCCATTGTGTTAGCTTTATTACGCTCGCTTCACACGGTGTGAGGCCTAGGCGTTCGATACCCAGTGGACCCAATGAACGACTTTCATTTTGCAATAAGACTGATAAAATCTAAAAAATGGATTTGAATGTACTGTTGTGCGTCTAACATAGTATGTTGTTATCACGCCTCGCTTCGCACGCGAGAGGCCCTGGGTTCGATCCCAGTGAAAACCAACGTACAAAATTTCATTTTGGAATATAAGGACTGATTAAAATTCTTGAAAATGATTGATGTTTTGTTTTACGCGGTTCCAAGTGTAGTGGTTATCAACGAGTGGCCCTGCGTTCGATCCCAGTGGAACCAATGACAACTTTCAATTTCAATAAGAATGATTAAAATCTTTAAAAAATTATTGAGGGTGATTCTACATTGGTTCCATTTGTAGCGGTTATCACGCTCGCTTCACACGAGTCGCCTGGCTCGATCACCGTGGAAACCCATGCTACAACTTATCGTTTTTCGAATAAGACTGATTAAAATCTTAAAAATGATTTGATGACTTGTGTAACCTCGTTTCCATAATGTAGCGGTTATCACGCCCACTTCACACCGAGTGGCCCAGGTTTCGATCCCCAGTAGAAACCAATGTACGAACCTTCATTTCGAATAAGCGACTGACTAAAATCTTAAAAAAAGGATTTATGACTTTTCTTTAAAATCTGGTTCCAATACGGTAAGCGGGGGATTATCACGCTCGCTTCGACACACCGAGAGCCTGTTCGACCCCAGTAGAAAACCAAGTACAACTTTCATTTGGAATAAGACTGATTAAAAATCTTTAAAAATGATTTGAGGACAGGGTGTACATTGAGTTCAATAGTGTAGCGCGTTGTATCACGCTCGCATCACACGCGAGAGGCCCGGATCCCCAGTGGAACCAGTGTACAACTTTCATTTCGAATAAGACTGATTAAAATCTGAAAAAATGGCATGATAACCGCTACACTAAATGGAACGATTACCAACATGTCATCAAATCTTTTTTCAAAGATTTTAGTACAGTCTATTCGGAAAATGAATGTTGTACATTGGTTCCGACTGGGATCGAAACCAGGGCCTTCTCGCGTGTGAAGTGGGCGTCGATAAAACCGCTACCATTATGGAACCGAGGTACAATCATCAGCCATTTTCAAGAATTTTAATCAGTTCTTATTCGAAAATGAAAGTTGTACACGGGTCTTCCACTGGGGATCCAGGGCCTCTCGCGTGTTTGATGCGAGCGCTGCATAACCGCTACCACTATTGAACCAATGTACACCCGTCCTCAAATCATTTTAAAGATTTTATCAGTTGTATTCCAAAATGAAAGTTGTACATTTGGTTCTACCTGGGGATCGAAACCCAGGGCTCTCGTGATGTGAAGCGAGGCGTATAAAACCGCTACAGTATGGAAACAGATTTTAAAGAAGTCATAAAATCTATTTTTAAGATTTAGTCAGTCTTATTCGAAAAGGAAGGTTGTACATTGGTTCTACTGGGGAATCGAAACCTGGCCACTCGCGTGTGAAGATGGGCGTGATAACCGCTTACATTATGGAACCGATGGTACAAACAAGTCATCAAATCATTTTTTAAGATTTTAATTCAGTCTATTCGAAAAAGAAAGGTTGTACATGGGTTCCACTTGTGATCGACCCAAGGCCGCTCGGTGAAAGCAGCGTGATAACCGGCTACACAATGAACCAATGTAAATCACCCCTCAAAAATTTTAAAAGATTTTAATCAGTCTTATTCGAAAATTGAAAGTTGTACATTAGGTTCCCACTGGGATCAGAACACAGGCCACTCGCTTGAAACCACTAACACTATGGAACGACGTAAAACAAAAACATCAAATCATTTTTCAGATTTTAATCAGTCTTTATCCAAAATGAAATTGTACGTTGGTTTCACTGGGGATCGAACCCAGGCCTCTCGCGTGCGAAGCGAGCGTTGATAACAACTATACAAATGTATAGACGCACAACAGTACATCAAATCATTTTTAGATTTTAATCAGTCTTATTGCAAAAATGAAAGTCGTTCATTGGGTCCACTGGGTATCGAACCCTAGGCCTCACACGTTGTGAAGCGAGCGGTAATAAAAGCACACAATGGGAACTGATGGGTACAACGAGTCATCAAATCTTTTTAAAGATTTAATGAGTCTTATTCGAAAAAAAAAAAGTTCTTATATTGTTCCACTGGGATCGAACACATGGTTCTCGCGTGTAAAGTGAGCGTGATAACCGCTACACTATGGAACCGATGAACTCCAAGCCACCAAATCATTTATTAAGATTTTAATCAGTCTTATTCGAAAATGAAAGTGTACATTGTTCCAATGGTATCGAACCAGGGCCTCTTCGCAACGTGATAACCGCTATATTATGGAACCGATGTATAACAAGTCACCAAATCATTTGAAATTTTGATCAGTCTTATTCGAAAAATGAAAGTTGTACATTGGTTCCACTGGGGACTGAAACCTAATCTCTGTCAATTTTGATCAAATATACCTTTACATGACCGATGTGAGTTTGTGTAAAATCTGTGTTTACAAAATAAATTTAACAATCTCATTTGAACAAGTATTACCAAAGATCAGGGAATTATCCCAATTAATCAAACTTTCAGTATTAACTTATCAATAAATGAATTTTATAAACATCAGTTATTTTATTTCCAAAAATTTATGATTTCATTAGGTATTTCGCATCGATAAATTAATAATATAAAATTCATTTAAAATATTGTGCAGCCTGATGTTAAGGTTTAAATGTCATGTAATTCGATTCTAAAAACATTTTTTAATAAACTACTTTACTTTAGTATCAATCGCTAATTAATTTTTTTCGAAAAACTCTATTGGAATTTTACGCCCCCCTTTAAACAAATATTGATGCATATTTTTCTTTTATAAGAAGCCAATTATATAATTATCGAAATTAGTAAAAAAAAAATCTCCCCAAAATCATTTTTAGTTTGTATTTTTCATTATTTTCGATTTTCGGTACCCTATTTACTACCAGAGCAGATTCCTTAAATTTGTTTTCTTCTATTCACACCTTCGGACTTTTGTCTTTCTATTCATGCAGAAAAAAGAATCAATCACTTACAACCCTATCGATATTTTGCGCCACAAAAATGGGGGGGGGTCAAAGATAAGTGACCTAAAAAAATTTCAGAAAGTTTTGAAATAAAATAAAATAATGCATTTTAAATTTCATCATTGCTAAATCAACACTGAAAATTTCACATTAAATCGGATAATTCGTTATTTTGGTAAATGTCTTTCAAACGTGGGGGGTTAAATTTGAATTGTAAAAAAACGGATTTTTCGATTAAATTGGGTATACCTATATTAATAGCTAAGTGTTGAGAAGTTCTGAAAATGACAGAAAATCCTTTTTTTTTATATGTAATATCAAAAATTATCCCTTGTTACTTCACTACGATTTTAATTGACAAACAAATTTGCTAATAAAAAAAGGTTTGAAAATAAAGTTAAAATCTTTTTCATACTCATTCAAGTAGTTAAATAAGAAAAAAAAAAAAAAAAAAAAAAAAAAAAAAAGAAAAGAAAAAAGAAAAAGAAAAAAAGAAAGAAAAACAACCACAAATTACTATTGACAATTTTACCATGACAGAAGGAAAAGGGATGGTAAAATTATTTCACTTGACCGCCGGATTTGTTTGTGGTCAGTAGTGACAGCAGTGACTGGCTTTGAGAGAATGACTCTCTCATGATTAGACTAATAGATAAATAGAGGGGGTGAAATTAATAGCCTTTGAGATTAGTGAGGGATTGGAGACTTTAAGGCTCAATTGCAAATTACTGCTAATTAAAAACGATGAAAATTATTTTTTTTTCTCCAAATATAATGCAATCCGAAAACTAAAGAATATTTTAGTATTTAATTTTAGTCATTTATAGAAAAAAGTGCCAAAAATTTGATTCGCTTAGCTTTAGTATAATAATAATAATAATAATAAATAATATAATAATATATTAATATATATATATAATATATATATATAATATATATTAATATAAAAAAAAACTTGTTGGTAAATCCTCGCGGCGAGGAAAAACCCAGCAAATAGTTGATTGTAAAAAATATACTACCAAACATCAACCGGGAAGAAAAAAATTTTTGGAAAAAAGAAAAGACCGAGATAATCGTACCAACAAAAAAAAATAATCTATTAGTACAATATTTTGGCCAAAAGAAAAAAACAATTTATATGCATATATATATAATATATATATATATATATATGGATCGGTGTGCTTGAATTAATAGCGTCGATCCCAGGGGGCTATCCCCCCAGGCAAAATTCTGCCCCCTTGATTTAAAGGGCAGGGCTGGGTTTATTGCCCAGCGCCTGAGGCGCCCCCTTGAGCGGGAATGCCGACGGGATCGACGCAATTTTTGTTCTCTCCCACCCATTAGCTTCGGCTTGTGGGTGGCCCACGTTAAAACGGAGCCTTGTGCCCAGTCCATACAGGTGGAGTATGAGACAAATAAAGCATATATATATATATATAAGATATATATATTCATACAAAACCGCCAGGAGACTAAAGCTAATAAGTAAAAAGTGCTCAATACCTAAGTAGAGTCAGATCTTAGCCCTGAAGAGCATTAAGCGAAACTTTTAGTAGGTTCGTCTGACTCATTAGTTTTATCTATAATATATATATATATATATATATATATATATATATATGAACAATACTAGATAGAATAGATAGATGGATAGAAGTGTCTTTAAAAAATAAGGTATATTTTGCCTCAGGGGTTGTTTACAGTTGCATCTTTTTCATGGGAATACTGATAAGTCCTTCGTGTTTCATAAGACTGTCAGCATGACTTTCTTTACAAAGCACTGCGCCTGGAACTTTTTATTTCCGAAGTAAATTCCAATTTTTTTTTTAATTATTTGGGCCGGTAGTGGTAAACTCCTTTTTTTAGGTCCTTGTAAACATCTGAGTTCTTGCTAAAACATACTTCTCCGTACATTTCTGCAAATTTCAAAAGGTTTTCACTTCTTAACCACAAACAATTTCATGACAGACATATTTTTACCCCATTTGTAAACAGTTTATTTCTTGCTAAAACATGCTTTCTCCGTACACATTATACATTTCAGTGTTAATTTCATATGGTTTCACTTCTTAGCCTCCAAAAATTATAAACCTGGTACATTCTATATGAAAGCCACCATTTTGAATCAAAACAAACAGTTTTACGAGTATAAAATAATCTCTTAGTTATTGAATGATTATCGTATATGAACGCATCTATGGATTGTAAAGCGTAATGTTTAACAAGTGGTAAGAGGCGCAAAATAGTAGAGAAATGACTAGATACCAATTTGCGTATTCCATGTGTGGGATGTTAATAATGTATCAAACGATGCTTTCATCTTATGACTTGAATTGAATACTATTATATATTATATATTATATATATATATTTATATACATATATATATATTTATATACATATATATATATATATATATATATATATATATATATATATATATATATATAGTATTCATAATTCTTTACACACATACATACACACATAGACAGACACCCACCCACACCCATATATATATTTATATGTAAGCATTTAATATATATAATATATATATATATATATATATATATATATATATATATATATATATATATATATATATTCATAATTCATTACATACATACACACACATAGACAGACACATACACACACACACACACTCATATATATATATATATATATATATATATATATATGCATTTTTATTAAAAGTAAGGCAAAAGGATTGATTGATGAATTTTTTACTCATCTTATCCTTTCGCCGGGCAAGCTGCTGCTAATAAGGATTGACTTTATATAACCATTTTATTTTATCTTACAAGACTCTGATTCGAGTACAATTGACCATCGCCTGTTATTGTCAACAATCAGTGGAATACGTTTAATATCAATAAATCCAGATCAAAATAAACTTGTCTATTGTATTCAATTAAACTGCTAACTACACGTTAATTAACAAGAAAAAAGAGCTTGTCATCTAGTTTTTTTTAAGTGTACCATATCTATATAATATTGCTAATATATATAAGCATAAGAATTTCATTAATATTCAATATATAATATATATAATATATATATATATATATATATATATATATATACTTTGGTGCGGTACCAAGTTTCTTGGTACAAGGTGATTCTAGGTGGGTCCTAATCTCTACCAGTAGTTAGTTGTAGAGTTCAGGTTCCGTATGAGAGCTCAATGTTTAATTATTGTAAACAGAGCAAAGTTATTTGGGAATAAAAGGCCTTAAATACCATGGGTATCGTGGTTATGGATCCATTTCCATCATATGGAAATGGATCCCATAACCACGATACCCATGGTATTTAAGGCATTTTATTCCCATATTATATATATATATATATATATATAATATAATTAATAATATAACAGAAGGTTTTGCAATATAGTCTATATCAGGAATCCTAGACCAAGTGTCTAAGGATCCAAATCATCAAATGCGATATATCTATCTATCTGATGAGTCTAATTTTCAGTATATATATATATATATATATTAATATATATATATATATATATATGTGTGTGTGTGTGTGTGTGTGTGTGTGTGTCTGTGTATGTGTGTGCGTGTGCGTGTATATATATATTGTGTGTGGGTGTGTGTGAGTGTGTGTGTTATATGTCTATAATATATATTTTCAGGATTTTGTGCGAAGTATGAATAAAGTGTGAAATAAATGACAAAGTGTGTTGGATGTTATGTGCTAAGTTCCATTCTATTTCAGAATGATCTTTCATTTACAAGGATTCTTTGTAGACTGTTTGACTACTGTGGTCGCTGGCGTTTTTATGGATTAGGGGTGTTGATTTCTTGGCATGGTTTGCACTTCACCTGCTCTCTTGATTGGGGTTGGAATTGGAATATATATAATATATATATATATATATATATATATATATATATATATATATATGTGTGTGTGTGTGTGTGTGTGTGTGTGTGTATGTGTGTGTGTGTGAGGAAAAAGTGGAAGTGAATCCAACAGTATGAAAAACACAAGTTCGTAAACATAAACATATATAAACGTAAACATTACTCGTATATGAACTTGTGTTTTTTCAATTTTTTCATAATATTTACACACACACACACACACACACACACACACACACACACACACAACACATATAATATATATATATTATATATATATATATATAAAACCTAGAGTATTAAGGAACTCTTCTCAACTATCGAGATCTCAAGGGATTCACCACGGTGCTTCGACTCTAATAGCTGGTCCCAATTAATATTAAATATAGTTATTTGTAAGCTTAGCTTACATGTGGCACAAGGCTAGATGTATGGGGTGCCCAATGGGAATCAGTCTCATTAACAATGGTCAGCGAATCAACCATTACATCACGTGAGGTGCCCATTAATATTTAATATATTAGTAGAAATAATTTTCATTAACTCCAGTAGCAAAAAACACACAAACAAACAAACAAACAAACAAACAAAAAACACCCTCCGGGCTGTGTGAAAAGTAATTTTTGAAAGATATTGTTTGGGGGGGGAGATAAAAATTCAATGTCAGAAAGTTTGTATCATAAGTAAGTAAAATCATCAAATTTATTAAAGGAATAAAAAATAAAACAATTTGAAATGGAAACTCAGTTCTGTCCCCTTGAAATAAAATGTTGCGTGCATCTATTAATTATTAATTAAATAATTATTTTGAATATTTTACACATACATTTCACACAAGATCGTTGGTATTTATTATTTATAAACTTTTTAGTTAAGCTCTTGATACTAAAAAAAATGACTATTTCTTGTTTGTAAAATATTTTCTCGTAGAACTCTATACGTTAGATAACTTTAAATATATATTAAAATAAAACAAAATATATATAAATATATAGTACCGGGCATGTGATTATTAAAATCATTTTGAAAAACAATAATTACCATATAAGGTAGCATATTCAAATTTTTGAGTGTATATAATGCAAGATTGTTCTTTATTCTATGTATTGGTGATTCTGTATAATATGAATTATGCAGTGGCGTAGTTTTGGTTACAGACAAACTAAGACCATATCTCCGTTATTAATAAATATGTATTAATAATTGAGCCTCAGCCACTGCTTTCTGGCACCTATATAAAAAGGGTTGGGTATTTGTTTGGCACAAGAGAAATTTGAAGGACACAGCCGTGACGTAATCGTAGATGTTCTAAAGCTTGACATGACCAACCGATTTATCAGACTGAGCCTCTGCGATTTCCCATATAACCAAAGTCCGGCATTATGGAGGCGCGTGGTCTAATGGTTAGAGTCATAGGAAATGAACTCGTCATCCCGAGTTCATTCCTGGACGAAACTGTTTGCCTTTCACATAGCGCTAATACCCTTGGGAAAGGTATGAATCCAATTCTCCCTCGAGCTATGGGTAAATAGCAGGGCAGACTGGTCTCTTTAACCATGGCTAGGTAACCAGTCTAGGAAAAGGAAAACTCTGAATTCAAACCTGTTAAACCCCGCTTAAGAAATTGACCTTGTGTCGTATCCTGCTCGTGCGGAGGGGTTGGTAAATATATATAACCAAAGTAAGAGTCGAAGTTGAGTGTTGCAGGTCACATGACCACCCAGTAGCTGGGTCACAGACAGTCCATCCACTCGTATCCATTCCTCAAACATTATGGGACACCATCCATGTGCAACAGGTAGCCCCATGAACATTAAACATGAATCTATCCTTGACACAGAACGCTTTAAAAAGGGTTAGATGTTTGGCATAAGAGTAATTTGAAGGATAAGGTCACGACTTAATTGTAAAGGTTCTAGAGGTTGATATGACCAGCCAATTGATCAGATTGGGCCTCTGCGACTGTCCATATAACCGAAGTAAGGGTCGAAGCGGAGTGCTGCAGGTCGCATGACCACTCAGTAGCCGGGTCATAGACCACTCAGCCTTCAGGATCCGTTCCTCAAACATTACGGGACGCCATCCCAGATTTTTGCAACAGAACGCTCTATTTACAATAAGGATTACCTGTATCAACCTCTGGCCTGTTGATTATCAGTCGCCTCTTGTCTCCTTCAATTTGAGGTAAATAAGTTCGTAGTAAGTATGTTTCAACATTGTTTGTTACTATTAAAATTCCTCAACATTAAGCTGAGTCTTTTTACTTCTTTTGAGAAAAAGAAGAAAGCGTTCTTTTCAACGTTTAAATCCAACTTGTCTGATTTGCCTGACTAATTATGTAAGATTGCATGTTATCGTCTGCATCAATCAATATGAAGCTGTTTATTTCTATAAATCGTTTTTCTCCCAGGCATTTTTCAGGCTGACAAACAACTTGAACAGAAAAGTCTTCCACCTCCCCCCTCTTTCCAATTTTTAGAGGATCGTTTTTATTGTTATTTTTTTTTTATTGTTATTTTTTTTTCTTTCTTTCGCACTCAGCTTCAAAACTTGGTCTGGAATTCATGTATTTTATTCCATATCCGCTCTTCCAAAGCCGAGAGAGAAAAAGATAGATTTTCAAAAAAAAAAAAAAAAAAAAGAAAAAAAAAAAAAAAAAGAAGAAGATTTCTTCTAATATTTTCAAGTATCTTTTTTCTTCTTCTTTTGGCTTTTCTCAATTTTTAAACACTTATTTATTCCGTTAAGAGCAGAACTTAGTCATCGTAAATAACATTTATTTTGGACCGGCATCTGAAAAAAAAAAAATACACGTCGCATTTTCCATCATCTCAGACATTTTATGAAAGCATTTTGTAGTGATTGTTCCTTGCAACTCTTTTGGTGTGGAAGTGAAGCTATCATTTCTAGGCATTCTATCTATAATACAAAATTATTGGTTGCTGATTAATATTAATATGCAATCAATTTTGGACAAAAGCGAGTCTGATGGGCCAGTAAATGCAATACTTATTATGTAATAAATACTTAGTGAGATAGAAAGAAACCAATCTATCTATCCATCTATCTCCAATCAAATCTCTCTGTCTCTCTATTTCTCTCTTTTCAAATCTGTCTCTTTTCAAATCTCTCTCTCTCTCTCTTTCTCTCTCTCTCTCTCTCTCTCTCTCTCTCTCTCTCTATATATATATATATATATATATATATATATATATGTGATATATATATATATATATATATATATATATATATATATATATATGCTTATTCTTTATCTATCTGTTGTCTATTCGTATCTAACGATTTTTGATGAGCATATATATATATATATATATATATATATATATATATATATATATCGCGACGATTGGCAACAAAATCCCCCCTCTCTCTCTCTCACAGACACACTCACACACACACACATACACACACAAATATATATATATATATATATATATATATATATATATTAGTACCTTCACTTTTAATTAGTTCCACTCTTAATTTAATTTCCTCGTATATCAAACCAATTTTCACCATTGATATAAGCTGAATCACCATTAATCTGTTCCCGTTCCACACCCAAAATAAAAACACCCTAATATTTGTGTTACTTTCTTTTTTATAGATCAGAAAGATAGCCGTGTATTTTATAAAGACATGATGAAATAGAATCTAATGAATTATGTGCGTGCTGTAATATGTTTTAATGTTTATTTCTTCATGAATAATATTTGTCTTTGGAAGATGAATTTTGAAACTTTAATGTTTTTAGTGAACTTATTCATATTAGCGTATCCAAAGCTCGCCCGTACCTCAAAATTCAGCTCTCAACACAAAGCAAAAAAGAAAAAAAATGATCGAGTTACAGTTCGTAGCACTCGTGAGTTAGGGAACTAGTAAGTCAAGGTAAGTAAAGTAAGTAAAGTCGTAGTAGTAGTTTTAAGTCGGTATCAGCCAGACAGTGAGGGAGTCCATACTCTTTTCACTTGCGCTAGACAAAGGAGATTGTTTTCGCGTCTGAGGTGGAGCGCCACCTACCACCAGTTCCTTACTTTACCGCACAGACCCCTGTGCTACACATACGTTGAGTTGTCGAATGCCGATATAGAACTCAGAACCTTGTGGTTCCTAGGCGAACGCTCTACCGACTGAGCTAAACTGGCCCTATTCCCCCCTTCTTGTTGTACTACAAGATTTCTTGTGTTTGTTTCAATAGTATCAGATTTTTTCTCCCGGCATCGTCTGTTATTTTTCAAAAATGAATAGATTTATAAATCGTTGTCCGCTACCCAAATTGGCGATTTCACTTAAGTTTCAATTCACTCGATTTCAGCTGTTT
>CM042146.1:71510895-71540895 GCA_023376005.1 Doryteuthis pealeii | reverse complement strand
TTCAAACTCGCAAACAAATGCCTTTATCTTAATTCATATATATATATATATATAATTTTACGATGAAAACACATGTTTTTTTAACGTTTTATGTTATGTTTGTTGGATTTTGTTGGATTTAATGCCATACAAACCCTTGTTGGGTTATTTCATGCCGAACACGTTTTATTCTTTTCATGTTTGATAGGTATTCAAATTTTTTAAAAACTAATTTTGAAAACACATGTTTTAAAACTCATTTTTCTATTTAACCCATAGATGGGACCTTAACAGGTAATACTACTCCAAGTCATAGTAGACATAGAAGTAATGGCAATGAAGGGGTATTCCACACTTCCCGAGCTCCAAAATGGGAACTTCACCATTAGATGCCGTTTAACGTCATACTCAGGACACTAAGACCCTCAGTCACCGCCCTCTAGCACACATGGGCTCAAAGGGTTAGAACAATCATATAGGTATTATGGCTTGATGTGACCAGCTGATTAATAAGAGGCGATCTCTCCGACCGTCCGTCTAGCCTAAATAAGGCCAAAGTGGATTGTTACATGTCATGGACTGCCTGCCCACCAGGCTTCCATCCTTAAGCATCACAGGTCGCAACCCACGGTCAACATGTAGCCCATTTGTTTCTTTTACCCCTTTGTAGAGATGCAGTCAGTGTATTTTTCTGTCCCAACCGACAAGGAGAACTGTGATGTTGTTTCGGTTACAGATAAATTGAGACCGAATTCCATTATTCATACATATAAAGTAGCTTAATCCGCCAGGGGAAATTTTGTAATTTTTTTTCTCTTACTGGACCAGTCATCAACAGCGGCGCATACACGTTAAATATCATCAGTTCTTGCTTTTTGTATCAAAATTATGAAGATTTGATTTATATTGGAAGATATTTAAAAAATTAGAATATACATAGAAATAGCATTGAAATTCTACTTAAAATTGTCCAGCAATTTTAAATCTCAAAAGTAAACAAACCAATGCACCACGGTTTCCCTCCTACCCAGTTAATGCTAGATAGTCGCTTCTAGTACATATATAAAGGTCAGTTGGTGAGTATGTATATGTATGTGTGTATGTCCGGAGGAAACTACGAAAAGAAAACAATTAACGACAAAGTAAATATATACACACATTCACTATAACCAGATCTTGCTTTTTGAGCAAGAATAATGAAGATTTGATTTATATTCTTGAAGATAATTGAAAAATGAAATTCAAATAGTAATTGCATGAATTGTTTAATATTTTAAATAGGAGACTTTAATTTTTCTTTTCAGTGAGCCTGTGCACTTTTTATCTGACACCCCACCAAGCCGAATCAACCCAACCTCTTTTTTTACGTAAGGCTTTTATGGGGGCATCCTGTGAGGATCTAACTCGTGATCCAGTAATAATGGATCTGCGAGACTAACTTTTTGCCGCCCCTCTACCCAGGCGACGCCGAGTAGCCGCTTCTAGTCTATATACAAAGCGGTTTATTCAGCCAAGGAAAATGTTGTAACTTTTATTTCTCTTAATGGCCCAGTCAACTACAATGAATAAATAGATAAAATAAAAAGAATGAAAAGAGAAAATGTAAATATCGCTGTGTAAAAGGTTTCAGGTAAAAGGTAAAAGATATTAGGTATAAGGTAAAATATAACAGGTAAAAAAGTGAAGTAAAATAGGTAAGTATTATAATAGGTAATATGTATGACGCAATATATGATGCGAATCTGTAATAATGTAATTGTTAGCAAGTCTGTCAGGAAGTTACGTTACGCGCGGTGAATTTACTAGAATAGATAACACTGTACAACAAACATTTTGCTAGCGACGTAAAAGTATTTGTTTTAAACTCAATCAATCATTTTGATTCTGAATGTGAATACAGAATTCTTGAAACCTGTTAGGATTTTTTTATAGCGTACATCAGAGTAGGTATTTACACAACCTGTTCGCCACGGGTAGGATATGACACAAGGTTGCAATTATGGGGAATCCAGGCAGGATTGAATTCGCTATTCAGTAGTTATCTATCTGCGAGACTAGCTTGTAAACCATTGCATCACGACAAGATACCGAGGTATTTACCCAACCCGTTCGCCACGGGTATGATTTCACGTAATGTCGCAAATATGGAGCATCCAGCGAGGATCGAACTCGATATTCAGTTGTAACAATCCTGAGACTAGCTTGCTAACCATTATACCATGACGGGACGCCTAAGTATTTAACCAACATGCTCGCAATGGGTATGATTTGATGCAAAGTCGCAAGTATGGGGCGTCCAGCAAGGATCTAACTCACTATTCAGTAGTAATGGATCTGCAGGACTAGCTTGTTAACCATTACACCTCAATCAGACACCCTTTAGTCATGTATATCATCATACAAACGGAGAAATATAATTATATATTATCTTTGCCAAGGTTAATGGCTAGCGAGCTAAACCCCATCGACAGGGTGACCTATTATTTAATAATTAAGCCTTGAACCTCGCAGCTTCTGTCCAATGTTAACCACTAGCCTTATGAGCCATTAGTATTAAACAATTCTTCATCTTATACATAGGTGTTTTTTTTTTTGTTGTTGTTTGATGTGTTTTTTTTTGTTTCTTTTGTTTTTTTTTCTTTTTTTTTTCATTCATCCCTCAAGAGTTTGTTTTGTTTACTTTATTAATTGTGAATCAAACGTCATCCGCCAAACCATCCTTTCCATGGTCAATCGAAAACGAGGCAGAAAACACTTTCGTCGAATAATCACTGACATTTCTATTTCGCCTTGAAACATTTACATTAGGACGAGAACGTTTTTCCCGCTGAAAAGAAGCCATCTGCTCTCAATAGAAGAAAAAAGGAACGAAAGAAAATATAGAATTGCCTTAATAACCCAACACCACGTGATTTATTCAATATGGATATTTGAAACCATATAACTGTGTGCAAATAAATGGTTATCATTAAATAAAAACTATATAATTTAAGAAGAAAAAACAAAGCCTGACGCGACATAAATGTTGGTTGGTTGAATTTTACGGCATGTCAACCCTTGTGTTACTTTATACCAAATACGTTTCTCTTTTATTCATTCTTTTTAGGTATTTTAAACACATTTTTAAAATTCATTTTTTAATCTATTCAACCCATAGATGGGACAATAACATTTACTACCAAACCTGGTCAGATTGGATCTGGGATTAATGGAAATGAAGGGGTACTCCATATTGTCTAGATCTATTAAACCCATAGATGGCTGGTAGATTGGTTGGTTTTGTTTTATTAACCCTTTTCGGGTTATTAATGCCAAATAAGTCATCTTCATAAACTAAGGACTTAGGTTGATAACAGTACCTGCTGTGGCTAAAGTGATCACCCCATTAACGTCTTGAACAGGCTCATCGCTGCTTAACTTTGGTGATCTAGCGGGAACTGCTGCTTTCAGCGTGATCCATAGATAGGAACTTACAGATACTACCACTTCGGGTCATAATCGACCAGGGAGTAATAGCAAGGAAGGGGTACTCAAGAACTGGAACATCACCACGAGATGCAGTTTAGCGTCATACCTAGGACACTGATACCCTCAGCCACCGCCTTATAGCACATATATGATAAAAAGGATTGGGCATTTACAATAAAAGCAATCGAGGATTACGGCCAGGACTATCATATAGATGCTAGGGCTTGACGTCACAAGCCGATTGGTGGAAGGGGGCCTCTCCGACCGCCCGGCTCGCCCAAGTAAAGGCCAAAGTGGAGTGTTAGATGACATGGACTGTTCAGCCACCAGGATTCCGTCCTCAAGCATTACGGCCAACGGGTGGCTTCATTGGGGGTATTAACCCTCTGAAGAGATCCAGTCGGCGTATTCTACAGCCCCACCGACAGGGTGACCGGCATAGAAAATTGGAAGGTCCTGTTTTGTTTGTACTGTTTGGTTTTATCTTTTGAGTCTTCCTTCTATAGCTAATATCTTTTGATTTACTTCTTCTAACTTAATCTGCTGTTGTCTTTTCAAAGTTTTAGTTGAATGTGTATTTGTGTTTTTTCTTTTTAATGTTTTTGTTTGTTGTCGTAGTTTTTTTATTAGTCTTTCCAATCTAAACTCCCACCCAGTTTTGTGATTATTATTATTATTATTATTATTATTATTATTGTTATGAGTTTTTTTACACCTGCACTAGCCGGTGGTTTACTGGAGGCTAAGTGACAGCAAGTCTCCTCAGGTCTCCAGGACTCTTTTGAGTATTCTAGCCTGTAGTTTGGATGGTCTCGATTCTTCTTATTTACAATTAACCCAAATTATTTTCCATAGCTTTGGGGATAGTTCTAAGAGCCCCAATTACAATTGGTACGACCTTCACCTTCAGGTTCCAACGTTTCCTCGGTTCTCTGGCAAGGTCTAAGTATTTGTCAATATTTTCGCTTTCTTTCATTTTTTACTCGGTGGTCGTCCGGGACGGCAAAATCCACGAGATGACAGGTTCTCTTCTTCTTGTCAATCAATACTACGCCCAGTCTCCTGGCCGGGATTAGGTGACCCGTCTCTAACTTGAAGTCCCAGATAATTTTATGCGTCCTATTCTCCAGGACAGGTTCAGATTAGTGCATATACCATTTAGTTGTATGGTGAAAATTAAATTTCTTGCACAATTCCCAGTGGATTACATTTCCCACCGAGTCGTGTCTAGTCTTGTATTCTCTTTGTGCTAGTTTGCTGCATTCGCTTATTATGTGATGTGTTATTATTATCATTAGTTTTTCACACCAGCATTAGCTAATGGTATCTCCCAGGAGTCTAAGTCACAAGTCTCCTCAAATCTCCAGGACTCTTCAGAGTATTCTGGCAGATTGCAACAGTGCAGTAGTCTGGATGGTCTCAATTCTTCCTCTGATTTCCAGATTTTCCAGTCTTTTTGCCAAGCTTTTTGGGACCGTCCCAAGTGCACCAACTAAAATTGGTATCACTTTAACTTTCATGTTCCATAGCATTTTCAGTTCCATGGGAAGGTCCAGGTATTTGTCCATCTTTTCATTTTCCTTCAGCTTCACCCTGTGATCTTCTGGAACTGCAAAATCCACCAGTTGACAAGCTCTTTCTTTTTTTGTTAATCAATACTAGTTCTGGTCTTCTTGCTGGGATAAAGTGACCCGTTTTTATCTCAAATTCCAAGAGAATTTTATGCGTTTTATTCTCAAGAACAGATTCTGGTTTATGCATATACCATTTTGTTGTATGGTCAATTATTATTATTATTATTATTATTATTATTATTATCTAGTTTAGTTTGTCTTGATATACATGCAATGTATCCAGTGAAGCAAAGTCGGTAAGTAAAGTGACAGAAGATGAACGGTGTGAACGTGTGAATAGTAAATCAACAGCTGAAGTGACGATTATACAAGTTCTTTGATGAGAATGGTAAGGCGAGCTGTAATCTATATTTGTTCAGTTTATTTAGGAGAGCTCAGTTAAGCTAAACTCCAAAGGTGCACAGTCTTGTCATGGAAGAAGCAAACGGCACTGTCGTAAGCAAACGGCACTGTCGTAAGCAAACGGCTCTGTCGTAAGCAAACATGAGTAGGCCAACAAAAGAAAAGAAGAAAAAAAGAAAAATAGGTAGACCTACATCCGATTTCAATGGGATCGAAATTGGCACTGCCTGAGTTCGAGTCGTTACGGACAGCAGAGCTAGCTACTCTACGCTGCTTATGACGCAAACAGATTTTTTTCTCGACATTAGAGATGTTTACCGTTCACGTAGACTTGTGGTTTAGGCATAAAGCAGGATATTAAGCGGAATGAATGAAAACAAGCTGATGGCTTAATTATTTATTAATGAGCTACAGGTTTTTTCTTTTCTGTGTGATCCTCATTTTTCTTGGTCTCATGCCAAACTTTGCGAAGCAAGACAAACCGCTTTTTCCCGGGGATAAAAAAAAATCACTCTCAGTCGTGTTATTATCTTTTTTTCTTTCTCTTTTTTTGGGTGGTGGTGGTGGTGGTGGCTTGTGTTGTATATTGGTTCTAATAGAAACGGAAGTACCGTTTCGGCCATTGTTCTAGGAAACGGAAGTATCGTTTCAGGCATGTTTAACTTGATGTAATAAAATTGCGGAAGTGGTTATTTCACCAGCTGAGTATAAATAGATTGCATTGGGGATTTTAAATTATATATATATATATATATATATATATATATATATAATATATATATATATATATATATATGAGGATAGGATAGTTGTAGTGAATCCGACAGAATGTGGTAAAGAATAGAGGGAAAAGGTGGACAAAAAGAGCAACTCAAACAGGTAGATGTAGGAGATATATTTCGTCCTGCCTTGAGCAGGATATCATCAGTCTTTTATTAGAACATTATTGCAACATACATTTGTTTTTATAGAAGAGAAAGTGAATGGGTGGGGGTGAGTTTGATGATGAAGTCAGGAGTGTGGGAAGAGTTTGTGGGGATTTGATTGGTCAGAAGAAATCTATCATGGATGGGGAAGCAGAAAAGATCAATAGTGTGGAATGTGTTGGGAGATATAGGTAGAGAAGATAGTTTAGTGCAATGGAGGAGAGTATGGTAGGGAGAAATTAGGTCAACATTCTTTGGTTAGTTTGGAGAACATTTTTGATTCTTTGAGTAGAGGGGGAAGAAAATAAGCTGAAATGGGGAAGGAAGAGAGAGATAGGTCATCATGTATATAGTTGGCTTGGGAAGTTTTTTTGGGATGTTGGTCAACTGGGTAGGAACGAGAGAAATCAAGGGAATTGGAGGGCGTTTGATAGCTGTAGGGGTTTTGGTTAGTATGGGAGGAGTAGCTAAGTTTTTTGGTAAAATATTTTTTTTATGGGACTGCATTTTTATCCATTTTCAATTTTCATTTTTATTTTATTTTCGTGTATAATAGTTTTTGCGATCGATATGTCGAGGTTAGGTGTTTCATAGAGAGACTGGCAAGTTCTGGTATTTGTAGTGTGAATTGGTTTTGTGGTGAATGGAGAGGTCTTGTGGTGAATGCGGAAAGGGATGTACATTGGTTCTAATAGAAACGGAAGTATCGTTTCGACCATTGTTCTAGGAAACGGAAGTATCGTTTCGGCCATGTTTGACTTGCTGTAATAAAAATGCGGAATTATTTATACCACTAGCTCAGTACAACTGATTACGTTGTTGTTGTTGTTGTTGTTGTTCGCGAGTATTTGCTAAGCAAACTGGAACATTTTTTTCAATTGTGCTGAACTGTTGGAATAACCACTTCCGCATTTTTATTACAAGTCAAACATGGCCAAAATGATACTTCCATTTCCTAGAACAATGGCCGATACGGTACTTCCGTTTCTATTAGAACTAATATACAACAGCTTGTCACGGTAAGAAAATTAGTTTGGTCCGAGAATGTCAGCACAACCTCCCCCATTGCACTAGAAGAATCGGATCGATGTATGTATTTACCTACCCCTCCACACAAGCAGGTTGTACCACAAGGTCAATTTATTCAGAGGAGTTTAACAGATTTGAATTCAGACTTTTCCTTCTCTAGACTGGTTGCCGTACCAAAGTTAAAGAGTCTAGTCTACCTTACTATTTACCTATGGCTGGAGAGAGAATATTTGAATGCATACCTTTCCCAAAGGTATTAGTGCTATGGGAAATGCAAATAGCCTCGTCACCACACACTCTCACTTCTCATTCCTACTCTTCCACACTTCACCACATGATGTCTCTTCAACCAATGAAAAAACGTCGCGTTGTGCTAACTCATCCTAAATATTTTCCATGCTAATCTATACGTAATTCTTATATTCCTCTTAAAAATCCTTCCAGCACAAACGCATCATGGCGTTTTTTTCATTGGTCGAACAGACGTCACGTGGCGAAGAACAGAAGAGTAGGAGTTAGAGGTGACAGTGTGTGGTGAGTTTGGAACGATGCGTTGAGAGAGTGAGACGTAGTCTCTTACTCAGTGCAGTTTGGCTTGGGGTGGGAATAAAATCTCATGAGAGCAAATAAGTTGCCTTGTGTTATTACTAAAAGCTATAAATGACACAAGGCAAGATGTCCTCCCAGCATCCCAAGTTGGTTTCCAGACTCCAAACATCAAAGAATTGCCAGCCAACTCAATATCAGTTCAGCAACCAGATTCAAGCCTCTCCACATAGCACATAAAAAGAGATTAGTATACGATGGTTATTTCTATACGACACGTCATCATTCCATTCCGACATGAGGGCTATAACGTTACAATTAGTTCATTCAAAAAAGTGTAGCTGGTCGTGCTCAAGCCTTCGCCACTATAAACAAGCAGTCTAGCGGTTCACTTCTAAACTGTTATTCCACTCATACGTCATGGGTGAGAGGGGGAGTTGCTACTATGCTGTACGCTGGAGGATCTCATCGTGCTGTAATTGTTAGCAAGCTAATCTCGCAGATCCATTGTTACTGCAGCCCTGTCGGCTGGTCTGTAGAATAATCCGAGGGGTAAGTCCCAACCAATATGGCCACCTGTTCCCCGTGGGTGGCGACCCGTGATGCTTAAGGATGGAATCCTGGTGTCCGAACAGTCCATTACATGCAACAATCCACTTTGGCCCTTATTTAGGCTAGACGGTCGGACGGTCGGAGAGGTCTCCTTCGATCAATCGGCTGGTCACATCAAGCCGTAGCACCTATATGACTGTCCCAACCGTATTGCTCTTATGACAAACCTTTATCATATATGTGCTAGGTGGTGGCTGAGGGTCATGTCCTGGGTATGACATTAAACTGCATCTAGTGGTGAGGTTCCAATTCTGGAGCTCTGGGAAGTATGGAATACTTCTTCATTGCAATTAATCCCTGGTCCACCCCTACCCGGAGTGGTATTACCTGTGGGTTAAATAGATCAAAAAATGAATTTTTATAATGTTTCGAAAAAAAAAAGAAGAATTTTGAAAAAAATTGAATACCCATCAAGAATGAATAAAAGAAAAACAACTTCGGTTTAAAATGACCCAACAACGGTTGACATGTCGTAAAATCCAACCAACCAACCAAACTGTTAGGCACTCATATGTCGTGCACGACGGAGAGTTACTACTATGATGAACGCCGATGCGTCCCGTCATGGGGTAATGGTTAAAAGCTAGTCTCGCAGATCCATCACTACTGAAAAGTAAAGAATTCGATCCTCGCTTGATGCCTTATACTTGCGACCTTGTGTCTCATCCTACCCGCGACGAACGTTTTGGGTAAATACCTAGGCGTCCCGTCATAAATGGTTAGCAAGCTAGTCTCAGGGATCTGTTACAACTGAATATCGAGTTCGATCCTCACTGGATGCTCCATATTTGTGACTTTACGTCAAATCATACCCGTGGCGAACGGGTTGGGTAAATACCTCGGTATCTTGTCGTGATGCAATGGTTTACAAGCTAGTCTCGCAGATAGATAACTACTGAATAGCGAATTCAATCCTGCCTGGATTCCCCATAATTGCAACCTTGTGTCATATCCTACCCGTGGCGAACAGGTTGTGTAAATACCTACTCTGATGTACGCTATAAAAAAATCCTAACAGGTTTCAAGAATTCTATATTCACATTCAGAATCAAAATGATTGATTGAGTTTAAAACAAATACTTTTACGTCGCTAGCAAAATGTTTGTTGTACAGTGTTATCTATTCTAGTAAATTCACCGCGCGTAACGTAACTTCCTGACAGACTTGCTAACAATTACATTATTACAGATTCGCATCATATATTGCGTCATACATATTACCTATTATAATACTTACCTATTTCACTTTACTTTTTTACCTGTTATATTTTACCTTATATCTAATATCTTTTACCTTTTACCTGAAACCTTTTAAACAGCGATATTTACCTTTTCTCTTTTCATTTATTTCATTTTATTTATTTATTCATTTTAGTTGACTGGGCCATTAAGAGAAATAAAAGTTACAACATTTTCCTTGGCTGAATAAACCGCTTTGTATATAGACTAGAAGCGGCTACCCGGCATCGCCCGGGTAGAGGGGCGGCAAAAAGTTAGTCTCGCAGATCCATTATTACTGGATCACGAGTTAGATCCTCGCAGGATGCCCCCATAAAAGCCTTACGTAAAAAGACGTTGAGTTGATTCGGCTTGGTGGAGTGTCAGAAAAAAAGTGCACAGGCTCACTGAAAAGAAAAATTAAAATCTCCTATTTAAAATATTAAACAATTCATGCAATTACTATTTGAATTTTATTTTTCAATTATCTTCACGAATATAAATCAAATCTTCATTATTCTTGCTCAAAAAGCAAGATCTGGTTATAGTGAATGTGTATATATATTTCCTTTGTCGTTAATTGTTTTATTTTCGTAATTTTCTCCGGACATACATACATACATACATACACACATACATATACACCAACTGCCTTTGTATATGTACAGATATAAGATCATTAAAAACAATTGTAAACGTTTCTTACAGCTTTAGATGTTTCTCCAATCAAAGGCTTCATTTGAAGATTTTGACTACTGTCTTCACTTACCAAGGTTTAACTTACCATGGTCAGATTTTACCGGTAACCCATTATTCATCTTTTACCTTAGATTCCTTAGATCTTACATCTTGCAGATTACTTCCTAACAAATACATATTAATTATTACATTATTTTAGATTCATATCATATATTGCCTAATACATATTACTTATTATAACCCTTAACTATTATCGTTTCCATTGTATTTTACCGAGTACATGGTATAGTTTACCTTTTAACTGATACCAGCAGGTTTACATATATATTAAAAACATCGGGGATTAGAATACAATGATTGCAGAGGATTACCAGCCTTCCTATAAAAAGATATCCAGACTATCACTATGTTTGTTTGTTTTTGTTTTGTTTTACGGCATATCAACCTCAGTGGGTCATTTAATGCCGGCCAAGTTTTGAAATGAATTCATTCCTAATGGATACTCATTTTTTTATAAAGACATTTTTCTATTTAATACCAGGTATTACCACTCCGGGTCAGAGTGGACCAGGGAGCAATGGTGATGAAGTGGTGCTCCACATTCCCCAGACCTCCAGAACTGGAACCTCACCATCATTTAGAGTTTAACCTCATACCCAGGACATAAAGACCCGCAGCCACCGCCCTAGCACCCATATGATAAAAAGGGCTTGGGGCTTGCCATAAGGGCAATAGGGTTGGGGCAATCATATAGGTGCTAGGGCTTGACATGACCAGCCGATTGATCGGAGGGGGCTTCTCCGACCGCCCGTCTAGCCTAAGTAAGCGTCTAAGTGGAGTGTTGCAGGTTATGGACTGATCATCCACAAAGACTCCGTCTTTAAGCATCACGGGTCCCCATCCGCGGCCAACAGGTGGCCCATTTGGTGGAGTCTTACCCCTCTGCAGAGGTACAGTCGGTGTATCTTAACGACCCAGAAGACAGGGTGGCTATAACTATGTTCAGAATCTGATGCTTGATATCCAGTTCTGGAGATCTGGAGAGTGTTGAGTAACCCTCTATTGATATTGCTACCAGATAAACTTAGATCTGGAGTGGTAGTACATGTTAGGGTCACATTTATTATTAAAAATGATTCGTATTTGATAGGATCGGGTACAACCCCCGCCTCAAAAAAAATCTTAATAAACAGTTATACATCAAATATAAATATGAACATATAATGAACGCGATTCCCTAACCCCCTGCCATAAAAGATGAGTTGGTCAAAGGTATTTTCATGTTTTTCTTACAGATCTTTACTCCAAAGTTTATTTCTGAGTCGGTTGAGCATCCGCCTACGAATCACAAGTTCCAGGTTCAATAACGGCCTTTGCCAAATCAGCAAATGAGTAGCACAGCTTGCATCTGTGCAGTAAAGTGGTGGAACTGATGGTAGGTTTGTCGCTCCACCTCAAACGCAAAAAATAATTTTCCTGGTCTAGCGCTAGAGAGAAGGGGCAGAGCGACCCCCGCATCACAGGACCGGAGGGCCGACCTTGACCACGGGTGAAACAGAAACGTCACTGCCGTAAAAAAAATCGAAACCCTTTATTAGGAACAGTTGTGCGCGGTAACAGGTTTACATGGTGTGTAGGGTTAACCCTGTGATGATGTATACAGGCGAATGAAACATCTCTCTTTATCTCTTTCTCTTTCTCTTTCTCTTTCTCTCTCTCTCTCTCTCTCTCTCTCTCTCTCTCTTCTTCTCTCTATCTATCTATCTATCTCCCTCTGTGCGAGGCGAATCGCCCACAGACGAATATACAGACAAATACACAAATGAAATATTTCTTTGAAAATGTTAACATAGATAATATCTTCATGCGAGAAATAAAAATGTATCGAAAATTATGAATCGGATATGAAATACGCCCAGAAGACCACTTATGGGAACACGCCTAAAAGGCAAAATAAATTACTGTAACCCCACAGCCTCATAATTTGTTTTTAGTGAAAAAAATTACCACAAAATAATCCCTTACAACACACACACACACACACACACACACACACACACACACACATAAAAACACTAGAAAAAAAACTACCTACCTACCTACCTACCCCCCCTCTCTCTCTCTCTATATATATATATATATATATATATATTGTGTACGTTATATATATTATGTTAAATATTATGTTATATTATTCGTTATGTTATATTATATGTACTAGCAAATATATGCACCCTCCGGGTGCAAGTATTTAAGTTTTAACGTAATAAAATATTGTATCAAATTAGAAATGCTAATGAAACTAAATAAGAAAGCAGATAAAAAATATTTGAAACAGAGGAGGGTATAATAAAAAAAATAGAACAACTGAAACTTACTCTTCCCTCACTCCCGTCTTTCATTGCTAAATTTTCCTAATTTAACTATTTAGTTAAAATAGGAAGTAAAGAATAAAATTACAGTTATTTCTTTTAAGATTTATCCCTGAGATTTTAGATACTATTCATTAAGATAAAACCAAGCAATTAGAAATCAGTAATACTAAGCACATATTTATCAAACTCAGATTTTTAATATCAATATGCAAATTAGCCTTCCCATTCACACTGCAAACGGCTATTTTGTTGTTTATATAAATACAATTGTATGTTATTAGTATGTAGATATTACCAACAGTATTAATAATGTAAAACAATTTTATTAATAATTGAAGTTTAAATAAAAATAAAATCCTGTAGAATGTGACGTAAATAACTTAGGGAATTGTTACTTGAATAGTAATAAGTTTCGGTTACAGACAGAAAAACACACAATCTCATTATAATAAGATTATATTATATTGTATATTTTAGAAAATAGTCTGATTATCATAACGCACACACACAAACATATATATATATATATATATATATATATATATGCCGATGAATGTATGGTTGAATTTTACGGCATGCCAACCCTGGTTGGATTATTTTATAACAAAGACGTTCTGATCTATTAATTCTTTTCAAACTCAATTTTTTAAAGAATTTTAAAAAATTCATTTTTCCAATTTGACCCATACATATGACCCTAACAGGTACTACCACTCCGGTTCAGACTGGGCGTGGGAGCAATGGTGATGAAGGGGTATTCCACCTTCCTCAGAGCTCCACATTCTTCAGAGCTCCACAATTGGAACTTCACCATCAGATAGCGCTTAACGTCCTACCCAGGACACTAAGACTCTCAGACACCGCCTTCTATATGATAGAAAGTGTTGAGGGTTTGCCACAATTATATAAGTATTTTATGGCATGTCAACCCTTGTTAGGTTATTTTATTCCGAAATTGTTTTTGTTTTATTCATTATTGAGAGGTACTCAATTTTTAACGCATGTTTTTGAAACTTATTTTTTATATTTAAACCAGAAAATGGGACCCTAACAGGTCCTACATCTCCGGGTCAGAGTGGACCTGGGAGTGATGGGTATGAAGAGGTACTCCGCATTCCCCAGAGCTCCAGAGTACAAACTTCACCATCAGATAGAGTTTAACGTCATATCCAGGACATTAAGACTCTCAGCCACCACTGTCTAGCACATATATAATAAAAAGGGTTAGGAGTTTCCATAAAAGCAATAGGATCGGAAAAATCATATAGATGCTAGGGCTTGACGATTGATCGGAGAGGATCTCTCCGACCGCCCGTGTAGCCCAGCGAGTTGTTGTTGTTGATGACGATGGTAATAAATTTTTTTTTTATATATGTTTTAGCTGCAGTACCCAGTAATACCCGGGAAAGGTGGGGTTGTTCGCAGTTCCCAGAAAATGCTTGAAATTTTCCCTTTTTAATTGAATTAAAGGAGAAAAGAAAGTGATGTTATTTCACAAAAAAGCTTATAATTTTGATATAAGATTCCCTTAAATATTGCTTATATATATTATTTTACTGAAAAATTATTTTAATTAAAAAAAATATTTCCTTTAAATATTGCCCTTCTGTTAACAACAAAATAAACAATAACATTATTATATTTACTAGCAAATATATGCACCCTCCGGGTGCAAGTATTTAAGTTTTAATGTAATGAAATATCGTATTAAATTAGAAAGTCTAATAAGAATGCAGATAAAAGATTTGAAACTAATAGAAAATAGAAATGAACTTACTCTTCCATCACTGCCGTCTTTCATTGCTGAATTTACTTATTTAACTATTTAGTTAAATTAGGAAATAAAGAATAAAATTACACTTATTTTTTCTTGTTAATGATTTCATTTAAGATTCATTGAGAGATTTTTGCTTATATTCATTAAAATAAAACCAAACAGTTAGAAATCAATAATACTAAGCACATATTTAATAAAATCACATTTTAATATCAATATGCAAATTAGCCTTCCCGTTCACACTGCAAAATGTAGATATGGACAACACTATAAAACGGCGAAGCAATTTTATTAATAATTGAGGTTTAAATATAAATAAAATCATGAAGAATGTGATGTAAATAACTATGTTAATTGTGACTTGATTAGTAATATAGTTTCGGTTACAGACAGAAAAACACACAATCTCCATTATAATAAGATTTTACGAAAAATTGTTTGCTTATCTTATTCTATATCGTAAATGTATTTTTAAAACAATTAGATTAAGCGTTCATGACGTATATAATATTCTGGTATTTGATTTCAACGTGATATTACTCCCTTTTTCCATCTCACTGAAATGTCTTCTATTTCCGACTCCATTGTAAATACGTCCCTAGAAGTTTCATTATTAAGTTTTATAAAATTTCGTTATGATCGGGTCATTGATGTAGGCGCCAACTGGTTATACACAGACAGACAGACAGAAATTGCCATTTGTGTTGTAGATGATTAGAGTGAATAAAAATGCTGACATATTTGTTTCATAAATCCCCCACTTTGTGTTACACATTACCTAAACCTTTAATTACATGATAATACGTTAATGAACGGTAATAATAACATATTATTTTTTGTTGCAATAGTTTTTTTTCTCCTCCTTTTCTTTTCTTGAATAGATAATAATAAGGTTTGTAAATCCTCTTGTATTAAATCTAAGTAGAGATTTCAAAATGATAAGATTTCCAAATAAGTAGTTGGGCGAAATTGTTAAGTGTCACAACGAGAACTGGGTGAAACTTGGCAATAAACACCCTCCCCCATCCCAAACCCATTCAGGGAAATGAAATATCCCCACCCAATGCCAATTTAGATCTGAGTACACACTGTGCATGCTAGGTAAAGAGGGGGGGAGGAGATTGTTTGATGAAATTGTCAAAACCTTTGACACAGAATAATGTTTTGCAGGATGATACGATCGTATGTATTTAGCGCACCCGTTCGCCATGATCAGGATGTGACACAAGCTTGCAGCGAGGATCGAACTGGCCTTTCCGTAGAAATGGATTTGCGAGTCTAGCTTGCTAACCATTAGACCACGACGGGACGCCCCGGGTATTTACTCAACCCGTTCGCCACGGTTAGGATATGACACAAAGTCGCAAGTACGGGGCATCCAGCGAGGATCGAACTTGATATTCAGTAGTAACGGATCTTGTAACCGAACAAAGATTACTAAATGAGAAATAAGCACACGGAGGTTGGAAATGAAATGGAATCTTTATAACATTAACAAAATACAATACTCGTTTGCGGCGTGAAGAAGGTAAACCACTGCTAGTGGTATAAGACTATTCAGTCAGCATAATACTTCCGTATTTATGAGGATTGGGGCATACCCATTGATATTCATAAGTAGGGTATATAACACTTGCTAACCATTATACTACGACGGTGTGCCGTATTTTCCACCCCCGTTGGCCTCGGGTAGATTGTGACACAAGATCGCAAGTAGGGGGCCTACATAAGTGAATTTCTTTGGTATAAAAATTTGGAAATTTGCATTCATTTAGTGAACGTATGATCCTTATACGTAAATTTTACGTGCTGTAATATTTTTCAATGTTTTTTATTTATTCTATATTTCTTAAATATTCCTCCTCGAAATTGAAATCTTCTCTCAAATTTCAAGTCTAATAAACAAATATAATACTCTTGTTCCTTAATCTTCCGACCGTTATCATCTTACTACACTCTCTGGTTAAAAATGACACCATCCAAATCGTCCAAGATGAAATGCAAAAATGTAAATCCAGATTATCTGGTGTTGCTTATCTGCCGAATTCTTATTCCTTATGAATGTCGTCACCTCAACTAAATAATGGACCATTCCGTTTTTATTATAAAGATATATAATGAAAAGAGGAAAAGAAAGAAAGAAAAAAAGAAAAGAAAAAAGAATGAGAGTTAAATCAAGATTATTATATTTTCACATATTGAACTATTTAGCAATAGCTTTTAAGTAAACATATCAAACGTTGTAATGATTGAATTATCATACTGTGATATATCCACAGGTCCTGCTAGTATAGTAACATATTTTTGGAACAAATTATCGAATAAGATAAAAAAAATAATAGCAATGGTGTAAAAAGATGTTAAAATTCAATTGGATGATTTCAGAAATAATAGTAAGAAAAAGAATTTAAGGGTGAATTTTTTTGAATTATCGGGTGAATAACTTAACAGAATTTGATATGCTTATATATATTGTATTCATATTGTATTAACTAGCAAATATATGCACCCTCCGGGTGCAAGTATTTAAGTTTTAATGTAATAAAATATTGTTTTAAATTAGAAAGGCTAATGAAACTAAATAAGAATACAGATAAAAAGATTTGAAACAGAGGGAGTATAATAAAAGATTTGAAACAGAGGGAGTATAATAAAAAATGGAACAACTGAAACTTACTCTTCCATCACTCTCGTCTTTCATTGTTATTTTTTCTAATTTAAGTATTTAGTTAAAAGAGGAAGTAAAGAATAAAATGACAGTTATTTTTTCTTGTTAATGGATTTCATTTAAGATTCATAGAAGAGATTTTTGCTTATATTCATTAAAATAAAACCAAACAGTTAGAGATCAATAATACTAAGCACATATTTATTAAATTCGATTTTTTAATATTAATATGCAAATTAGCCTTCCCGTTCACACTGTAAACCGCTATTTTGTTGTATATATAAATATAATTGCATGTTGTTAGTATGTAAATGTGGTTAACAGTATTAATAATGTAAGACAATTTTATTAATAATTAAGGTTTAGATAAAAATAAAATCATGGAGAATGTGATGTCAATAACTAAGAGAATTTTGACTTGAGTAGGAATATAGTTTCGGTTACAGACAGAAAAACACACAATCTCCATTATAATAAGATGTTTTGTGCAAAGTTTTTTTCAATGTTGATTTGAGAAAGTCGTAAAAAGAGGAAATATCTAAGAAGGCTTAACAAACAAATAAATCATGGTGGTGACTATATGGGTAAATAGAGTGTTGTAGCTGAAAACAAGCCCTTTACAATAATCTTGTTTCTCTCTCTGTATCAATTATAGTGTAAGTAAGTAAAGTCGTCGGGACCGCCTAAAGTCGGTATCAGTCAATCAGCGAGGGAGTCTATCCCTTTTCACTAGCGCTAGACCAAGGAGATTGTTTTTGCATCTGAGGTGGGGCGCCACACCTACCATCAGCTACTTGCTTTACCGCACAGATCCTGTGCTACTCATATGCTGAGTTGGCAAGGGCCGGTATCGAACTAGGAACCTTGTGGTTTCTAGCCGAACGCTCTACCGACTGAGCTAACCCGACCCTTAGTGTTAGTGGAAATAAATAGGAGGCATTATTTTCGGAGCACCCCTGGTGCTTTTGTCTTTCTAACATTTATTATCCTTACAAATACTTCTTTTATTTGCTCTAGAAACATCAATCGATCAATCGGTTAGTCTCGTCAAGCCCTAGCACCTATATGATTGTCCTGAACCTTTTTGCCCTAATGGGAAACCCTAACCCTTTTTTAATCAGATATATGTGTTAAAAGGCGGTGGCTGAGGGTCTTAATGTCCTTGGTATGAAGTTAAACTGCATATAGTGTTGAGGTTACAATTCTGGAGCTCTGGGAAGTGTGGAATACTTTTCATCACCATTGCTCCCAGGTCACCCTGAGCCGGAGTCATAGTATATATTTTCCATCTATGGGTTAGAAAGATAAAAAATGAGTTAAAATGTTTTTAAAATATTGAGTGTAAAAAAATTGAATACCTAACAAGAAGGAGTATGACAAAACGTTTTCAGAATAAAATAACCCATTGGTTGACATGCCGTTAAAACCAACCAACCAACCAACCAACCAACCAACCAGCCAACCAACCAATCGACAGTCTTGTTTTGCATTCTGTATCTATAACAAACAAACAAACAAACAAATAATGGGGAAATAGTGTGTGTTGTTGGTAGAAACTTACTCACTCTAACGGTCTTAGTTTTCTCTTTGTATGTATTGTAATTTTAGTGCGAATAAATAGGAGGCATTACATTCGGAGCGTCCCTCGTGTTTTTGTCTTTCAAGTATTTTTTTTATCCTCGCGCCAAATGCACGTGGTTTTATTTTTGGAAAAAGACGAAAAAGAAAAAAAGAAAAAAAAAGAAAAGAGATTCTTTGAGTTTTTGAAATAACGTCTTTTGTTTTCTATAAACATCTTAAAAAAAGGGATGTCTTATGTCTGTGAGTCACTTCTTCTGCGATTTATTTCGCGCCAAACGTATAATATTCTCCGTAGTTTCTCAATAGACGTCGTTTGTGAATATAAACAAACTATGAAATGCGTTTCGCTTCGTCGTCTATAAATCGACATTGTGTCACATCCTGCTCGTGCGTGGGGAGGGGAGGGGTTGGTAAATACAGGCATGCACACACCAGTGTTGTTCGACCAGCAAAAACTTATATTCATCAATTCTGTACGGACACTGGATGCCGTGCCGAGGACTTGTCGTGAGCATACACTATTTATATATATTTGTGTAATTCTATTTTTGGTTACATGGTTTCAATGCTGAATAGTTTGGTAATAAGTAACGCACAATGAGATCTGTTTTGAGTGCAGAGTGTTCACTGAAATAATGGTAGGCTTCTTAGTTTTAAATCTATATCAACATTCATGGGTTATTTAATGCAAAAGTCAATCATGTAGAGAACAGTAGTGATACTGGTGTAATGGTTAGCGAGATAGTCTCACAAATCCATTATTACTGAATAGCAAGTTCGAATCTCACGCGATGCCCCATAAAAATGACCTTGTGTTAATCCGGCCTAAATTGTATTTGCGTCTGCGGTGGAGCACCATGCCTACCATCTGCTCCCTACATTACCACACGAGGTAGCTATGCTACTCATGTGCTGAGTTGGCGAAAGCCGGTATCGAACCTGTAACCTTGTGGTTCCTAGGCGGATACTCTACTAACTGAGCTAATCCGACCCTTATTTATTCAGATTGAAACGAGAATAGGTAGAAGTTGATCCATACCTTTCAAAGGGTTAACTGAAAAGTGAAAAACGCACCATTTCAGCAAGAATTCGATCCCTGTTCGCCAGAGTCCCGTATTAAAATCCACTAGCGAATAGAATGCTGGGAGGCTTAGGGCCAAAGGTCATTTCCGGAAGCTTGAGTCATTTCCCCTAATATCTATCTCCCGTTTGGAAAATATCACGCACCCAATGCAAAAGTATTTTTTCTTTACAATGTTCAGGAAATGATGTCATTTCCGGTCGTTATCAATGGCAGAAAATAAAACCTAAATTATTCAGCTGAATGACTAATGATAAGGTGACAGGAGTCGATAGATAATTGTAAAAAAAAAAAAGAAAAAAAAAAGACGTTAAGAAGACATCATGAAGCGTCCAGCGTGAAAAAAAAACAGGTTATTGTACTGTAAGGATTTATGATATTTGTGTTATTCATATAATCCCATCATAATTCTCATTTGCAAAGATTCATGCATGAAGAAATCAAAGATACAAGAGGAGGGAATTCTTATAAAATGATAAATGTGAATGTCAGTATGTCACATTTTTCAACGTTACTCCCAGAGGCCGTAGTCCAACGTATCATACCATTTTGGAATCAGGTTGACTCAGTGAAAATTAAAAACATTCTGGACCGAATCAACACCGGCTATCCTGAAATTTCTAAATTTTAATTACTGGGAGTGTTTCGGCGATTTTTATCGGGATTTTTGCGACGAATTTTCTTTTGTATCATAACAACTTTATAACTTGGAAATAAATTTGAAAATAATCGAAATTGATTACAAAATCCAGCGAAAGTCACACATAAAATAGAAATATCTGTTTGTAGGGGAAGAAAGGGACTACGTACATGAAATTGTCTTTTAATTAATTTGTAGCAAAAGAATTATATCATTGTTTTGGCGATAACTGTAATTGTTTGGTTTGTTTGGTTTGTTTTGTTTTACGTCATATCAACCTCAGTGGGTCATTTAATGCCGATAAAGTTTTGAAATAAATCAATTCTTAATGGATAATACAATTTTTTAATAAATACATTTTTCTATTTAACCCATAGATGGGACCCTAACAGGTACTACCACTCCGGGTCAGAGTGGACCCAGGAGCAATGGTGATGAAGGGGTGCTCCACATTCCCCAAACCTCCAAAACTGGAACCTCACCATCAGATAGAGTTTAACGTCATTCCCAGGACATGTAGACCCGCAGCCACCGCCTTCTAGCACCCATATGATAAAAAGGGGTTGGGGGTTGCTGTAAGGGCATAACTGTAATTGAAAATATTGTTCAAGTTTAATAAAATTTGATATGGACTCATTTTTCGAAGTGTTATTGTTGAGCCGAGGGCCTAATTAAAAGCTCTCCACGTGAATTAGCTTAATTGCCGATTAATAGGATGGCTTTTAAGCTGGTTATTAATATGCAAAATCAAAATGGTTTGATCTCTTATGTTTAAGGATATATTAACCTTCGAGGGTTATTTAATGCCAAATCTACCATTGTAGAAGAGCAGTCGAGGTATTATTTAACCAATAGCTGAGAGGGGGTTTATACCTTTCCCAAGGATATCAACCCGGAAATAAACGTAATTGCGCGCTCATGCGTGTCTGTGTGTAATATCTACTTCGCAATGTTCCTTTGGATATTTAGTTCCAAACCAGTCATGTATACTCATGTCTATTTGGTTGGGTTTATTTTTTCAACGGCATATAAACTTCTTGCAACACTTCAAGTGGTCTGAAGATCGCATAAGCGAGAAACTATCAGTAATCAGGCGTCGTTGACTCCATTTTCACACTAATGTGCATCGATAAAATAGAATGATATCGAACCAATTAAATTATCGTGGAAATCCTTAATTATAATGGAACCACTGGGAGTAAACCCCGAAAACAAAGACGTAGCTGGGGTCCCTAAGATGGTGTAACGCTTAACTTCAGCGCTACACAGCAACTCCTGTGACACTGCCGTTGCCAAACTTCATTGGTCACTTACTTTTCCTTTGGACCATAGCGACAGTTCGGTGAGGGGGGATGTGCTGCTTGGGCAACAACACATCCTCCATATCAACCCGCCCAAGCTACGTAGTTAAAAAATGATTTGGACACTACTCAATCCTTTTTCGCAGGCGGAAGGATGCCAACAATGGAACCACTGGCGATATAATTCCTTCTTTGATCTACATATGATCTCCTACCAAATACGACCAATCTAAAACTATGCAGATACACCAATACGGATCTGTGCTTTTCATGCAAAAGTGACCGAGGTACATTGCTTCATGTGCTATCTGCATGCCCTTAATCGCTTCAGATGTATACGTCGCGACATATCAAAATTTTGAAGGTGGATTTGATAAGAGCACAATGAAAGCAGCAAAACAACGGCCTGTGACAACAAGGGACCTAAAATTCACAAGGAAGTTCAATGCCCTGCGTAGAAACATCAAAACAGTCCCAGTATGAAGCTTCTGAATAGAGCTGGTGACTAGAAGTGGATCTCAAGAGATCCCTACAAATTTCAGTTCACATCATTCAAACTAACAAGCGCACACGCTTGTTAGACATTGTAGCGTATTTCGATTCAAAGAAGAATTTCCTCCTCATAGAATTGACTGTTCCTTGGGAAGAAAACAAGGACGAGGCACGCAAACGGAAGAAGAACCGGTACTAGTCACTGCGTACCGATTGCGTGGAAAAGGGATGGATATGCCATGTGATGCCTATTGAGGTTGGTTGTCGTGGGTTTCAGGGAAACTTAGTCGTTTCGTTTCTTTCAAAAATAGGAATCAATGGCTACTGTTTGAAAATTGCCTCACATCGTCTTCAGACCACAGTGTAATATGCATCAAGCTGGATGTGAAGTTAAAAAAAAAATCTTCAGTACGTATGAAAGGCGCGCAGAATCACCATGCCCGTGTGATTACGTAATATCAACGATCATTAATAACGGTTGCTGCAAGCGTGTAAGGATATCAACGACTGGAAAGTAAACGCGTTTTAAAAAATCACAAACTGCATTTAAAATGAAACTCCTAAGTGGAACGTGCGTTGTAATTTCTTGTCTTTGTTTTTCTAGTATATATATAATATATATATATATATATATATATATATATATATACCCTGTTCGGTGGCAAAAGCTGCTTATGGCGCTAGGAGTGGCAGTACCGCCTTTAGCCACCGAAACTCTATTACCATACCTGGTTGGAGGCTGATGAGGGCAGGGTATCGCACGTGCTATCACACGTTGTATGATATATATATATATATATATATATATATATATATATATAATATATATATATATATATTATATTCAGGGGATCCTTTATATATACTTATGTGATTTTATTTTTGATACCAGAGTTCCTATGCTGTAGAGTTTAGTAAAAATAATAGCAAAAAATATCCGTTTTTATTGTATAATCTTCCCTAGAAAAAATACAATTCTGGTATGTTGGGTTTAGAAATAAATTAAGTTTCTAGTTTATAAATTGACAGGGGTGTACTTATTAATTTATTGAGCCTTATTTGGAATATATATATATATATATATATATATATATATATATATATATATGTGTATGTGTGTGTGTGTGTGTGTGTGTGTCTGTTAAGATTTACCTAATCCACGTATACAAAGTCAGTAATAATGATTTCTTTGGTTTGGAATGTAAAAAAAACAGCATAGATACATCATACAATAAGAAAGAAATATATATATATATATATATATATATATATATTTACCAAACCCCTCCGCACGAGCAGGATGCGACACAAGGTCAATTTCTTAAGCGGAATTTAACAGGTTTGAATTAAAAGTTTTCCTTCTTCTAGACTGGTTACCTAGAGCCAAGGTTAAAGAGCCCAGTCTGCCTTACTATTTACCCATAGCCGGAGGGAATATTTGGATTCATACATTTCCCAAGTGTATTAGCGCTATGGGAAATGCAAACAACCTTATCCAGGAATTGAACTCATGTCGACGAGTCCATTTCATACGACTTTAACCATTACACCACGCACCTTTATAAAAAAAACAATATAAGAACAGTATTTGCCCTTTGGGTGGGTTTTTGCCAACCTTTTGTTCTTAAGATTATATCGTTCAAATTCTTGACCTTGTGACCTCTACACCGCTGAAGCCTCGCCTTGAAATTCTGCAACGCTCATTTAGTCCTTGTTGTTTATTTCATGACGACTAAAATCTTTCATTTCTTTTAGTTGTTTGCGGTCAAGTATTTCAGAGGAAGTAATTATAAGGGGATAGATATGGGGGAGTGAACTAACTGTGGAATGTCATCACATAGTTATTCTTTACTTGGTAATTCTCAAAAATCATATCTATATATTAATGTTCTTGTTCCTTAATCTTCCGATCGTTATCATCTTGCAACACCCTCTGGTTAAAAACGAGATGAAATGCATAAATATAAATCCTTATTATCTGGTGTCGCTTAATAGCCGAATTCTTATTTCTTATGAGTATCGTCTCCTCAGCTAAATAATGGACACCATTCCGTTTTTATGATAAAGAAAGGGAAGAAAAAAGACACATTACACAGATGAAATATAATAAGAAAGAAAGAAAGAAAGAAAGAAAGAAAGAGAGTAGGGGAAATATATAGAGAGGTAGTGAGCGTGCGGAAGCGATAAAACTAATTTGTTTCAATCGAATATAATGAAAAATGAAAATTAAGGTAGGAAAGAGTGAGAGAGATTTTAATCAAGATTATACTTTTTACATATTGAATTACTTGTAATAGCTCTTAACTAAACATATCAAACGTTGTAATAATTTAAATTGTCATATTGTGGTATATTCACATATCCTGCTGGTCTTAAATCATTCTTCTTACCATTTTTTTTCTAAAATCATCCAAATTAATCTGAACGTTTTGTATGTTATTGCTGTTTTTGGATTTTTTTCACCAAAAATATATTACTCTATTGTCAAAAGAACAAAAAAATCCCAAACCAATTTTGTTAATGGGCTTAGTTTTTGAAATCTACCTTGACAATAAGTTTCCAATTCGCGAACCGCCCTGTCGGTGGGGTTGTAGAATACGCCGACTGCACACCTGCAGAAAGATAAGCCCCACCAATGGGTCCACCTGTTGGCTGTGAGTGGTGACCCGTGAGGCTTAAGGACGAAATCTTGGTGTCTGAGCAGTTTTTGACATGCAACACCCCACTTTTCTTGGGCTTGGCGGGTGGGCGTACAGGCCCCCTCCAATAAATCGGTTAGTCACGTCAAACCCTTTATGATTGTTCCAATCGTATTCTCGTTGCTCTTCTGGCAACACCCAACCTTTTTTATCATATATGTTCTAGACGGTGGTTGCTGAGGGTCTTGGTATCCTGGGTATAACGCTAAACTACAGATTCCAATTTTGGAGTTCTGGGGACTGTGGAGTATCCCCTTATTGTCATTACTCCCAGGCGAGATGATAGTACCTGTTACGGTCCAATGGGCTAGAAAGATAAAAAAAAAAGTTTAAAAATGAGTTTAAAAATTGAATACCAAACAAGAAAGAGTAAGGCCAAAACGTATTGAGCATAAAATAACCCAACAAGGGTTGATATACCGTAATTTCCGATGACCAACCAACAACCGAGGAGAAATATTTAAAAAGTGTCTACCATAATTAGAAATTGCATTTATTATTTTGAAAGTTCCAATTATATCCTCTCTCATTCTTTTTTCTAGTAAAGAAGTTAATTTTAATTCCCCACTCTCTTCCTGTAATTATAATCTTATATTATTTTTATTAGTTTTGCCACTCATTTGGTAAGCCTCCAATCTTATTATTACACTCCAATTCCCATGCCTAGACGTTGGAGTCAGGTCTGGGTACAATATTCTATATGAGGTCTTCTACGTATTTTTTTAAAACAACATTCCTCTCACGTAAGATAACATTTCTAACCATCCATCCACTCATTCCCTTTATCCTCAATCGGCAAAATATACTTTAATCAGCTTTAAAAGTAATATCAAAGCCAACCCCTAGATCTAATTCCTCATTTATTTCCTTTTCCCGTTGATTATTTTATATTCAAATTTAATATTTCTGGATCCAATGTACAACACTTTACATTTTTTATTTTAAATTTCAATTTCCAAATATCTTTTCAATCTGACAATTTATTTAGATCCATTTGTGTTATTTCCTTTTGATAATGATCTTTCAACTAGTTAAACATTATCAACAAATAATTCTATTTATGATTTTATATCATCATTAGGGAAATCATTTATGAATATTAAAAACAGCAAAGGTCTCATTACTGATGCCGGAGAGGAACATCGGGCTGTATATACTGTATTTCTGAATAATTGTTACTAATTTCTATGAATCTTTGAGATGAGGCTTGATAATTTGTATTATTTGTATTATTCGGGCTATTGTTCTCATCTTTATTGCTATCTACACAACGTTTCCGCCGTTTTTCAGTTCTCTGGCAAGGTCCAAGTACCAAGTATTTGTGTTTTCTTCTTAATTATTATTATTATTATTTGAGTTTTCACATCAGTGTTAGCTGATGGTCTTTCACTGGAGTCTGAGTGACAGCAAGTCTCCTCAGGTCTCCAGACTCTTCTGAGTATTCTGGCAGATTGCAGCAGTGCAGTGTTCTGAATGTTTTCAATCCTTCCTCTGATTTCCAAACTTTCCAAACCCTTTTGGGACCGTTCCAAGTGCACCAATTACAATTGGTATCCTTTTCACTTTCATATTCCATAACTTTTTCTGTTCTCTGGCAAGGTCCAGATATTTGTCCATTTTTTCATTTTCCTTTAGCTTCACCCTGTGATCTGCTGGAACTGAAAATCCACCAGTTGACAAGTTCTTTCTTTTTTGTTTATCAACGCTAGGTCTGGTCTTTTTGCTGGGATAAGGTGATCCGTTTTTATTTCAAAGTCCCAGAGAATTTTATGCGTTTCGTTCTCAAGAACAGATTCTGGTTTATGCATATACCATTTTGTTGTATGGTCAAAATTACATTTTTTGCATAATTCCCAATGGATTACCTTCTCAACCCAGTCGTGTCTAGTTTTGTATTCCCGTTGCATAGCATAGTACATGGTTTACAGTCTCATCTCTATTACCGCAAAGTCTTATCAATTTTCGCTTTGATATAATTTGTCCTTATGGCATTATTTTGTGCAGCAATTATTAATGATTCAGTTTCTCTCTTGAGGTTTCCTTTTCTTAACTATGTCCATGTGCAACCTCTTCGATTTGTCGTTTGAAGTGTCCATATAATTGTTTTTCTTCCCATTTTTGTTTTCTAGTCTTTGTTGTTTTTCTGTTTATCAATCTGTCACTTCTACTATTGTTGGCCGCCATAAGTAATCTGTCTTTGCTCTTTCTTATGTAATCTTCAAGTTGTTGGATTGTGGTTTCTACGCAGTCCTCTATGTTGGACTTATTATTATTATTATTATTATTATTATTATTATTATTATTATTATTATTCACAGGAATAAATGAATAGCGAAGGAGATTGTTGAAAATTCAATAGCCACTGCGTAAAATAAACAACAACAGAAAAAAAACCCCGCCTTTTTTCGTTGTTAGGCTACGGACTTATTGATCTGCAATGTCATAGGGAATGGGAGACGAGGAGATGAAGATGAGCTAGTGTTGGCGTGAGATAATACCCAGGAAACGAAGGAGATGAAAAGCAAGTATCACCCCTACCCTACTACGATATTTCTACACACAAGAGTAGTCAACCAGAAAAGATCACATTGGCTCACACGCCCCCAATCAACCACGCCCTCGCCTCCATTTGAATCATCTTGTTGTCTTAACTGCGACGGACCCACACCTATATCAATATAAAAAGGAGTGTTTCATTTTCTTCGACGCGCCGTGTCTGTCGTATTTTTTCTTTATTCTATTCAATGAAGGGAGAAATAAATAAAGCATCGTTCGTACCATTAATAAATGTCCATCACGACAATCTCACGGTTATTTTACAAAGATTAACTCAATTATGGTACAAGGCTAGGGGGCGCCTGGTGTAATAGTTACCGTCTTAGAAAATTGGTTGTTTCGTTTGGTTTCTTTGTTCAATGGCAAATCAAACTCTGTGGGATATTTAATGCAAAGGCCAAGCTTCTACCAGAACAGTAATGGTACAATACCATAACTGGTAGGATGAGGGGTTCATACCTTTCCCAAGGGTATTAGTCCGAAAGTGAACCTAATAGCACGACTGAAGTTTGAACTTGCTTACGACTGAAAATTCATCGTGTGCCGATTTCAAATTCTGGAAGAAACTGTTTGCGCTTCCAAGCATGGACCCATCTTTCTCCCCTCAGCTATAGGTAAATCGTGGCTTGACAAATGGCCGACAGACATTTTATCAAACTAACATTTCACCGAACGAACATTTCACCGAACGGACATTTAACCGAAAGGGTTCATACCTTTCCCAAGGGGATTAGTCCAGAAGTGAATGTTATAGCGAAACTGGACTTTAAAATCACTTACTACAATGTCGTAGTCGAGCACGTTAATCACAGGGACTCCCCATATATAAGTCCTGGAATTATGCACATTAAGGCAATATTTCAACTTCTGTTTTTCAAAAAAGTAAGCGCCATTTTAAATATGAAATCAACATTATATTTCAGTTGATTTTGGGGTGAAATGTCTGTTGGTAAAATGTTCGCTCAATGAAATATCTATTCGGTGAACTGTCCGTTCGGTGAACTGTCTGTCGGTCATTCGTCCAGAAGCCGGGCAAATAAAACATTAGACTGGGCACTTTAACCTTGGTATGAAACCGGTCTATGAGAAGGAAAACTCTGAATTCAAACCAGCTGTACTCCGTTTAAAAATTGACTGTCCAGAGCACCAATAAATAACAGGGGTTTGAGGTGAACAGATATTGTCTTTTTATGTATAAGTTGCTACTCATACGCTGAGTTGGCGAGTGATCTGTGTGGTAAAGTAAGGAGCTGATGGTAGGTGTGGCCCAACACCTCAGACGTAAAAACAATCTCCTTAGTCTAGTGTTAATGAAAAAGAGGTATACTCCCTCGCTGTCCGAGTGATATCGACTTTAGGACTCCTTGACGACTTTACTTATTTTTATACATTAGTTACACATAATTTACAGTTACATGGTATCAAGTATTCCTTTCTAATACAAATAATTTGAAAACAGATCTATTTGACCCATAGATGGAACCCTAACAGGTACTACGAGTCATTGTTGACCCTAGGAGTGATGGTAAGGAAGGGGCACTCAACACTCCATAGATCTCCAGAACAATAGCCTCACCACCAGATGCAGATTAGTGTCTTACCCAGGGAACACAGTTTTGGTATGAATGGGTGTGCGGGGGATTTTGCCACTCTGCAGGGGATACAGTCAGCGTATTCTAAGTCCTGCCCATAGGTGGGGGTGGGGGGTGGCGGTATATATTTTCCGGTTCTCCTACTGGATCGGATTGGTGTAAAGTCTTTTTTACGCGGGAAGCCACGCATAAACTATCACAAACAGACTATCCGAGCGGTTACATATCACGCAAGACAGTGTGCTCTTCGCTTAAGATACTTACGAAGGACCGTGAGCAGCCCTGTCGACTGGGGCTTTACAATACACCGACTGCTCCTCTGCAGAGAGGTAAGACCTCTCAACCCCTTGAGGCCACCTGTTGGCCGTGGGTGGAGACACGTGATGTTTAAGGATAGAATCTTGGTGGATGAGCAGTCCATTAAATGCAACACTCCATTTTATCCCTTACCTAGGCTAGACGGGCGGTCGGAGAGGCCCCCTCCGATCAATCGGCTGGTCCCGTCCAGCCCTAGTACCTATATTTTTGTCCCGACCCTATTGCCCTTATGGCAGGCCTCGACCCCTTTTATCAGATGGGTGCTAGGAGGCGGTGACCGAGGGTCTTATTGACCTGGGAATGACGTTAAACTCTCCAATGGTGAGGTTCCAGTTCTAGAGGTCTGGGGAATGTGGAGCACCCCTTCATCACCATTGGTCCCAGGTCTACTCTAACCCGGAGTGGTAGTGCCTGTTACGGCTATGGGTTAAATAGCACAAAATGAGTTCTAAAAAACATGTTTGAAAA
>CM042146.1:71498395-71505895 GCA_023376005.1 Doryteuthis pealeii | reverse complement strand
TCTGTACAACGTTTCGGCCGATGTGCCCTCCACTTCCCGAGTTTAATATTTAACATGGAATCTAATCTCCGTTAATATCTAATTAGTTTCCATGCAATTAAATATATAAAAAATAATACATACATATATATATATATATATATATATATTATATATATATGTGTGTGTGTGTGTGTGTGTGTGTGTGTGTGTGTGTGTATATGTGTGGTGTGTGTGCGCGTGTGTGTGTATGTGTTGTCGTTCTGGAGTCGACGTATGCTTCTTTGTTGGTATATCTGATGAGACTAATTTTCCATGTATATATATATATATATATATATATATATATATATATGGGGGGATTTAGTCTCAAGCATGGGTAAAGTGGAAATAAATGAGAAACTGGGATGGAAGTCGTCGGAGTGGCCTAAAGCCAGATAGTAAGGCAGTCTATCCCCTTTTCACTAGCGCTAGACCAAGGAGATTGTTTTTGACACCCTAGGTGGAGCGCCACGCATACCATCATCTCCTCGCTTTACCGCACATATCCACGTGCTACTTATACGATGAGTTGGCGTGGGCCGGAATCGAACCAGGAACAACGAGGTTCTCTGTCGGACACTCAAACGATTGATAACACATGTATACAGATAATATATACATGGAAAATTAAACTCAACATATATAAAATTAAACTCAACACACACACACACACACACACACACACACATATATATATATATATATATATATATAGGTGTTAGGTGTTTGGATTATATATACTGGATTTGTAAGGATTAGTTATGAGTATATATGTGTGTGTGTGTGTGTGTGTGTGTGTGTGTGTGTGTATTTTTTTTTGTGTGTGTATGGGGGGGGGGATATTGGGCAAAATGGATTTACCATTAACATACAGTTTGTAGCTGGAATATTTGCGTAAATTTTTGGTTGTAAGTGTTAGATAGTAAGATTTGTTAAAATTGTATGTGAGTATATGTTTAATGTTATTATTATTATTATTATTATTATTATTATTATTATTATTATTATTATTATTATATATACTACAATATACACATTTGCTATCTTATGATATGCCATGTGATGGGCATGCACATACATACATGGACATACATACATGGGCATGCCTACTCATAACACCTGTTATTGTAATGGTACCACAGGTGTTATGAGTAGGCATGCCATGTATGTCTGTCCATGTATGTATGTGCATGCTCATCACATGGCATATCCTAAGATAGCAACTGTGTATATTGTAATATAATAATAATAATAATAATAATAATAATAATAATAATAATAATAATAATAATAATAAACTATATTGGTTTGTTAATTTGTCATGTCAAACTCTGGAGCCTTCATGTCGTAATTGGGAACCTTCACTGAACTTCGAAACGAATCCTTTATTCAATCCACGGGGGTAGACTTCTCATTCCGTTAACCATGACCGGGTACAAGTCTTAAGATGTTTTAAATATTCAATATTACCGTCGTTCTTGGCTAGGATTGAACATGAAGCCCAGATATGATTGTAACTTAGAAGTGTATTAACTCAACACCTATATCCGTTGTGCCATGTGTCCAATTGGACAATTCAGAATTCAGAAGAGAAGGTTTTTGAGTCCGATCAGAAATACCTGAAGAAGGCCGGATAGCACATCGGCCAGAACGTTAGTTTTTTTTTAATATAGTGTAGATTATTGTAGAAATTTAATTCTCAGTAATAACAATTGTTTTAAAGTTTAATTGCTTTATTGACTACTAAAATATCACAGTGAACCCCCAATTCGTTTCTTTTTTGTATTTGAGGACCCCACCAAAATGTTACACAAACCCATTGAGTGTATGTGGATCCCAGTTGAGAATCACTGTTGTAAATTTACAAAACTGTCAAATATAAAGTTTTTTTCTACTTGATTTCCATAAAAAATTCATAGCTACATTAATATTTCTACTTTTAATATTTTAATATGGTGAAGATTACTATAGAAATTTAATTCTCAGAAATAACAATTGTTCTGAAGTAAAATTGCTCAATGGACTATTAAAATATCACCGTAGATCCCCAATTCAGTATTTTTGTGTGTGTGGACATTGAGTTATTTTGTATATTCGACTGTCAAATATAAAGTTTTTTCTTTCTCAACTTGATTGCCATTAAAAATCATAGCTACATGAATATTTCTTCTTTTAGTATTTTAATATGGCGTAGATTACTGTAGAAATTTAATTCTCAGAAATAACAATTGTTCTGAAGTAAAATTGCTCTATGGACTATTAAAATATCACCATAGATCTCCAATTCAGTATTTTTTGTGTGTTGACATTCAGTTATTTTGTATATTCGACTGTCAAATATAAAGTTTTTTTTTCTTCAACTTGATTGCCATTAAAAATCATAGCTACATGAATATTACTTCTTTTAGTATTTTAATATGGTGTAGATTACTGTAGAAATTTAATTCTCAGAAATAACAATTGTTCTGAAGTAGAATTGTCCTATTGACCACTAAAATATAAATTTGCGTATTTTACTGCTGTGAATAAATGCAAAAAGTAAAGACATAAAAATCATAAAATCCAGAGTCATCTCAATTTAATACCATCAAACAAAAAACTTAGCGAAATAAGGTTAAAAGATTTTCATATCCATTGTTAAAAGGATTCAATATTACAAACATACGACTCGCCTTTTTTGCATACAACGTGTATGTAACGTTGGAATTCTTCTATATCATGTATTATCATGCGTTTACATGAGAAACTTCATAATATTGCTACACATCAGATGCACATATTTCATAATATTAATATATAGTGTAATATAATATTTCATAATAATAATATATAATATAGATATAATATTTCACAATACTAAAATATAATATAAATCTCGTAATATTGGCACACATTAGATGCACATATTTCACAATATCAATATATAATATAAATATAATATTTCATAATATTAATATACACGATAAATTTCATAATATTGCCACACATCAGGTGCACATATATATTTCATGATATTAATATATATATATATATATATTTCATAATATTAGTATATAATATAAATATATTTCATAATATTAATATATGATATAAATTTCATAATATTGCCACACATCAGATGCACACATATATATTTCATAATATTGATATATGATATAAATATAATATTTCCTAATATTAATATATAACATAAATATAATATTTCCTAATATTAATATATAACATAAATATAATATTTCATAATATTAATATATAATATAAATTTCATAATATTGCCACACATCAGATGCACACGTATATTTCATAATATTAATATATAATATAATGATAATGTTTCATAATATTATCATATAATATGAATATAATATTTCATAATATTAGTATATAATGCAAATATAATATTTCATAATATTAATATATAATATAAATTTGATGATATTATCACAAATTAGATGCATTAGGTATAACAAACTCTTTTGGTAATAATTGTAATGTTTAGTTATTCATTGTTGTTTATTAACTTTATCTAAATATCTTAAATAAGTTATTTGCTAATTTATGTAAATATTTTTAAAAATCGAATAAACGATAAATATCGTTAATATTCATTACATTTTTATAATAGATATTTCGTGAATAATCACAATTTTGATTACTCGACACATTTTTTCTCATTTGCAAATAATTCTTTCGCAATTTTCAAATTTCAAATTACGTACAATGTCTTAAATATTAAGTAGTTTTATACACGCCGTGTTCCAATCGCGTTCTTTCATAAACGCTGGGTTTTTAAAAAATGCTGTCGTAACGAAATTCAAACCTATGATTTTTCTTTTTCGTATCACTTAATAAATTAAAAAAACAAAAACAATATCAACAGTCAATATTTGATTCGTCATGAAGAAAACTGGAGATAATTATTTGATATATATTTAATTATAAATAAACATTTGATATGTATATAACAATGGAAACATTTTAAAGTCGAGATTTTATTTTTCAAATATTAATAAATCATCCTCACGTTTCTTATTTTTCTCTTTTATTTATTATTTTACACACACACACACACACACACACACACACACACACACACACACACATATATATATATATATAAATCAAATCGTCGGGGTGGCCTAATGTCAGTATCAGCCAGACAGCGAGTGAGTATATCGCCTTTTCACTAGCGCTAGATCAAGCAGATTGTTTTGGCGTCACACATATCATCAGCTCAGCACTTTACCGCACGGACCCCTGTGCTACTCATACGCTGAGTTGATGAGGGTCGGTATTGAATCCGGAACCTTGTAGTTCCTAGTCATATGCTCTACCGACTGAGCTAAGCATATAGAATATGTAAAATAGAATAAATATGTAAAATAGAATAAAAACTCACGACCCAGAGTTTCACGATTACGATATTCAGGTGTTTGTAAAATTAATTTAAATGTGTAGGATACTAGCTCACCTGAGGATCGTAATCGGGAAACTGATTTGTGTTTTATTTGATCCTGTTTTACATCTTTACAACACACACACACACACACACACACACACACATATATATATATATATAGATTTTTGGATGTTTGTTTTTTAGAAGCATTGTTGAATAAAGTATATATTATATTTTTGCATAAAGGCAATTACAATGCATGTATCGCATAAAATTCGATACTTTTAAAAAAATAGAAAATGAACTTGACAAAGGATCGCTCGGTGTGTAGAACATCGTATAGACTTTATTAAGTCTCATCAGCGATGTATACTAACGACTTCCCTCCGACAGAGTATATATATATATATATATATATATATATATATATATATATATATATATAATGCCATTGAAATATATTGAGATATTGCTCTGTATTTTTGTGCATTGAGCACATTAAAGATTTTACGGACACGAAAGACTTTTAGCATTTTACGTTAATTAATTCCTGCAGTTTTTTGGTTGGTTGGGTTTTAGCATGTCAACCCTTGTTGGGTTATTTTATGCCGAAGACGTTTTTGCTTAATTCATTCTTGATGGTTACTTAATTTAAAAAAAAAAACACAAAAAAACGAATTTTGTTCTATTTGTCCTATAGAAGGGAGCAATGGTGATGAAGGGGTGCTCCACAATCCTCAGACCTCCAGAACTGGAACCTCACCATCAGATAGAGTTTAACGTCTTACCCAGGACAATAAAACCCTCAGCCTCTGCCTTCTAGCACAAATATGATAAAATGAGTTGGGGCTTGCCATAAAGGGCAATAGGGTTGGGACAATCATATAGGTGCTAGGACTTGACGTGACCAACCGATTGATCGGAGCGGGCCACTCCGACCGCCGCCAAGCCTAGGTAAGGGCCGAAGTGGAGTGTTGCATGTGATGGACTGTTCAGCTACCAGAAATCGGTTCTTAAGCATAACGGATCGCCACCCACGGCCAACAGGAGGTCACATGGGTGTGGGGTCTTACTCCTCTGCAGAGGTGCAGACGGTGTATTCTAAAGCCTCAGCCGATAGGACTAATAATTTCAGGTAATATAGTCAAAGCAGTAAACGGTAAATGAAAATTTCTCGAGTAAAAATATAGGAAAAAATGACAAACAAAAATATATATTTATTGTGGTCAATGGGTTTAGACAGAAGAAAAAGTGCGACGTGCACGCCATATACACACATATAAAACGTTGTTGTATGTGTATATGTATGTCCAGCTGAAACAACAAAAATAAATTAGACAATAGCAATTAAGAACGAAGTAAATGTATATACTCATTCACTATCAACCAAAACTATCTTTTGTACAGATATTTCATTTATATTCGCGAAGTTCAAAATTAAAATTGAATTCTACCTAACCATTGTTGACAGAATTTTACAAAATGCACAAACGTCGTTTAACGCTGTTAAATGTAAGTAAACAAATCCATATTATGAACTAAAATTTAGTATTGCTTAAAAATACTAAATAAAAATACAATAATTTAAATTTTGTATCAAAACCATTAAAAATTGAATATCCTCCCCACTATTGGCTACTGTGGTTTCCAAAAACTTTTCTTGGGTTTCACTCTTTTGGTTAAGCAAGAAAATTTGGTCGACGCTTCCCAGCAAATTTGTTTTGAAAAATGCAAAAACAATTTCTTGTCATAAATTGCTGTATTTCCCTTCTTTCTCCTCCTTCCACCCACCCTTTCCCTTCCCGCCTTCCTTTCACCTTCTTTTACTTTCCTTTCTCTTCTCTTATTTTTCTTTCTTTTTTCTTCTTTTTGCCTCCTTCATCTCTCACTGATGCCTGTTCACTGAATGAACAGTTCTCTCTTCAGGTAAGCGGTTGTTTTTTTTTTTGTTTTTTTAAAATTCCCAAGCTCTTATAGAATTGCATTTTTCTATAAGGAGCCCTTCCCCTTCCGGCTTGTCGTTACTTCCAACACGTGAGTAAGTAATTTTCGAGCCCAACTACGTTTCAGAAATAATGTTTTTAGACAGTTACATAAATAATACAAAAAAAAAAAAAAAGGAAAAAAGAATTAATTGAAATACGATCATTTTATTCTAATTCAATTACTTTAACTTTTTTATTTCTTTTTTTTCCCGCATTGAAATACAATATTAATCGAATTAGTACTCTCATACAAAAAAAAAAAACAAAAATCTACCCCCCCCCCCAAAAGACAAAAAACAAAACGAAAAAAACTTAGCTACATCCTAAATTAAATGTAATAAAATTTAGTTTTGTTACTGACAAAAAATATATAAATAAACAAATAATAAAAAATAATTAATGCACATCAGTTTAAAACTATGGAAGCCCAACTGTTTACAAAATAATCGTGTTAATTTATGTTTTTTAATTATTGGGTTTCTTTTTTAATGTTCAAATATTAACGATACAATAATCAAATTAATTAATAAAAAAACCCAAAAAAAAAAATATTATTGGTTTGTTAATTTTTCATATTGAAATATAACGCAAGAAATTAGTAAGAAATTAAAAGATAAAATTTCAATCATTAAGTTTTAATTAAATCAACGGTTTTATTGATTCAAAGTTGTAAATATTTAATTAAACTATCATACGGAATAAACAATCGTTGATTTAATTTTATTTTTTAAAACGTTTACACCGTTTTCTGGGCTGTTTAAGAATTAATCACTTAGTTTTGCTTTTGAACATCCATAAATTAAAAATGAGTGATGTAATTTGATATTTGACTTTTAAACAAATTCAAAATTCGTTTAAAAAATAAGTTAATATTTTAAAAAGGAGATATTCATTTTTCTTTCCAGAGGAGTTTCATAAAAGTGATTTCATTTTCTAAATTAGAATTTTTAAAGAAAGAATGTTCTCAAAATGGTTAATATAGACCCCTGGGAATGAATGCAAACATAGGTGGTCCACAGGGGGTGGGGGCTGAGTTACTTCTTTACATTGATAAATGGCTTTATAAAAGAAAAAAACCCTGCTTGATCATTTAGG
>CM042146.1:71465895-71493395 GCA_023376005.1 Doryteuthis pealeii | reverse complement strand
TAAGCTAAGTTTTGTAAACGATAATAGCACTTGGGCTAGTGTGTATTTACCCAACCCCTCTGCACGAGCAGGATGTAACACAAGGTTAATTTCGAAGCAAAGTTTAACAGGTTTGAATTCAGTGTTTTCCTTCTTCTATACCGTTGGTTGGTAATTTTTATTTAGCGGTATATTAACCCTTTTCGAGTCATCTAATGCCGAATTAAGTCATTTTTGTTTGTTTGTTTTGTTTTACGGCATATCAACCCTTTTTGGGTCATTTAATGCCTAATCAAATCATTTTTGGTTTGTTGTTTTGTTTTACGGCATATCAACCCTTTTTGGGTCATTTAATGCCGAATCAAGTTATTTTTGGTTGGTTATTTTGTTTTATGGCATATCAACTCTTTTCGGGTCATGTAATGCCGAATTAAATCATTTTAATGATTGGCTTCTCTCAGTACTTACTATTGTTTAAATAGTCACCCATCTAAGTATTAAACAGGTTCATCGCTGCTTAACTTCGGTAGTCTAGTCCGGTGCTTTCAACGTGAATTGACCGTAAGCAATTTAAATAAAAAAATTCTACCCTTTATATAAATTAATAACATCTTGTTCATATATTTTTCCTTATTATAAAATTGTTTTTCATTAATCGAAATTGAAGTTTAAGGAATAATTTGGTTGTTTTATTTTACGGCATATCAAGCCTTTTTGGGTCATTTCGTGTAGAATCAACTCATGTTTGATAAACAAAGGACTCATGTTGCTTACTTAAGTAGTCACCCAAATAAGTGTTGACCTGGCTCATCGCTGCTTAACTTGTTTTGTTTTACGGTATATCAACCCTTTTCAGGTCACTTAATGCTGAATCAAGTCATTTTGATAAACAAAGGACTCAGATTGCTTACAGGACCTGCTTTTGCTTAAGTGATAACCCTATTAAGTATTAAACAGGCTCATAGCTGCTTAACTTCGATGATCTACCAATAACCGGTATTATCAGCGTGATTTGACCGTAAATTTATATCCTGGGAATGCTACCTTGGTTGGTTATTTTATTTAATGGTATAACAATCATTGTGGGCTATTTAATCCCAATCTCTCCTATGTCAAGGATCATATACTAGTACATTATTCTTTTAATTTTTACTATAAATATAGCTATATTTATAGTAAAAATTAAAAGAATTTCGAACATTTTCCACGCGCGGGAGCAGCCGAGCCGGATTAACATCACGGAATTAGCCGATTTAACATCACGGAAAAAATTTTCAAATATACGGCGTTCATCAACTTCTTAAACAACAGATGATTACAATATCGCCGTGGGATAAGTACTATAAAAAAAATCACCTAGTACTTTCAATAACTTTGAAGATGGAATTTTACTTCCGAAAATATTTAGTTTTGAAAAAAAAAAAGTTAAATAAATTCAACACATATTGCATTGTAAATTGCCTTCAAAATCTTTATATTACACATACACACAATGCTTCAAAGATACTATAAAGAAACAAAATTTTTCAAGTAAATAATGATTTCAAAACTTTTTGTCGAACGTCAAAATGAAATCGGCTTTCCAAATACAGTAAATGCAAATACGTGTACATACATATTTGATGTGTATTTGATTATATATATATAGGGATGTGCAGAGATTGATTAGAACGCTACCCATAAAGTTGATAATTCTCCTGTTTTATTTTTACGATAGGTGAAAAAAGATATGGAGGCTCAATGTTATTTAGAGTGACATAATTCTATTTCGTATGTTTCAAATACCCAGATTTGAACTTCGGTTAAACATTGTTGAATAATGAATTTTAAAAGCATTGCGTCAATTATGATAAAAAATAAAGATTCATTTTTAGTTTAAGAAAGAAGCGCTAAGTGTTAAAAAAACAAACACGTAAAATAATTTTTTTTTGTTGTCGTCTGATTCTTGTAAACAATAAATATCCAGCTACGCGATGGGAAAGTGCAAATTTAAACACGCCACTTGAAAAAAAGTTTCCATCATCGTATGTCACCCTGCCAAAAGTCAAGGAATTAACCGAATTTAATAAAATTGTTAATATATAAATTAATAAAATATATTATAATGCATTTTTTATTTCATTTAAAGACTTTTGCATTTTTCACGTAAGTTAATCACATACCTTTCAGAAACTGTTTTACGCCTCGAAGATACATGACAGACTTTAAAAATTGTAAAAAAGTTCTTAGATAAAATAACTGGTCCATTATCTTTTATTCATTAAATATATAAACCCTGAAAATTTCATTAAATTCTATTAATTCCCTGAGTTTTGGTATTTTTTATTTCTTTCTGCGAGGTGAAAAAACGATGGTTAAATTTAGATTCTTTGAGTTCGATTTAACCCGAAAACGTTTTAACTTTTAAAAAATTCGGCCTAAATTAAAATTGTAAATTGATATTTATTTAGTATTCAAAATAAAAATTATGGTTTTAGTACCGGAAAAAAATTCCAATTACAGAATAAACGATATTAGGAAACTTTAAAATTTCAATAGCGAATAATTTCATAACAAAAAGAGAATTCATTTGCCAATAATTTCTGTTAACGCGAATGTAAATTTACATGAAAACAACAAAATTTCACGCGTCTAACAAAACTTCAAGTCAAAGTTTTATTTGTTTATTCGTTCTAAAACCAAACTGTAAAGAACGTGGGAGATAATCAACTCTTTTAGGCTTCCATATTTTAAATTGACGATTTAAAAAAAATCGTTTTAATTCTTTTAAAATATGTTGCCAGGTTATGCATGGTTTTTAACTTAGATTTTTTCAAAGATAAAATTCTGGGCTATCTTTGGTTAAAATTGCTAGTTAGTCCATAATAATCCTGCACATATATAATGGACCTTGAAATTTTTAAGGTAGTGAAAAACTCAGTTTAACTTAGATTTTTTTTTTTTTGCATCAATTTAAAGAAAACTACATTTTTTAATACTATGAAAAAAAAAAAAAACTAGCTACATTATTTATTTTTGAGTTTTAAGAAAATGAATTTTAAATTTTAAAATCACTTTTTTAGGTTATTGAATTTATTTTTTAAATTTTTTTTAACATATATTCTTCCGGATATGATCTTTCAAGAAATGTAAAAATTAGGGACCTGAATTTTTTTTTCTTCAAATGCTCAAAGGTCAAACCCCCCTATATATTCTGAATTGATAAAAAAAGTATTTTTCAAGTTTCTTCCATAAAATAAATTAATCCTTATAAAATTAAGTCGTGGGAAAATAATTTGGTGAAAATTTCATTAAAATCGGACAATTCCCTGATTTTTGGTAATTGTTTTAAAATTAAGAAATTAAAAAAAAAAATTACCTCCCTTTGCACTTCTCTGCACATCCCTATATATATATGTTTGATATGTTTTTGATACTCGAAACATTTGAAACGTCGATAATAATTTTCAATATTTATAAATCATCCTCATGACTATGATTTTTCATATTTATTTATAAATACACCACACACACACACACACACACACACACACACACACACACACACACACATATATATATATATATATATATATATATATTAGTAAATAATGAGTTCAAAATATTTTGTCGAACGTCGAAAGGAAATCGACTTTCCAAAGACAGTAAATGTAAGTAAATGGACCTACATATTTGATGTGCATTTGATAATATATATATATATATATATATATATATATATATATATATATATATACAATGTTTGATATGTATATTTTTATACATTTTCTTTTCAAGTAAATAATGATTTCAAAACGTTTTGTCGAACACCGAGAGGAAATCGGCTTCCAAAGAGAAAGAATTCAAATAAATCGACATAGTTTTTATCAGAAAAAGAAATTCTTCGGCTTTTTTGATGAATTTTCCCCCCAACATTCAAGTTATCATTTCCGTTTGCTAAAAGATAGTCAGTCCCACTAAGTCAATTCATTCCAACTGATAGATCCACGAATACATACGACCCGCGAAAATATGTTTTTTTTTCTTTTCTTTTTCTTTTTATAAGAGGAGACCTTTATGAACATCTATCAAGATGTTACCATCCTTATCAACTACATTCAGAGAGAAAAAAAATTCGATTTGTTATTAAAAAAGAAGAGAAGAAAAATAATAAAAGGAGCCATACCTACTTTTCAATTGAAACAGTTTTTTTAAGACCAAAGGCTTTTGAGTTGTAGTTGATTTTATTAACTATAATGGCTGCTATGACATTATTCCAATTGATTGATCATCTCACCTGTCAGGTGTACCATAGATTCACACAGGTAAGATATTTACTTTACACCACACAAAATCTAAATATGACAAGGTCGTTTCGTTTATTTAATGCAAAAGAAGAATCTGTACCCCCATGTGATACGGAGTACGTCACGAGACCACTTCTTTAATGGTTGCTTAAAACAACCCATAAACAGAAAACGCTGGTTGGTTGGATTTTATGACATGTCAATCCTTGGGTTATTTTATGCCGAAGATGTTTTTATCTTGTTCATTCTTGTTAGGTATTCATTTTTTAAAAACTCATTTTTTTAAAGACTCGGGATTTTATCTATTTAACTCTTAGATGTGACCCTAACGGGTACTACTACTACTACTACTACTACTACTACTACTACTGATAAGAGAGGACCTGAGAGTAATGGCGATGTAGGGGTTCTCCACTTACCCCAGAGCTACAGAATTGGAACTTCACCGCTAGATGCATTTTAACGTCTTATCCAGGATACTAAAACCCTCAACCACCGCCTTCTAGCACATATGATAAAAAGGGTTGGGCTATTTGTCATAAGAGAAATACTATCGGGATAATCATATAGGTGCTACAGTTTGACATGACCAGCCTCTTCGACCGTCCGTCTAGCCGAAATAAGGACCAAAGTGCAGTTTTGTATGTCATGGACTGTTCAGCCACCAGGATTCCGTCCTTATGCATCACGAGTCGCCACTCACGGCTAACAGGTGGACCCATTGGGTAGAGTGGTGGTCTTACTCCCAACACAATCAGCTTAACTCTATTTTTGCCTGTTTGGCATTTTCCCGTACTAATATAAATTTCCATGGAAGAGTAATGCCCTTTTGTTTAGGACAGGTATAATTACCAGCACAGGAAGATATGTCATACATAAAAATGAAGCGGGTTCTCTATGGATCACATCCTTACTTCTCCATATAGTCACCGTTTCTCTCAATAGGAATTTTTCACCTTCAAATGAGAGAATGTATCCCTGCCCTGTAAAATTCTGTTGACTGTTCTTTGAGCCACTTCTTCACTGCATATTTCACTTACACGTCACTGGAATAATGTTTGCCTCTCAAATCCTCTTTCACGGGGCCGATTAGATGATAGTTTGAAGGCGCTAAATCAGGTGAGTATGGACGATGCAGTAAAGTTGTCCACCCAAATGAAGCGATTTTCTCCCTTGTCCTGATGCTTGTGTGTTGTCGAGAATTGTCATGCAGAAGGATGACATTGTCGATTGTCAAGTTGGGTCTTACTCGTCAGATTCTTGCTCTGAGTCTGGTTAGGGTCTCAATGTAGGCCTTAGTTTTATAAAAAAAAACTTCACATGAAATAAAGAAAATGGCATTACTTTTTGCCTGACCCTCGTAGTAAATATTGATCAGCCAATTAGATTTGATTTTTTTAGACATGGACGTGTCATGTAAGCAATTAGACGATCGGGTGATGTCCTGCCAAGTAATTCTCTTTTGTGGCATCTGTCAATTTACTGGTGTTATTTGCCAATGTTCATATTCTCTCCAACTAAAATGTCTCGACATCTTTTAAAACCCACAGTATGGATTGCCTTTTAAAAGACTAAAAGGCAATGTCATGGAGTTCTGTCTGAAGCCAATTTGAACATTTCATTCGTGTAAATACAGACGGTTAAGACGAAAAAAAAATCAAACTAAATAAAACAAACAAACAAAACAAACAAACATACAACCACAAAACAAAGGAAAAGAAAAAACAAAAACAAAGCAAAAACAAAACAAAAGTAAAAACAAAACAACCCCCTACAAAAACACAACGAAAATAAAGAAAAATAAACAAAAGGTAAAAAAAAACTAAGCTAAACAACAACAAAAAAGAAAAGAAAAAGAAACAATAAAACAAAAGACAAAATAACCCAAAAATGCCAATTATACAAACCAAAAACAAAAACAACAAAAAATCAGAAAAAGCTTAAAAAACGAAAAAATTAAAAAAATTAAAAATATACCGTCCTAACAAAAATAAGCAAATAACAGAAAAGCTAAAAATCTAACCCCCCACCCACCCCAAACAAACAAATAAGAAAAACAAAAAAGATCAAAACAAAAAAGAAAAAGATAAAAGAACTCAAAAGCAGCGAATTTGAAGATAGAAATCGTTAAAAAAATCCTTGTGGATGGTTCTGGGTGTCAGATATATCAGGACAGAGAACATTTCCTTCAACTGGTACCATGTAACCAAATGCTACCTGCACTAATTATCTTATTTACCTATTCATGCATTTCTAAATGGAAATGAGACAAAACCGAAGGCATACTACCGCAGCCGGAATTTGAACTCCGTTCGGAGATTCCATTCACAGTTTTTTTTAAACAGTTCGGTCATATCCGTGGGTTGATTATTTGTTTAAGTACAAATGTTTACCTTTTTCTTTTTAAACCTCAAGAAAATATTCCGTCTTAATCTCTGTCTTTTCCTGAAATAGAAAATAAATTTTATTCTTAGTATCAGAGAAAAAAACTTGAAGGCCGATAAGTGAGTGCTTTTGAAACAAGGGCAAAATCCTTCGATATCTTCCAACGGGGAAACACTAAAACCATCTTTCAAAGTGCTTAACATATTTAAAGGCTTCAGTGGCTCGCACTTAATCAGTAACGAAGCATATGTCCTGGCTGGGGTTGAATCCAAGAACAATGCCAGAGGTTTCCAAGTTGCCGAGATAATCTAATCAGGCTAGGTCAGCTGACCCAAGACAATTTTTATCTCCAAGAAATATATTTTTAAGTCAACGCCGACAGATTTTTCCCACATACTTCCGCTCTTATCTTTTTATTCCGTTATTGAAATTATCATGTTTAAAACATAAATGCTGTCTGGTCTACAATAAAAATGCCAGTCTAATAAAGAAACGATGAATTTACAATCCACAGATTTTTCTGGTGACCTTTTAAGGCGGTGGTGACCTTCTTATTGACATTTCTTCGTTGCGTTAAAATATCGGATATTAATCGCCTGTGGAGAAAACAAAAATAAAATGAGAGAAAAATATTGAAGCTGATCTCGTGTATGAGTCGAACCTCGATTTATAGCCCCGGCTCAACATTCACTCGTTTATAGGGAGAACCTTGATCTGTGTCGAAGAAATAATTATGAGATGCTTTGTGTATAAGTCGACACTTGATTCATCATGTAGCTTGTTTATTGGTTGACCCTTGATTGACGACAAAGAAATGCTTGTGAGATGTCTCGTGTATAAGTCTACCTTTGATTTATACCCCCAAAACATTTATCGTGAAACACGTTTACTGGTAGACCTATATTTTATGGTGAAGAAATGATAAGATGTTTTGTGTAAAAGTCGACCCTTGATTTATCATGTAGCACGTTTATAGGGAGACCATTGATTTGCAGCGAAGAAATGCCCATGAGATGTTTCGTGTATAAGTCGACCCTTGGTTTATAACCCCACAGCATTCATCATCTAACTTGTATATTAGTAGACCCTTGATTATAAGGCCTTTATGATGAACTAAGTTAAGGTTAGTTTATAACAATTAAAATTGAACCGTGAGTTCAATCCTCTCTAGATGCTCTCTACTGCTGACCTTGTACCAAATCTAAACTACGCTTACACTTTAAAAAGGAATGGTCAAATCATGCCGTCAGATCACTCCGGGTCAGAGTGGACCTGGGAGTAATGACAATGAAGGGATACTCTAAATTCACTAGGGTAACAGAACTGAAGTCTCACTACCGGATGCAGTTTAGCGAGATTATTAACTGATATTAAGTTTTGTTCTGGAAATATGAATAACACTTTAATTAGTAAATACCCAGGACATCCCATTTTGTGTGTGCGAGGAGGGGGTATTACTCCACTGCAGGGGACACAGTAAGCATATTCTAAGCTGTTCAGAACTTAAACTGATGACTATTTCATAATATTAGGTGATGACGCCTTAATGTTAAACAAGGCATAAAGAGGTATGAGGCGGAGAGTAGAGTAGCCTCGACAGCAAATAGAGCCAGAAAGAGGGAGAGAAAACAGCAGCCCCAGAAAGCATCACAGTTTGTGGGCAGTCAGTGCACCAATGATTGTCACTCAGGAATTGGCCTGCATAGCCACTTGCGCAGATTCAGATAATTATTTATTTATTTTTGGACACTACGCCATCATTCTTAGTGGACGGAAAGGTGTCAACAACAACAAAGAACAAAGGTGATGTATATATTTACCAACCCCTCCGCATAAGCAGGATATGACACAAGGTCAATTTTTAGGCGGAATTTTCCTTCTCCTAGACTGGTTGCCCAGTCTGTCCTGTCTTGGCATCAAAAGTGATGTAATCAAGCCTATGTGATAGGCTAAGAGTGCTTAACGTTTCTCTTGCCAAAACATGCGAACAACAATGCAACTATTTCTAGAAGAAAAAAAAGTATTATTAGAGATGAGACAGATTTACTCTATGATAATTATCTAAATTCTATTCAACCTTTTTCAACTGATTTATAAATTCATAGAAATGAAGATTCTGCAACTTCTGTAATTATTTTGTTTATTTCTCTGAATTTTTTAGATGAGGCTTGATAATTTATATTATTTGAATTATTCGGACTATTGTCCTCATCTTTATTGTTATCTGTACGTTTCGGCCGATATGCCCTCCGTCCTTCTTCAGGTATTTCTTGTCAGACTCTGGAGCCTTCGCGACCTCAGGAACCTTCTTTTCGAACTCTGGAATCTTCTTGTCGTAATCGGGAGTCATCAGGAACTTTGAACTCAAACCTTTATTCAATCCACGGTGGTATCCTGTTCTCATTACGCTAACCATAACCGAGTACAAGTGTTAAGCTGTGTTAATTATTATTCTATGTTACTGCCGCCCCTGACCAGGTTTTCACCAGCATCCTAGAGATAACTGTCACTTTGAACTGTATCAATTCAACGTCTATATCCACTACGCTATGTGTCCAATTGGACGGAAGGTTCTCGAATTCGAAAAGAACGTCCCTGAGTTCGATAAGGCTCCCAAGTCCAACAAGAAATACCTGAAGAAGGCCGGAGAGCGCATAGGCCGAAACGTTGTACTGATAAAAATAAAGATGAGGAAAATAGTCTGAATAATCTAAATAATCCAAATTATTATTTTTTATCAGGCAAGGAATACACCTTAAGGTGCCCCTGACCCCTGACCAAATCTTCAGCAATGTAATTCCCAAGCTCCTAAGTCGTTTCGGGGCTTTCAACATCATACACCTTAACATGGGTGACCCAGTTAGTATTGATCAGCCATCAGCTTGTGGTCAGGGAATATCTCAGCAGCAAATAACCATATGTCGAACTTTGAGGCTTTATACTAAGCAACACAAGCGGAAAATACTTCATATATTTAGAGATAAAACTCTGAATGAAAAAGTTTACAATTTCAAAATAGGAACTGGCAGAACTATCTGGCGTTGACCGGGATTTAAAAAGTTAAAAATAAATCTCTTATCTATATTCATATATAGATTAATGAAAATATTTTTCTATATATTTTTTATATCTTTTATTCTTTATATATTCTTGTTTTTAAGTTGTTTATTTATATTATTATTCTTGTTTGTATTTTTTTTTATTTGTCATTTATTTGCATTTTTTATTGTTTCATTATGTTTTATGTTTTATTATTTTTTTAAATGTATTAATCATTTTTTAAATCATCCTATTATGATGGAAATTCGGTGTCTATCTGTAACCGAAACTACGTTACTGCTTACGTCAAAATACCCGCAGGAATTGCGTAAGTTTATCAATGAGTTTTTAATTCATAGTCAAAATCATTAATAAATACAATAGAATAAACATTATTCATTAACGATCTCTATGAAAATCTGTATTAGATATGCTTAAAAACAGCCAATGTTATTGGGGGTATTTACCTCGCATCCTACTTATGTAGTATGAAACAAGGTTGTTTAATGTGAGACTACCCACGAACCGAAGCTCATAGGATGGCAGGCCCCAAAAATGCGTAGATCCCATCGGCATTCCTCCTCAAAGGAGGCGCTTCAGGCACTGAGCAATAAACCCAAACCTGCCCCTTTAAATCAAGGGCAGGTGTTGCCTGGGGGGATGACCCCCTGGGATCACCCCGTTAATTTAACACACATGCCCGGTGGCCGAAGCCACCGGACCCTGCCTCGAAGGACGCGTTATTGGATATTTTCCTTGTACTCCACTTGTACAAGGTCAGGCACAAGGCTCTATTAACGTGGGACCACCCACAAGCCGAGACCCATGGTGTCGCGGGTGGAAAAATTGCGTTGATCCCGTCGGCATTCTCCCTCAAGGGGGCGCCTCAGGCACTGTGTAATAAACCCAGCCCTGTTCCTATAAACCGACGTAGATGTGGCCTGGGGGTTGACCCTCTGGGATCACCCCGTTAATTTAACACACAGGTCAGTGGCCGAAGCACCCGGACCCCCGCCCCGAAGGACGGGTTATTATGTGTGTAAAATCCTGCAATCTGTCTTATGCATCATTAAGAAATAAATGTGGCTAATTTGCATACTGATTTTAACAAAACCGGGTTCAATAAATAATTACTTGGTTTTATTGATCTCTAATATTATTGTTTTATTCTCCAATGTATGCAAATCAATTCTATGAATGATTTTATAAAGAAATCAATTAGAACATGATTAAAATAAGTATAATCTTTTATATACGTTCTTTCTAATTGAATATATTTCTTTACATTAAAACTTACATACTTACACTTGTAGGGCGCATATTCTTACTAGTTAATACAATTTCCATATACCGATTAAATTCAGTTCAATAATTCATCCGATAATTCACAAAATGTTCTCTTAAATTCTTCTTCTTTCATTTTTTCCTGAAATCATCCAAATTAATCTTGTTTTTTTAAAACGTTATTGCTGTTTTCGATTTGATTAGGTAATTTGTCCCCAAAATATATTACTCTATAAGTAAAAAAGTCCAAAAACTTATTTTTTGAAATCTGTCTTGATAGTAAATTTCAGTTCAAGGAGAAATATTGAAAAAATGTCTACCATAATTAGTAATTCGATTTGTTATATTGAAAGTTTCAATTGGACCATCTTCACTCTTCTTTCTAGTAAAGCAGTCAATCCTAATTTCGCTAATCTGTATTAGATTAGAAATATAGAACTTATTCAACAAATCATGAATGACAACAAGAGTACATTAACATCCCTAAGAAACATAGAGGGGAAAAAAGTAAAGAAAGAAACGGAAAAAATAAACAAAATATTAGCGAACATCCCAACAAACAATATCACTGAACTCAACAACCTTATCTATACAGGAGCAAAACTAGTCTGCGATAGAATTGATGCACCCCTTCGAAACACTAACACAATCAGAGAACCAAACAGAAACACAAAAGCTGGGTGGGAGTTCAGATTGGAAGAACAAATAAAAAAACTACGACTACAAACAAATACGTTAAACAAAAACACAAATACACATGTAGCTAAACAGGTTGTTTTATTATTTTCTTACTCTTCTTTGTATGCTTCCCAATATCAATATTACACTCCGACATCCATGTCCAGTCACTGAGCTCAGACCTGCAATAACATTGTTTTAAGGAAAGATTTTTGTAAGGAATAAATGGCAATTTCTTCTTCTTTTTGTCTTTTTGCAAATTAAGCCAATGCTTTAGTGGAGGGATCGTCAACCCCGGCCCGTTGACCGCATCCGGTCCTCATGTTATTTTCGTCCGGCCCACGAACTTAACACTAATTATCCAATTAATGCATTATTTGGAAGTATATATGCTTGGGAACAATTGTTTCCGAGAATTAAATATACTAAAAGTCATTTAACTCTACCAAATTTTCTTGGTACTTTTTTTTTTTACCTGCATGAGGATGCATTTCAAAGTTCCCTATTTATTCACCTCAGAACTCATTCTATTCAAATAATGTCCTATTGTTATTGTATAAAGAGTTTATGTCATGGCCCTCCTTCGAAACTCTGCATAACTGTTTGGCCCTCTGTTACAATATTATGGGCCATCCTGTAGTCTTTAAGCAAGAGCGCTTGTCCAGTGGAATTGGATCCTTCGTAATCATCTGATAAAGAATCTTTTAGTTCTTCTGGTAAAGAGTCCTGAGTATTGTAAATCCTTCATCAATGAGTGCTAGTAGAACTATGGCCAGTATCAGTGTTTAAGTAGTGTATCAGCCACACAGTATGGCTAGTGATTGGCAAAGGAATAAACCACGTGACCACGACTAGTCTATAAATTCAGGTGGGGAATTATAGCACACCTTATATACCAAATATTCAGGGCACCTCATGTGGTGTAATGGTTAGCAAGCTAGATTAGCAGACCATTGTTAGTGAGTTCGATTCTCACTGGGCGCCCCACACTTCTGGCCTTGTGCTATATCTAAGCAAAGCTTTGTAAATAACTATATACCAAATATTCCAGCACCCTCTATCTCCAAAAGATTGGCGATCCCTGTTTGAATGTTTGCATATAACTATGAAATTAATGAGTAACTCCGACCATTCTTTAAAGAAAAGTTAAACATAATTCATCTTTTCCAAAGAATTATGTTTAAAATGTGTATGAACACACTGGAAATTAGTTTATCTACTCCTATAAATACCAATTTAATCGGATTTATTGGTTTGTAAATGTTACCGTACGGTAAATGTTTGCTGTGATTCAATTATATATTGAATTATATATTGAATTTAATTATATATATATATATATATATATATATATATATATAATACTAATAATATTATTGTTAGATGGAAAATAAAGGGTCTACCATGGTTTCAATAAAAAAATGATTTCCTCAGGGCCCTACTCTACATTAACTAAGTCGATATATATATAATATATATATATATATATATATATATATATATATATAATTAAAATGTGCAAGGGGTTAAGTTGTTCTGAATTCCGAACTGACATTTTTAACATGTGGAAATTGCAGGTGCTTATATTTGATGTAAGAACGGGACCATCAAGGACTAATAAGAAAAACTAACCATTCAACGACACCGGACAAATGCATCAAATAATACCCCCTCCTCCTATTTTCCACACAGATTGGTGCTCAACCAAGCAATACAGCGTACATTCCATTCCACGGGAGTTTCGTAGCGGTTGATTAACAAGGCTAACATTATTGATGACACAAAATTGGTTACTGCGCCTCACCTGAACCAAAAGACATCATCACCATTGGACCGTGCAAGAGTGATGCTGTCTCGCCTGATCAGTTGGGTCACGTTTCCAGTTCTTTCGAGCAGATGATCGAACTCGTGTGGTGAGCGACCATGTCAAGCCTTTCAAGATGGTATTGTTTTGTTTTGTTTTGTTTTTTTGTTTTGTTTTACGGCACATCAACCTTGGTGGGTGATAACAAAGTTTTAAAATATATTCATTCTTGATAGGTACTCATTTTTTTTATAAACATACTTTTTCTATTTAACCCATAGATGGAACCCTAACAGGTACTACCAATCCAGGTTAGAGTGGACCTGGGAGCAATGGTGATGAAGGTATGCTCCAAATTTCCAAGACCTGCAAAGCTGAAACCTCGCCATCAGATAGAGTTTAACGTCATTCCCAGGACATGAAAGACCCTCAGCCACCGCCTTCTAGCGCATATATGATAAAAAGGGTTGGGGCTTGCCATAAGGACAATGGGGTTGGGACAATCATATAGGTGCTAGGGCTCGACACGACCAGACAATTGATCGGAGGTGGCCTACGTAAGGACCAAAGTAGAGTGTAGCATGTCATGGACTGCTCAGCCACCTGGGTTCTATCCTTAAACATCACGGGTCGCAACCAACGGCCAACAGGTGGCCTCATTGAGGAGGGTCTTACCTCTCTGCAGAGGTGCAGTCGGTGTATTCTAAAGCCCCAGCTGACAGGGTAAAATTTGAACTCACATTCAAGTCTAAAGCTTTCTTTGCCGAACTGTGAAGGCTAACGTCATTTAATAAGTTTACTATGATAAACGATTTTATCGATTTGGATAGATCATACGGTGAAATATAATAGTGTGGGTTGACTTGACCTCCTGGAACCTTTTTTTTTCACTCTTGGTTAATAGACGACGACGACGACGACGACGACGAAGAAGAAGAAGAAGAAGAGAGAGAAGAAGAAGAAGAAGAAGAAGAAGAAGAAGAAGAAAATGACTTTACACCTGATGCTTTTGCAGTGTTTCGTTTATAATTGCTTGTCAGAAAAAGAAATAAGAACACACAAAATAATAAAATTTTGCTGGACGCTGACAAGTGATTGACCCTGAACGGATTTTTAAATAACAGACAGAGGTCACTGTTATTTGAAAAGGATACTCCTGTTACAAAACCAATAGTCATTATATAGGCGCGTCTGTTAGGTTCAAAGGTCAACAAAGTATGCCAAATACAAAGTCAAGCTAGAAAAGAATGGCCAAGGAAAAAAGAAAAAGAAAAACAACAAAAAATCTCCATAAAACAAAAAACAACAAAAAACAAAAAAAAAAAAAAACCAACAAACAAAGACCCCCCCAAAAAAACCAACAAAAAACCACAAAAGTAATAAATAAAAAAAACAACAAAAATCCCATAAAAGAAATTAAAAAAAAGACCCCTAAAAATCTCCATAGTTGCTCTAACGCTATGATCGGACTAAGATGACACTTCCTATCAACTTGTGCCTATCTACGTTATTTCCCCAGTCTGACCTTTTGAGAAAAAAATATTCTTGCATTTTTTATTAATTATTTTTTTTATTTACTTTTTCATCATTTTGTTCATTGTAAATCTAAGTAATAACCGTAATAACAAGGAAGGAACATTTTTGAAATATTTTTGTTGTCATTTAGCCTTGATGTTATTTCTTTCTTTTATGATAAATTCTCTGTTCCCAGAGTTTTTGAAAACACTGAAAAAATCTCCATTAAATCATTCCTTCTAATCTCATAAAATTAGTAATGATTTCAACGCGAGTCCCAAACAACAAACGAATTCGTGTACACCCCCCACCAAAAAAAATCCTCAATCCTTTTTATCATATATGTGATAGAAAGCAGTGGCTGATGGTCTTAGATATGATTGTCACAACCCTATTGTTCTTATGGCAACCCCCTTATTCTTATTTCTTATGTGCCGTCACCTCGGTTAATGGAGCATTGCGTTTTTATTATAAAGAAAGAAAAGGAAGGAATAGGACATGCAATACAGAAAATATAATAAGAAAGAAAGAGAGTTTATTAAAGATATATATAGAGAGGGTGAGATCGCGGAAGTGATAACGCTAAATTAAATCAAGTTAAATCAACGGGGGGGGGGGCTTTCATCATATATGTACTAAAAGGCGTTGGCTGAGGGTCTTAGCGTCCTGGGTAAGACGTTAATCTGCATCCAGTGGTGAAGTTCCAATTCTGGAGCTTTGAGGAGTGTGGAGTACCCCTTTCATCACCATTACTCCCAGGTCCACTCTGACCATGTGTGGTAGTAGCGGTCAGGGTCCCATCTATGGGTTAAATAAATAAAATGAGTTTAGAATAATGTTTTAAAAAATGAATAACCATCAAGAAAGAATAAAACAAAACTTCTTCGCCATAAAATAACCCAACAAGAGTTGACGTGCCGATGCTCGCTGGATGCCCTATGTTTGTGAACTTGTGTCACACCGAATCCATGGCGAACAGGTTAGGTAAATGCAGAGTGTGTCCCATCGAGGTATAATGATTAGCAAGCTAGTCTCGCAGATCCATTACTACCGAATAGTGTGTTCGATCCTCGCTGGATGTCCAATACTCGTGACCTTGTGTCACATTCAACCCATGGCGAATGGGTTAGGTAAATACGGAGGGCATCCCATCGAGGTGTAATGGTTATCGAGTTTTCTCTCAGATCCATTACAACCAAATAGCAAGTTCGATCCTTACTGGATGCCCAATACTTGTGACATTTGGCATGTATGTATGTATGTATGTATGTATGTATGTATGTCCGGAGGAAATTGCGAAAATAAAACATTTAACGACAAAGTACATATATATACACATTCACTATCACCAGATCTTGCTTTTTGAGCAAAAATAATGAAGATTTGATTTATATTCATGTAGACAATTGAAAATTAAAATTTACGTAGTAATAGCATGGAATTTCTTTTTTTTTGCATTTAATATTTTAAAATGGATGCATTACTTTTTTTTTCTTTTCAGAGTGTCTGTGCACTTTTTCTGACCTCTCACCAGGTCGGATCAACGCAAGATTTTTTTACATAGGGATTTTAATGGGGAAACCCGTAAGGATCCAACTCACGATTCAGTAATAATGGATCTGCGAGACTAACTTTTTGCCCACCCACCCTTAACCAGGATATGCCGGGTAGCCACTTCTAGATAAAGCTATGAATACAAAAATTTGCAACTTTGGAAAATCGTGTTCCATATTAGGAAAACAGTTAATTTTAGATGTTAATTTTGTTGCGATTTCATACAATTAAATAAAAAAAGACGTTGGATTTAGTTAAGATCATTTCCTCAAACGTTTCTTAGAAAATTAATCATTAACATATATTAATACTCTTGTTCCTTAATCTTCCAATCGTTATCATCTTGCAACACCCTCTGGTTAAAAATGAAACCGTCCAAATTATCCAAGATGAAATGCAAAAATGTAAATCATGATTATCTAGTGTTGCTTATCCGCCGAATTCTTATTTCTTATGTGCCGTCACCTCAGTTAATGGAGCATTGCGTTTTTATTATAAAGAAAGAAAAGGAAGGAATAGGACATGCAATACAGAAAATATAATAAGAAAAAAAGAGAGTTGATTAAAGATATATATAGAGAGGGTGAGATCGCGGAAGTGATAACGCTAAATTAAATCAAGTTAAATCAAGATCATTATACCTTTTACATCTTGAACTATTATGCAATAGCTCTTAAGTAAACATATCAAATGTTGTAATAATTAAATTATCATACTGTGGTATATCCACAGGTCCTGATAGTTAAAATTAATTAATCTTAGTTGTTCCTTCTTAGTAGCTTTGCTTAGGGGAAAATGATGAAAAACAAATTATAAGACGCTAATTAACAATGAAAAATTGCGAAATTTAACCGAGGCCAAAACAATCAGAAAGAAATTATTTAAGAATAAATAAAACTCAATTTACATTAAATATTGTTCTAAAAATATTATACTACGTCAAATGCATATGCATTTGGTCCCTTTTTTAACATTTTATTCTTTATGAAGTACTAGAAGCGGCTACCCAGTATCACCTGGGTTGAAGAGGGCGGTAAAAAGTTAGATTCATTCTTACTGAATCGTGAGTTGGATCCTCGCTAGATGCCCCATCAAATCCCTATGTAAAAAGACCTTGCAATGATCCAGCCTAGTGGGTCATCAGAAAAAAAAAAAAGTGCACAGACACTTTGAAAAGAAAATCAGTGTCTCCTATTTAAAAAATTAAAAGCAAAATAAAAAAAATCATGCTGTTACTGTTTAATTTTTATCTTTTAATTATCTTCACAAATATAAATCAAACCTTCACAATTTTTGCTCAAAAAGTAAGTTCTGGTGATAGTGAATGTGTATATATATTTACTTTGTCATTAATTGTTTTATTTTCGTAGTATCAGCCGAACATACACACATACACACAACTGCCCTTTATCTAGAAGTGGTTACTCTTCGTCGCTTGGGTAGCGGGGGAAAATTATTCTCACAGATCCATTATTACTTAACGCGAGTTTGATCCTCACTGGATGCCCCATAAAAATCCCCACGTAAAAAAAAAAACGGTGAGATGTCCTGAAATTTTTCGCCCTAGTAAAGAGAATGACATAACATAAAAATATAAGAAATTTTAATTCAATAATTTACAATGAAAATGAAAAGATATAAATGAGGCGATTAATTCAATCAATCAATGTCATATTCCAAATCGAAAAAAAAAACAACAAAAAAAAAAACACGTAAAAAAACAAAACAAAAAAAAAACTTTCCCTTCTGTTATTATACAAATTTTATTTTAAAAATATCTTCCCAAATATGAATAAAATCTTCATTATCTTTGCATAAAAAGCAAGCTCTGGTGATATCTAATGTGTATATATATTTACTTTGTCGTTAATTATTGTATTTTTGTAGTTTCCGGACATACACACTCATACATACATACACATTAATAACCCGGTCCATCGAGACCGGGGTCTGTTAATGAAATTAGCGGCGTGATTCCAGAGGGCCACCCCCAGGCAACACCTGTCCCCTTGAATTAAAGGGACAGGGTTTGGTTTATTGCCCAGTGTCTGAGGCACCCCCTTGAGGGTGAATGCCGAGGGTATCCATTCAATTTTTATGCCTGCCACCCCATGAGCTTCGGTTTGTGGATGGCCCCACATTCATAGGACCTTGTGTCAGACCTGCATAAGTGATACGTGGTAAATACTACGTACATACATACACACAACTGCCTTTTATGTATTTACTAGAAGCTGCAACCGGGCGTCGCCTGGGTAGAGGGGGATAAAAAAGTTAGTCTCGCAGAAAAAAAGAAAGAAAGATGTTCAAAAATGAAATTAAGTGATTGTGGTAGTAAGCAAACAAACACGGTCGGACTTGCAGAAGGTTTATTCTACATAGAATACAGTGGTGGATTTTTGACCAGCTTATATAGTAATTAGAAGGGTAGGGGAGATAACTCAGTTACCTATTACAGTGATTAATCCTGAAATTGTACAAAAAAAGTGTATGATGAAAAAAAATCAGATCAAATAAAAGATTGTTTATCGCATTCGATTGTTCAGTGAAATATTTACTTCAACTTTGATTCAGTAAAAGCGTAGATTTAATTAAAACTTAATTATTGAAGTTTTTTTAAAACTTTTAATTTGTCACTAATTACTTGCGTTATTTTTCAATATGAAAAATTAATACACTGATATAATTCTTTAAAGATTTAATAATCTTATATTCAGTATTTGAACATTAAAAAAAGAAACCTAATAATGAAAAACTATAGTCAGTAGCTAACATGAAAAAATGAATGAAAATTGTTTTGGTTTTCCGAAATTGTTTTATTCATGTTTTAATGACAAATGCCACCAATGGCTTTCAAAACAGTTACTATTCAAATTTTAATTTTTAAATATCTTCCCGAATATGAATAAAATCTTCATTATTTTTGCGCAAAAATCAAGATCTTGTGATAGTTAATGTGTGTATATATTTACTTCGTCGTTAACAGTTTTATTTTCGTAGTTTCATCCGGACATACATACATACATACATACACACACACAACTGATCTTTATATAAATATAGAAGATGATAGATTTGTACATAAAAATTTAAAGACTTGATAATGATTTTGAAGAAAATGTTAGTTAAAACCAACATACACATTCAATAAAAATAAACAGAGAACACCTAGAACATCAAAAAACAAAATGTCCTCTGTATAACTCTGCCCAAATGGGAAATAATTTCCCATAAATATCAATAAGTACCAATTAAACTAAAACCTTTCTCTCTCTCTCATCCCTCTCTTCTTTCTCCTTTCTTCTCTCTCTTTATATTTGTTTCCCCTTGCTTCCCTCTCTTCTATTTTTCTCCCCACCTCTCGCTCTACTCCTTCTTTGTTATTGTTTGTTTAGTTGGTTGGGTTTTACGGCATGTCAACCCTCATTGGGTTATCTTATTTCGAAGACATTTTCTTTTATTCATTCTTGTTGAGTATTCAATTTTTTAAAATCCAATTTTTAAAACACATTTTTAATACTTATTTTTTAAATCTATTTACCCATAAATGGGATCCGAACGGGTACTACCACTCCAGGTCAGGGTGGACCTTTTCCTTTGTTATATTTACAAATTAATCAACTATCGGCAGTAGATAACCCATAAGAAATTGATACGCCTTTAGACAATTAATCCAAACCAAATCAAACCAAAATTTTCTTATTGTCATAGCAAAAAAAAAAAAGAAAAAAAAAAAAAGAAAAAAAAAAGAGCCTAAAATGAACTTTTTATATGCAATCTGTGTATCTTCTTTCTCATCGTGAATGACTTTTTCGTTCAAATTGTATGTAGTATGCTGAAATAAAATATTTTACAGGACGGATATCCAAATTTAACATGTATATGTTGTTAACTGTTAACTTCAGTGCCTAAACATTGGAATTTAGAATCTTTCAGTATCTTGGTTCACATTTTCACGGTTTGTCAAATTTCATTTAATATGAATATTTCTTTTTTATTTTAAATCAGAATTTTGTTTTTAAATGTTTTTTTTTTTTTGCTTCCAATTTTTCTTTTCTTTTTCATCTTTTTATCTTTTCTTTCTTTCTTTTCATTAGTTTTTCTTTTTTTTCCTGTTTTTCTTCTTTTTTTCTTTCTTTCTTTTAAAACTTCTCTTTCGCATTTATCCTTTATTTTCTTTCTCTCACTTCCGTAAATTTCCTTTCAGTGATAAAAAAACATATCCTTTAAAATAGCGGTCAGACCCCTCACACACACACACACACACACACACACACACATACACACACGCATAAAAATAACCCAACAAAACAAAAATCCCTAAAAACAAATTAAAACAAAACAAAACATAAAAAGCCCCCCCCCAAAAAAAAGAAAACAACCAAAAAACAAAAAAGGCAAAAAAAAAAAAAAAAAAAATCAGACCCGAAACCCAAAAAACCGAAACAACACCAAAACCGGAAGTTTCAACTATTCTTAGAAGGTTGTACGCATGTGCCACAATCTTTTGATCTTTTTTTTCCGCCCGTGTCATGGTCAGCCAAACACATCTTTATAAAAATCTCCTTTTATTTTCTATTTCCTTCAATGGCGTATATTGTATAGCCCCCCTTTTTCCTTTTATAGATAAAGACTCGCGAATTTTAGTATGAAAATCATGTTTTCAACAGGATAGATATGAAAGAAAAAAAAAAAAAAAAAGAAAAGAAAAGAAAAAAAAAAGAGATACCGTATATCCTTCCAGCACAAAAAAATCTATAGATGCATAATCGTTTCATTAATTTGATTTCCGTGTGTTATGAAAAAAGCTAAGAAGTAAATCTGAACTTCAAACATCCAAAATATCACCTGTTAAATAAAATACAAAAAATATATCCCCCCACCCACAAAAAAACCTTTCCTTTTTTACGACAATATTCCCTTCTAGTTTACACGAATAAATATAGGGTATTTCATGAATGACGCAACCCTTATGATAAAGGAGTGGGGTTTCACTGTACCCGAGCGTAAATTTTAAGCTACAGGAAGGGAAATTTGACAAGATTGTGTTTGGGACAACAGTAGTTTGCAGTTGGAAGAGATTGAGTCGTGCGTTAGCCTCATATAAGTATCAATTATTTTGTATTATGTCCACTATGTCGTTTCATAAGGACGTATAAGGAGTGTCCATGAATGAGTGCTCGAGTGAGTGAGTCTATGAGGGAGTCATTGAGTGAGTAATTGAATGAATGAATCATTGAATGAGTGAGTAAGTGATTCCGAGAGTGAGTGAGTCCGTGAGTGAATCATTGAGTGAGAGTGAATGGTGAGTTTGCCATTAAGTGAGTGATTGAGTCTGTGAGTGAGTGGGTAAATCCAGGAGTAAGTCATTGCGTAAGAGTGAATCTGAATAAGTGAGTGGTCTGTCATTAAGTAAGTGGATGAGTCAACGAGTGAATAAGTGAGTCTGAATGAGTGAGTGAGTCTGAGTTAGTGTTTGAGTCCGTGAGTGAGTCATTGAGTGACTAAATAAATAATAAAGGTGACTAAATGAGAAAAAACCAAATGTAGGTTGGAAATGAAATGGAATCTTTATAACATTTCAAAATACAATACTCGCTGGCAGCATGAAGAAGGTAAACCACTGCTAGAGGTATAAGACTACTCAGTCAGCATAATACTCTCATATTTATGAGGATTGGGACATACCCATTAATATTCATAGGTAGGGTATGTACATGATTGTTTTTTTTGTTTTGTTTTGTTTTACGGCATATCAACCTCAATGGGTCATTTAATGCCGATAAAGTTTTGAAATAAATCAATTCTTAATGGATAATACAATTTTTTTTATAAATACATTTTTCTATTTAACCCATAGATGGGACCCTAACAGGTACTGCCACTCCGGGTCAGAGTGGACCAGGGAGCAATGGTGATGAAGGGGTGCTCCACATTCCCCAAACCTCCAAAACTGAACCTCACCATCAGATAGAGTTTAACGTCATTCCCAGGACATGTAGACCCGCAGACACCGCCTTCTAGCACCCATATGATAAAAAGGGGTTGGGGCTTGCCATAAGGGCAATAGGGTTGGGAGGTATGTACATGAGGATTGGGACATACCCATTAATGTTCATAGCGAGGGTATATAACAGTGAGTGAATCTAGATGAGTAAGTGAGTGAATGAGTCTGAATGATTGTTTGATTGATTAAGTGAGTAAGTGATTGTGTGTTTGAGTGAATGAGTGAGGGATTTATCAAGTGAGTCAATCAGAGAGTCCGTAAGCCAGTGAAACAGTGAATGAGTGACTGATGGAGTTATTGAGTTACTGAGTGAGAGAGTGAGTGAGTGAAGGACTCATTGAATGAGTGAGCCAGTGATTGAGTCAATGAGTGAGTTGAATAAATTATGTAGAAAGAGAATGAACAGTTTACATTAAAAAAGGTAAAACAAGTAAGAACGTTAAAAAGATGCAGCATAGCATTACTCGAGTTATCCACAAGAAAAAACACATCAAACAAAGAGAAGAAAACTGAAATTAAGTAGACAAACAAAATAGAAAGGGGTTGGAAATATATAAAGTTATGAGAGAGAGATATATATATATATATATATATATATATATATATATATATATATATGTGTGTGTGTGTGTGTGTGTGTGTGTGTGTGTGAAATAAAAGGAAATTAATCCGACAGTGTGAATTTGATATATTGAAAAAACAAATGATGTTTACAAATGCATGGGATCATCAGGAGAGAATGTGCACCGTTTCGGGGCCTTCCTCTCAACGGTTTTAAAAAGCACATGGGCCCCCCCTCACTGATGTGAGGTCCCTAGGGATATCTGTATCGACCGTATGTAATAGAACGGTCTTCAACAGAAGTAAAACGGGATGAAATGACCGTTATATATATATATATATATATATATATATATATATATATATATATATATATATATATACAAGTTTTATTGAACTGTACAGACAATTCCTGTCGGACAAGTCTTTGGTTGATCCGTTCCAATTTTCGGGCCATCCTTCTGGTGTCGGGGTGTAACTGGTATAACAGTCCACCAAAGGTTTTAAAACGAGCGCTTTCGGCAATACAATTTGCCATCCTCAGGAATGGTAGTGGTTCGAGCGAGCGTTGCAGTAGTGATTCCTACAACCTCCTACTACCAATGGTTATTACCTCCCACTTCTAATTCCTTGCTACTACTCGTTCTCGTTAAAAACGAGACACGAAATCATACCATCGTTTCCTACCCGAGGATGGCAAATTGTATTGCCGAAAGCGCTCGTTTTGAAACCTTTGGTGGACTGTTATACCAGTTACACCCCGACACCAAAAGGATGGCCCGAAAATTAGAAAGGATCAACCAAAGACTTGTCCGACAAGAATTGTCTGTACAGTTCAACAAAACTTGTATAAAAGAAAAAATGCTGCCAAAATACACTTATTTTAATATATATATATATATTATATATATATATATATATATATATATATATATATATATATATCGAGTTTTTCCCATTTTCTGTCTTTTTAAAAAAAATAATAGAATGGATACAATTTAAATTTTTTTAAAGAAATCGAATATTAGTTAAATACAATATCAAAATTATGAATTAGGTATTCTAAAAAAATAAATATTAAATAGGGCCGTGTTAGCTCAGTCGGTAGAGCTTCCGGCTAGAAACCACAAGGTTCCTAGCTCGATACCCGTCCTCGCCAACTCAGCGTATGAGTAGCACAGGGATCTGTGCGGTAAAGTAAGGAGCTGATGGTAGGTGTGGCACTCCACCTCAGATGCTAAAACAATCCCCTTGGTCTAGCGCTAGTGAAAAGGGGACAGACTCCCTCGTTGCATGGCTGATACCGACATTAGGCCGCCCGACGACTTTTACTTATATTAAATAAACATGAAATAAACAAAAATAGATTAAATTGATATCAAATGAATATAAACGGATTAAATAAAATGACAAATATTGAATTAAAGAATAGGTATTAGGAAATTTTTAAAAATTGAATTTAAGGGCCGGGTTAGCTCAGTCGGTAGAGCGTTCGGCTAGAAACCACAAGGTTCCTAGTTCGATACCAGTCCTCGCCAACTCAGCGTATGAGTAGCACAGGGATCTGTGCGGTAAAGTAAGGAGCTGATGGTAAGTGTGGCGCTTCACCTCAAATGCTAAAAAACAATCTCCTTGGTCTAGCGCTATTGAAAAGGAGATAGACTCCCTCGCTGTCTGGCTGATACCGACTTTAGGCCACCCCGTCGACTTTACTTTTACTTATATATATATATATATATGCGCGCACACGCGTGCGTGTGTGTGTATGTGAATAAAGTAATAAACATAAATGAATAAATGTAAATAAACATTTATGATGGGCACTATGCTAGCCTTAAATTACGACTTGATTTAACATTTACTCATGGGAAATGCACCCTCATCCAGGATTTAAACCCGGTTCCATTACATTATGTACTCTCCAGAGAGATCATTTAGACCATAAGTATCCTATGTATTATTGTTTAGTTTACTTTATGTATCTGCGAATTTTCTATCTTCTAACTTTTGTAGATTATATCTATTTTTGTGTCTGCATTTAAAAATTAATTCGTTTCGTGTATTTAGCAGGTATTTTTTAAAATAAATTTAATAATCTGGAGTTCGAACTCGCTTACTAGGATGTCACAGTCAAGGATGTTAGCCAGTACGATACGAGGACTGCCTAAAAATAATTTCTAGCTATATATTAATACACATGAAATCATATATGCAAAAAACAACAACAAACAAACAAACAACAATATGTGGTATTGAATAGCCCACAGGTGTTGACATGCCATTAAACAAAATGAGAAGTGCAAACTATCTGAAATTTATAGAAGAGTCTATGATGTGTGTGGAGCAGAATGTTTTGGAAAAATAAAATCTTTATAAATGAGCTAAACATGGGTTTGCCACGTTGAGCCTGAATCGAAAAAAAAAGAGCATAGAATGGAAACACACTGACTCTCCAGTAAATAAAAAGTTTCAGACGTTGCGGCTAATAAAGACTGTCATATTAACAGTCTTCTTGGATATGAAAGGAGCCATCACTATCAATTTCTTTGAAAAGGGTGCAACTGTAAACAATGATTCTATTCTAAACTTCTTAAGCATAAGTCACCTTATTAATTGAATAACACTCGTTTTCCAATGTTTTCATATCTATCTATCTATCTATCTATCTATCTATGGGTGTCAATCTTTTATAGCCCATTGATCTAACTCGGCTTGATCTTAATATTTATCTGGTAATTTTTGTTTATCAGAGATAATCTATCTATCTATCTATCTATCTAAGTCTGTTCATATCTATCTATCTATCTATCTATCTATCTATCTCAGTCAGTTCATATCTATCTATCTATCTATCTATCTATCTATCTATCTATATATATATATATATATATATATATATATATATATATATCAGTCAGTTCATATCTATCTATCTTAGTCTGTTCCTCTCTATCTATCTATCTATCTATCTATCTATCTATCTATCTGTTTCAAGCCTTTCATTCATATATGAAATTGCTAAAATTGAAGTTATTTGATGGAGCATATATATATATATATATATATATATATATATATATATATATATATATATATATATATATAAACTCGGCTCATCAAATTGATGTTATTGAATCCTGAAATATAAAAACAAACATCAGACAAATGAACCAAATCAAAAAAACAAAGGGGCCCGATTACAATTGAAGTCTTCAATAACATCAAGTGATGCAACTAATCAAAAATCGATTGATTGATTGTTCATTTCCTTCAATCCTTTTCATCTTCATCCAAGTGATTTTTTAATTTGTTGTAATTTTCTTTTGCTTTCATGCAAGTCATTGAACTAACCCAATTGATCAGACAGAACAATCACAATAATCGATTTGATTCGTTATTTTCAAATGCAAGATTTGCAAATGAAGAACATCTATTACTACTTCACTCAATATATATATATATATATATATATATATATATATATATATATATATTTCACAACTTCTGATTAAACAGTTTTAAATCCGAAAACTTTTTACATTCAGTCTACAATAGTATTTTTTTCTCGTCCCCGAAGTCGATTGGACACGCAACAATATTGCCGAGTATTTAACGATATTTCTATTTCAGAGGAACAATCATTTTTTAAAAACTTAAAACAGTCCCCTTTTGCCTTTCTGAGGTAAAAAAAAAAGAAAAAAAAAGCGTATAACTTAATCACTACGCAACAGCTTTAAATCTACACAACATCAATTAATGCGGTCGTTTAATTTAAAAAAAAAAATAAATGAATTAACGTATTAAGTTAGTGCTTTCCTTATAGTTTGATTTTTATTAAAATTATTAGTCCCAGTTGAGAAATTAAAATGTATATTAATATGTATATATATATATATATATATATATATATATATATATATATATATATGTGTGTGAGGAAAAAGTGGAAATAAATCCGACGATATGTAATTTCATAAAAAATGAAAAAAACAAAAAACAGAAGTTTTTTTTAACGAGTGATATTTAATAAACCGACGCTGCAGTGTTTCGGTTTGTTTAACAAACCTTCACCAGGGCCCTGAATTATATTTTTTTTGTTTTTTTTTATTTGAATATCAACAAAAAACCGGCGCATACCAAAAGCAGATGCGCGCCGACTTTTGTTTCACTAATTATTTATTTTTCTTTAAACAAACGAAGCGCCTGACGATGGTTTGTTAAACAAACCGAAACACTACAGCGTCTGCTATTATTATTTTTAATACTGCTATTATTATTATTATTAAACATCCCTCGTCTATGAAACTTGTGTTTTTTTCGTTTTTTATAAAATTATAACACACACACACACACACACACACGCACACACGCACATATATATATATATATGTGTGCGTGTGTGTGTGTG
>CM042146.1:71450895-71458395 GCA_023376005.1 Doryteuthis pealeii | reverse complement strand
TAAAAAACCTGTCGCAGTTTGAGAGCTCAATGTGTGCTCTTAATGTTAGAGTCACAGAGCAAATTTATAAGTAAAGAAATAACAAAAGACTTAGAGATTTTGCATTATAGTCTATTTCAGGGAGCTTATAATGCAAAATCTCTAAGTCTTTTGTTATTTCTTTACTTGTGTGTATGTGTGTGTTTAATATAGTTTGTTATATTCTTAAGTAAAGATTGCTTAATATCATTGATAGAGTATGTATCTTAAAGTTAGGTTTGAAAATCGCATAGGTGAGAAAGTGACAGTTGCCTAGCGCTTTTGACTTCATACCTTCGCTAATATATATATATATATATATATATATATATATATATATATATGTGTGTGTGTGTGTGTGTGTGTGTGTGTGTGTAATTTTATTAAAAAAATGAAAAAACACAAATTTCATTGACGAGTGATGGTTAATCAGCCAATGCTGCTGTGTTTCGGTTTGTTTGACAAACCTTCGTCAAGGCCTTCGTTTGTTTAAAGCAAAAGAAATTATTAGTGAAAAAAAGTCTGGAAATAAGCCACCTCCTTAATTTTAAAGAATCCAAAATGTTAGTTAAGATACACAACAAAAAACTAAGAAAAATTGTGGAATTTTGCATAATTTTTTAATTATAATACGATAAAATGGAGGCGTGTGGACTAATGGTTAGAGTCGCAGGAAATGGACTCGTCAACCCGAGTTCAATTCCTGGACGAAGCTGTTGGCATTTCACATGGCGCTAATACCGTTTGGAAAGGTATGAATCCAATTTTCCCTCCAGCTATGGGTAAATAACAGGGCAGACTGGACTCTTTAAGCATGGCTAGGTAACCAGTCTAGAAGAAGGACAGCTCTGAATTCAAACCTGTTAAACTCCGCTTAAGAAATTGACCTTGTGTCACATCCTGCTCGTGCGGAGGTGTTGGTAAATATATATAATACGATAAAACAAATACCCGGTTTTTATAACTTATCCCCTCACCAAGTTAAACTAGCGCTAAAACATCACACAATACCTTATGTTGATCAATAAAAAAAACTAGTAGATAAAAATATGTGAAATAATGATAATAGTTAATCTCACAAATTCAGAATCCGCTGAGAAAGCCAAAGAACATACAACTGGGAAATTGTGTTAAAAACAAAATAGATAAAAATAATAATTCAAAACTATTTACGGATTAATGAAAATAATCAATTTAGAAAAAGTTAATTTAGAAAACAGTGAAAAAAAACCATTTTAATATAACAAAGATGGAGAGATTTGTCCGAAAAATAGACAAAATAATGAGAACGCTTTATCTGAGAATTTAGAAAGATATAAAATCTTGTGTCAATGTTGCATCGCCCTTTTCTAAGATGGGTCTTAAAACTAGTTTCAAAGGTCGTCTTTTTCTATTCTGTTGGCTGGCCATTTTCTTTTGGGTTGATTTCTCTGGTCTCTTCATTTGGCTGATTCGGGCTTCTTTTGTTCTGGGCTCCGGTTGTAATGATGAATGCAACTCTTAATTTTCTTTTCTTAGACGTTTTTATTAAACTTGAAAGCCCAAAAGGGTTCAACTGCGCTGTGAGAAGATAGCTTATTTGGGACGAACGACCATTGCGTCTGTTCCCATCGACGATTCACCAAAATCTCTAAACTCTAAGTTCCCTTCACACACCCTTTAGCCAATGAAAAATCAACGACTAGGTCAGTGAAAGATGAACTACTGTCAATTACTCTATAACGGTCATCCTATGATTCAATGGTAAATTTCTATATACGAATACCGTTATTTAAATTTAACTACACTACAGTACATGATTCGTAGGCAACCCACAAATTATATAACATTAATGAGATCACTTTATTTGATAACTAAGAAAAATATAAAATTCTGCTTTTTAAATAACCAAGTAGTCTTACAAACATATGGATAAATGAGAAGATTTTATTTGAGATTTTGGAAAAATATAAACTTTTGTCTTGACAATAACTAATCTTAAAAAATATATGGAAAAAGAGAACACATTATCTGAGAACTTAGAAAGATATAAGATCTAGTCCTGAAAACCAAGTCGTCTTGAAAATATATGGACATTTTATTTGAAAACTTAGAAAAATATAAAATCTAGTCCTGAAAACCAAGTCGTCTTGAAAATATATGGACATTTTATTTGAAAACTTAGAAAAATATAAAATCTAGTCCTGAAAACCAAGTCGTCTTGAAAAATATATGAACATTTTATTTGAAAACTTAGAAAAATATAAAATCTAGTCCTGAAAACCAAGTCGTCTTGAAAATATATGGACATTTTATTTGAAAACTTAGAAAAATATAAAATTCTGTCTTTAAAATAACCAAGCAGTCTTAAAAATATGTGGAATAATTAATATAATTCAACTGAGAACTTTAGAAAATAGTGAAACGTTATCTTAAAATAACAAAGGCGAAGACAATAGTCTAAAAATACACGAAAACACTCAAGTTTGAAAAATGAAAAATTAAAAAAAACAACGAAAAACAACATGTCTTGTAATAAAAATAAAGATAAAATAGTTTGAAAAGTATTATGAAATAATGAAAAAGTTTAAAAAAAGAAAAGAAAAAAGAAAAAAAAGAAAAAAGATAAAAAAGAAAAAAAAAGAATATTTCTCACAAAATCATTTAGAATCATCGTGCTTATTTTTGGACAAGATGGTTGCTGTTATTATCATTTAAATTATCATTTTCGTCGCAAACAGATTATTTTAATGGCGCTGTCGTATTTGAATTTTTTATTGTTGCTTTTTGTTGTTGCTTTTTTTTGCTCTCTATACATAAGCCCATTTTTATTGGATTATTATACAAGCTTAAAGCATAAATCAATTCCACCAACGAGATTTATTCTGTAGACTCATGATTATTCATCGCTGATCTCAATTAATTCAATGCGAATACATAAAGAGACAAAGATATTTACCAAAAAGAGAATCTTACATTTATAATCGAATATTGATCCTGTTGTTAAAACGCTTCGACGATTTTTCCACACACTGAAAATATTAACACCCTTACATAAAAGCAATAAATATTTTGAAAGAAGCAATAAAATTATTAAACTAGCGGAAACCGTGGATATACCACGCTATGGTAATTTGACTATTACAATGTTTGATATGTTTACTTAAGAGCTATTGCAATTTGTTCAATATGTAAAAAGTATCATAATCTCTGGCAAAATTCTTTCTTTCTTTTTCTCTTTTCTCTTCTTTTTCCCTTAATTTTTCAAACTTTCTTTTCTTTTCTCTCTTTCTTTTTTCTAACTTTTCTTTCTTTCTTTCTGCTTTTTTTCTATTTCATTGAAACATACGATAAGTGATATCGCTTCCTATCTCACATCTTTCTTTCTTTCTTCTTTCTTCTTTTCTTTCTTTCTTTCTTTCTTTCTCCCTCTGATGTGTAACATGTTCTTTTTCTTCCCTTTCCCTCCTTATAATTACAACGATATGGTCCATTATTTATCTGATGTGATGGCAGAGCATAACATTTGAACACATGCATCAATGTTTTATGAATCAAAACGGAATGGTCGATTATTGATATTCCCCATTGCTCCCAGCTCCACACTGACCCGGAGTGGTAGTACCTGTGAGGATCCCATCTATGTGTTAAATAGAAAATTTGTTTGTAAAAAAAACTGATTTTATATAATTTTCTATTAAATTATAGCTACGAATCTTACAAAACCTTGCCACCATTAAATGACACACCCAGGTTTGATAGGCCGTAAAACAAAACAAACAACAAACAAAAAATAAATAGATCCTTTCTCCAAACTGTTCTTCTACAAAAATACGATAACAAAACTAAATCCTTTCCCCAAACTGTTCTTCTACAAAATCACGATAATAAAACTAAATCCTTTCTCCAAACTGTTCTTCTACAAAATCACGATAATAAAACTAGATTGTTCTACAAAAATACGAAACTACTCCAAAGTGTTCTTCTACAAAAATACGATAACAAAGCTAAATCCTTTCTCGAAACTGTTCTTCTACAAAAATACGATAACAAAACTAGATCCTTTCTCCAAACTGTTCTTCTACAAAAATACGATAACAAAACTAAATCCTTTCTCCAAAGTGTTCTTCAAAAATACGATAACAAAACTAGATCCTTTTCCAAAGTGTTCTTCTACAAAACACAATAATAAAACTAGATCCTTTCTCCAAACTGTTCTTCTACAAAAATACGATAACAAAGCTAAATCCTTTCTCGAAACTGTTCTTCTACAAAAATACGATAACAAAACTAGATCCTTTCTCCAAAGTGTTCTTTTACAAAAACACAATAACAAAACTAGATCCTTTCTCCAAAGTGTTCTTTTACAAAAACACAATAACAAACTAGATCCTTTCTCCAAAGTGTTCTTACAAAAACACATAACAAAACTAGATCCTTTCTCCAAAGTGTTCTTTTACAAAAATACCATAACAAAACTAGATCCTTTCTCCAAAGTGTTCTTTTACAAAAAACATAAAGAAGCAAAACTACAACTGCAAACATATCTGTCAAAATCAAGAAAAATCCTTGAAAAAGACGTAACAATAAATTTGACCATCCCTAAGAAACCCTCCGCTTGGCATAAAATAAACCTGGATGGGTTGACATGCTGTTAAAATTAATCAATCAATCAGCCACCAAGGTCTCATTTTCAGACATTACAGGTAGCCCCATTGGGAGGGAGGTGGTCTTACCCCTCTGCTGATGTGCAGTTGGCGTAGTCTACGGTGCCAGACGATAGGGCGGCATAGATTTAGGGAGGGAAACAATATAATCTAACATGCAAATAATATTTCTTTGATAGTCGGATGCGTGCCACTTTTGATGATACAGAAATTCGAGAGATTTTATGATAATGTCAAGTTGCCAATTCCCGGCCATAAATCATAGCTTCTTATCATCACACCAAGGCCAGATCGTGAGAAGTCTAGTTTGCAGCAAAAACTGACTCTTGTATTGATGCAAAAACAAGGTTGAGTACAGCACAGAGTCAGATGTGTTAAACACCAAATGACGATTTCTTAATTTTTGAGATGAGACTTGATGTGGTTAAATCCTACTTAACGGATATAAATTCCACCATCGTATGTCACTAAAAATCAAGGAATTAACGAATTTAATGAAAATTTCAGTGTTGATATGTTAATGAATAAACAATCTAATGCAACAGTTATTTTATTTGAAAACTCTTACATTTTTAAGTCAGTTAACTTTGAACCACGTATCTTTGAGGCGTAACACAGATTCACAAACATACGTTGTTATGTAAGCATGTACCGATTTTTATTCCTTGAATGCTTTTTTAAGGATCCTAGGTTGAAATAGTTCTGGTTCTGACAAAATAAAAAATGTGATCTCTAAAATATATGCCTTGGTTGTCTCTATTAACTAATAGCACTTTAGTGAAATCAGACCAGCCTCTTAGGAACCAGACTCGTCCACAGAAGTTAGAAGAAGAAATAAAGATAGCAGCAGATTACAGACCATAAGAAATAGAAGAAATGGGGAATTTCTTCTAACTTTTATTTATTATGGTCTGTAATCTGTTCCTATCTTTACAAGAAACAGAACACAAGAACAGAAGATAAGAAATCCAGCCATAAGTTACCAGTCAGCTACTCCAGCAAGAACGTAAATATAAGATTTACGGGGGTATAACCACGGATGCTCTAATCTTCTCATAACCCGACTTTTCAACATATTGTTTTTAGCAGCGTGTGCAGTCGAGTAAATAAATGACATTTTTTACTTCTGCAAGTAGATTCGTGGTACATTTTAAAAGTCTTATTTATGAATCTAGTAAATGTGCTGGTTGATTTTAGGTGTTTGCTGCATAGGCCCTTCTTGATATTACATGGTTGGTAAAATCCAGTGGATTTTATTGTGGACTTCTTGTGGATTACTTTATTATTTAGTTATTGCTTCCTATAATTTTTCTGTGGTTATTTGGTCGACGATACGTCTGGCTCTTAAAAATATCTTTTAAGTTGGGTTTTTCTGCCGAAGTCAGTATTTTTGTAATTACCGTATTTGATGGTATCTAGGACGCACTTCTTTTCCAAAATTTTGGCTCAAAAATTGCCCTGCGTCTTATACATCGTAGGTGAAGTTTGAGACCTCCCGTAGGTCTATTTATTATTATTATTATTATTATTATTATTATTATTATTATTATTATTATTATTTCCTGCTATGAGATGTCTTGTGTATGCTTATTGCTTGCCTGTACTGCCAAATTGCTTTTATACAGCTATGTTTCTGCTTGTGTAATGCACAGCTAGACTGCTTTCAACAATATATGCTTAAATACACTACACACTTTTAACCCGAATCTGACCTGCTGAAGTGGGGGTACGTCTTATATGCCCGTGCGTCTTATTTGCTGTTAAATACGGTATATGGTTCCAAATTACTTATGAAAATAATAATTTATAAACAATTATCTGGATGTCGCGTGGAGGACTTGCCAGGAGCGATGACCGATATATATATATTATATATATATATATATATATATAATATATAGAGAGAGAGAGAGAGAGAGAGAGAGAGTTATGGTAATCCGTGTTATCAGTACGACATAATGATGATAGCTTCAATGATATAGGCGTAATATAAATAATTTGTACATAGTTATATGATATAAAATGTATCTAATACTAATACTACTCATTTTCAAACAGGTCTATTGAACTTATAGATGGGACCGTAACTGTTACATAATTAATGGGTAGCCTATCAATTATGTACGATAGTGTAGTTAAAATCAAAGTTAGTTGATTGACAAGATTTAACCCTTTTCCGTACTTGACTCTGATTCACCAGAGCGAACGTGAGAAACTTAGAAAACATCAGTTTTTTTTAGCGCTAACCAAGGCGAATCGCTATGGCCGTCTGTACGTTCGAGACCAACATCTTCGCGCGTTTGTCTGCCTTGAGTTATGAAATAAAATATGAGCTCTAAGTAAAAGAACAAAGTCTTGTGTTCATTAATCAAGAACAAAATAACGAATACAGGATGAACAAAACAAAGGAATTCCAACAAGAAACCCTGGACAGAAAAAGATTTAGAAGGAATCCAGCCTAGATACACATGGACAGGTCCAGATACGTAGATAACAGATAACAGCTACGTGGAAGATAAATATACAATATAAGTTTACGTCCATACGTCTCTATGAAAGTCAGTGTGCAACATAACAAGCACTATCAGCTGGGACGGAAGACACTTCTGCAATGAGATAAAATACTCCCAATGAGGTCACATCTTGGCCGACCCATGATACTTAAGGACGGAATCCTGGTGACTGAGCAGTCCATGACACGCAAAACTCTATTTTGGTCCTTACTTAGGCTAGACGGGTGGTCAGAGACACTCCGATCAAACGGCTGGTCAAGTCAGGCTCTATCACTTGTATGATTGTACAACCCTATTGCTTTTATGGCAAGTCCTCCACCCTT
>CM042146.1:71425895-71445895 GCA_023376005.1 Doryteuthis pealeii | reverse complement strand
TATATATATATATATATAAGTTAGGTTAGCGAAGGTATGAAGTCAAAAGCGCTAGGCAACTGACACTTTCTCGCCTATGCGATTTTCAAACCTAATTTTAAGATACATACTCTATCAATGATATTGAGCAATCTTTACTTAAGAATATAACAAACTATGTTACACACACATATACACACACATACACACACACACACACACATATATACATACATATATATATATATATATATATATATATATATATATATATATATATATATATATTATAAAAAAGAAGGTCCGTAAATGGATTATGTTTTTTAATTATTATTATTTTACATTGGCGACACGTGTTTCGGATATTCTGCTATCTTTTTCAGGTGTTAATATGGCCGCCACAATAAATAAATACGTTGCTATTATGAGAACAAAATGTTGAAAAGGTTAAAAGGCTTAGTTGAGGGGATGAAATTCATTGAGTGAAAAAAAAGTATTTGAGGTTTTTATTTGAGGAAAAAATATTACAATTCATCGTCGGTCAAAATGTGGAATTACGTTTAAGTAGAGAATAGAGTGGGGGAGTGTTGAAGGAAAGAAAAAAAAAGATTGTCTGGATTTTGAGGGCGTGGAAAATGTTCATTCACACAAAGAGACACCTCAGTAATGGAGACTGCAAGTCATGGAAACGGCATCCAGACAATTCGAGACGAAAATAATTCAGTATTATGACAATTTAGTAACGCACAATTCTCTACTAGAACAATTCAGCCCTGGACTATTCAATACTATGACAATTAAGTAACGGAAAATTCGGTACTATGACAATTAAATAACGGACAATTCGGTACTATAAATATAGTAACGGACAATTCGGTACTATGACAATTAGTAACGGACAATTCGGTACTATACAATTAAGTAACGGACAATTCGGTACTATGACAATTAAGTAACGGACAATTCGGTACTATGACAATTTAGCAACGGACAATTCGGTACTATGACAATTAAGTAACGGACAATTCGGTACTATGACAATTTAGTAACGGACAATTCGGTACTATGACAATTAAGTAACGGACAATTCGGTACTATGACAATTTTGACAATTCGGGACAATTCGGTACTATGACAATTAAGTAACGGACAATTCGGTATTTTGACAATTAAGTAACGGACAATTCGGGACAATTCGGTACTATGACAATTAAGTAACGGACAATTCGGTACTATGACAATTAAGTAACGGACAATTCGGTACTATGACAATTTAGGACAATTCGGTACTATGACAATTAAGTAACGGACAATTCGGTACTATGACAATTTAGCAACGGACAATTCGGTACTATGACAATTAAGTAATTCGTACTATGACAATTTAGCAACGGTACTATGACAATTAAGTAAGACAATTAAGTAACGGACAATTCGGTACTATGACAATTTAGCAACGGACAATTCGGTACTATGACAATTAAGTAACGGACAATTCGGTACTATGACAATTAAGTAACGGACAATTCGGTACTATGACAATTAAGTAACGGACAATTCGGTACATCTTTGAATGAGGCTCACAGTAGGAAATTACAAATTACGGGCAACAAACGTTGTTTAGTAGCTTATTCCATATTTTAAGATATATAATTGTTAAGATATACTAAATTGTTCGATACCGAATTGACCGGTAGAGTATAAGAATATTTGGTTGGTTGTTTGGATTCTACGGCATGTCAACCCGTCTAGAGCAATTTTATGCTGAAGGCGTTTTTGTTTTATTCATTCTTTTTGGGTATACAAAATTTTAAAAACTTATTTTAAAGCAATTTTTAAAACCCATTTTTGATCTATTTAACCCACAGATAGGACCCTAACATGTACTACCACTTCGGGTCAGCGTGGACTTGGGAGTAATGACAAGTTAAGGATACTTCACTCTCCCCAAAACTGTAGAATTAGGACTTTACCCCTAAATGCAGTTTAACGTCATCCTATGACAATCATATAGGTGCTAGGTATTTATGTGATGGGATCATATCCTTCTTCAGAGGTGCAGTTGACGTATTCTTAAGCCCTAGCAGGCAGGTCAGGGTGAATGAAGAAAGACTAACATTGATTTTATCAATTTATTTTGTTGAATACTTGCAAAAGAAAAAAACGCGGTGTAAAAATCAATTTTTGAAGATATTGTCTGAGTGCGGTGGGAGTTAAAAGTTCAGTGTTAGAGGGTTTATATCATAAGTAAGTAAAATCATCAAATTTATTAAAGAAGTAAAAAAAAACAAAAAACAATTTGAAATGGAAACTTAGTTCTGTCCCCCTCAAATAAAATGTTGTGTGCATCTATTAATTATTAATTAGATAATTATTTTAATATTTTACACACAAATTTTGTACAAAATCGTTGGCCTTTATTTATTTGTAAACTTTTAGTAACCTCTTGATACTGAAAAAAAACACTATTTTTTGTTTGTAAATAATTTTCTCGTAAAATTCAATACGTTAGATAACTTTAAATGTATATTAAAATAGAATCAACTATGCCGGGGATTTATTACCAACTCAACCTTGGCATTTTTGTCTAAACTTGGACTTTCTCCACCAGACAAGAGGAAATACCTAAAAAAAGATCCAGGAGAAAGCTCTAACCGCATCTGCGTGGATATGGCAGTCCTACATTGTGACATCAAACCGACAAAGTCTGGTGGTATCGTGAGATACTGCTGGGGCGTTCTGGGTTAGTGGCAATGATGCTTCGGCCCCGAAACCATGCCTGAACCCAGAGTCATCATCTGATGAAGGCTTTGTTGGTTGCAATGCTACTGTGTAAATAACAGTCATTGTATGGAGATTATTATAATACCGGATATGTATTAATTAAAACTTATTTTATAAACCAATAAGGACTGTCTAAGGTGGCATACTCAAATGATGAGTGTATATAATATAAGGTTGTTCTTTATTCTATGTATTGACGATTTTAGTTGGTGACGTAAGCAGTGTTGTAGTTTCGGTTACAGACAAATTGAGACCAAATCTTCATTATTAATAGATGATATGTCCTATGCCAAAACCTTTTAAGGAAAGATTCTTCTAAAAATGTTTTACAAAACTGAATTTTCTTAATTCCCTTCTTTTTATCACTAAAAAAATCACTTAAAAAAAACTAATCAAAGTAACTGTCCAGTACGACCAATCCGGAATTGTCCAGTACGGAATTGTTTTGAGATATATTTTGTTCTTATATATATTTAACAACCCCTTCACACGAACAGGATGCGACACAAGGCCAATTTCTTATGCGGAGCTTAACAAGTTTGAATTCAGAGTTTTCCTTCTTCTAGACCGGTTACTTAGCCAATGTTAAGGAGCCCAGTCTCCCCTACTATTTATCCATAGTTGGAGAGAGAGTAGGTGTATGCATATTTTTCCCAAGGGTATTAAACAACTTGTTTGGTACGGATTTGTAATAGCGGCATGTAAACAATGCATCAAGAATAGAAAATATATTTATCATGGTGTTTAATTGTTAGGCGGAAAGAGGCGAAGGAGGAGATCTCAAAAGAAATTTTGACTAACAAGAAAAGAGCCCTTCTGTTTGAATTCAGAGTTTTCCTTCTCCTATACCAGTTGCCATATCAAGGCCATAGAGTTAGTTACCCATAGCTGGAGAGAGAACAGTTAGATTCGTACCTTTTCCTAGGGTATCAGTGCTATGTGAAATGCAAACAGCCTCATACAGGATTTGAACTCGTCTCGCCATGTCCATTTCCTACGACGGTAACTATTACACCACGCGCCTCCACGTTCATATACCTTTATAAATATCTTATTTACCTGTCTACTCTAAACAACGAAACCACGTGACAGCAATAAACACCGGGTGTAAATACGATATTAAGTTTTCCGCCTTTATTCAATAACGACCAATTAAAATTGTCTTTAAAAACAGTCATAAATATCGTTTTTCTGATAAACAGTTTAAAATAACTGGCATTTAAAATGAATAGACCTAAAATACACAAAAATAAAATAAAATTGTAAAATCTTGCATATATATTTTAATTATTCTAAATTAAACATACTGAACGAAGATTACAAGGCTAGGCACGACTGGTCTGGAAAGAAGATACCCTGAGAATAGTGCAAGAAAATAAAATTTGACCATACAATAAAATGGTAAAGAAACGTATAAAAATTCTCTGGGACTTTGAGATGGACCACATCATCCCAGTCAGAAAACCAGACCTAGTATTAATTAACAAGAAAAAGAGAACTTATCAATTGGTAGATTTTGCATTCTTAGCAGATAAAAGGGTGACGATGAAAGAAAATGAAAAGATAGACAAATACATGGACCTTGCTAGAGAATTGAAAAAAAAAAACAAAAACCGTGCAAGTTAAAAGTGATACCAATTCTATTTGGTGCACTTGGAACAGTCCCCCCTCCAAAAAAAAAAAAAAAAAAATTTAGAAAGCAAACTAGAAAAACTGGAAATCAGAGGAAGAATTGAGACCAACCAGACAACAGCATAGAATACTCAGAAGGGTCCTGGAGGCCTGAGGAGACTTATTGTTACTCTGACTCCAGTGAAAGACCAACAGCTAACGCTGATGTGAAAAAATTACAAGAAGTGAAATAATCTTATTATAATGGAGATTTTGTGTTTGTATGTCTGTAACCGAAACTATATCACTACTCAAGTCACAATTCTCATCTCAGGTCATTTACGACACATTTACCATGATTTTATTTTTATTTAAACCTCAATTATTGATAAAATTGTTTTATATTATTAAGATTGTTGATCATATCTAAATACCAATAACATGCAATTGTATTTATATATTCCAAAAAGGCGGTTTACAGTATGAACGAGAAGGCTAATTTGCATATTGATATTAAAAAATCTGATTTTAATAAATATGTGCTTGGTATTATTGATTTCTAATTGTTTGGTTTTATCTTAATGAATATAATCTAACATATCGGGGATAAATCTTAAAATAAATCCATTACCAAAGAGAAATAACTGTGATTTTATTCTTTGCTTCAATAGGAAAATTTATCAATGAAAGACAGGAGAGATGGAAGAGTAGGTTTCGGTTGTTCTATTTTTCGATTACCCCTCTGTTTCAAATCTGCATTTTTATCTAATTTCATTAGCCTTTCTAATTTAATATGATATTTTATTACATTAAAACTTAAATACTTGCACCCGGAGGGTGCATATATCTGCTAGTAATAATAATAATAATAATAATAATAATAATAATAAAGACGGATCACCCTATCCCAGCCAGGAGATCAGACTGGTGAACTTTGCGGTCCCATCAGATCACAGGGTGAAGCTGAAAGAAAATGAAAAGATGGATAAATACCTGGACCTTGCCAGAGAATTGAAAAAGCTGTGGGACATGAGAGTGAAAGTGATACCAATTGTAGTTGGTGCACTTGGAACGGTCCCAATAAACTTGGAAAAAAGACTGGAGGATCTGGAAATCAGAGGAAGAATTGAGACCATATAGACTACTGAACTGCTGTAATCAGCTAGAATATACAGAAAAGTCCTGGAGACCTGAAGAGACTTGTCATCCAGACTCCAGTGAAATACCATCTGCTAACGCTGATGTGAAAAACTCAAAAGGAGTGATAATAATAATAATAATAATAATAATAATAATAATAATAATAATAATAATAATCTTCTGAGTATTCTAGTTGTTGAAATCGGCTAGAATACGCAGAAGAGTCCTGGAGACCTGAGGAGACTTGTTATCACTTAGACTTCAGTGAAAGACCAACAGTTAACGCTGGTGGGAAAAACTCACAAGGAGTGAAATTATAATAATAATAACAGCATCAAATTAGCACTTAGGCTTTTTAGGTTTGGTTTGTTTTGTTTTACGGCATATCAACCTCAGTGGGTCATTTAATGCCGATAAAGTTTTGAAATAAATCAATTCTTAATGGATAATACAATTTTTTTATAAATCATTTTTCTATTTAACCCATAGATGGGACCCTAACAGGTACTACCACTTCGGGTCAGAGTGGACCAGGGAGCAATGGTGATGAAGGGGTGCTCCACATTCCCCAAACCTCCAAAAGTGGAACCTCACAGGACATGTAGACCCTCAGTCACCGCCTTCTAGCATCCATATGATAAAAAGGGGTTGGGGCTTGCCATAATGGCAATAGGGTTGGGAAAATCATATAGGTGCTAGGGCTTGACGTAACCAGCCGATTGATTAGGCTTTTTAGTAGAACAACCCCTGAGCATTTGATATATTCACTAACATGTGCTCTTTCCAATAAGCGAGTTTGATCCTCACTGGATGCCCTAAACTTGTGATCTTGTGTCATATCCTACCGGTGGTGAACGGGTTGGGTAAATAATAATTTTGCTATTTTCCATGATGTTAAAAAAAAAAGAAAGATTTTACGAAGTGGGTTTTCGTTGGTTTCATTTAAATGGGACACTTAATGGATACTTGGTCGACCAATTAATTTTTAACACTTGAGTCACCATCTTTGTCGTGTCTGACACAAAGGAGTGTCTATTGAGCAATCAGTCATTTTTTTGTGAGAGGAAGAATAAACATGAAAGGTAATAAAAGCCATTGAACATTTGGCACTTAAGTCAAAATCAAGTCTATTTATTTTTCTATTTTTAGAAGGGAAAATTTCCGTTAAACGCGACCAATCCTTTCCGCGAAAAAGTTTTCCAAAATAAAATAGTTGATTGTTTCGTTGTGACGGAATGTCAGACATTGAATTATTTCATGACGGAGACGTTTTGCTAAAACTTGCAAATCGTCGTCAAAATTAAAACGGAAACTTATTTGGTGGTCCCCCATAACAGTTTAACTACAGTGTATGAATGAACTTTTTTGCGAATTGGGTTACGGTTTGGGGATTAAGGTTGTTTTTAATAACGTATTGCTTTAAGAAAACAACAACAAAAAAACCCAAATTACTATACATTTAATTAACCATTGAAATTAATTATTGAATCTAACGGTAGACACATTAGTCTCGGTTGTTTGTGTTAGTATTGCAATGTATAATTTCAACTAAACTTGGTTTAAAGAAATATTTTTCAACATTTATGGAAATTTTTGTGAAAATCAGACTATCAATTGATTTTTCATAGAATAAAAAAAAACCTTTTATCGTAACTTGTTTTTAGCGACGTTAAATTTCAGTTGATTTAACAGAGAAAAAATGAAAACATTGTTTTTCAATCATAATTTTCATTATTTCCGTAAGCTGAAAAAAAAATTAAAAAAAATCATCAGGAGTTTATTTAATGTTTTGTCTTTCGAATAGAAAAAAAATTTCTGCAAGTTTCATTGTGTTAAATATAAGGATGGGGGTAAATTTCACAGGGTAAAATTGGTGGTACCTAATGATTACTGAAACTTTTTTAAAACTCATTTTTTCTATTTAACCCATAGATGGGACCCTAACAGATACTATCACTCCGGAGTAGATCTAAGAGTAATAGCAATGAAGGGGTACTCCACACTTCCATGAGCTCCAGAATAGGAACTTCACTAGTAGAGTCAGTTTAACGTCATGCCCAGGACACTAAGACCCTCAACCACAACCTTGTAGTCCATATATTTTTAAAAGGGTTCAAAGATCGAACTCATTATTCAGTAATGATAGATCTGCTGGACTAGCTTGTTAACCAATACACCATTAATAGGACCCCAATATTCGAGACATGTATAATGTTACTGTAAATCAAGGTTTCTCAAAGTGGTCTACATAACCTTCCTGGGGTCTATATAACAACTCAGGGGGTCTGTAAGTATACGGGGGTCTAGAATGGATCTATGGAAACTACTAAGCCTTCTTAGTAATTAGAAGAAATTAATTCCACAAGAATCCTGGAGAACATGCTCATATTGATATATTTTCAAAAGTTTAAGCCCAATATTCATGAAATTATCAAAAGTCATCAGCTTCACTCATCACATTAGGAAATGTGCGTCCTTGTTAAGTTATTAAGTTAGTATTAAATATTTACAGCTCTTTTTTTTATATGTTATGCTTTCTTTACTGGTTATTTTATGGTTATTTTACAATTAACAGTTTTACATAAACGTTTGTGCAGAATTCATTAATTACATAATTTGTTGCAACAAAACAACTGCAAGGTGGACTGGGGTATATAAGGAGGGGGTCCATGATAGGTCAATCAAATTTTTGTAGGGGTCTACGGACTTAAAAGTTTGAGAACCTCTGCTGTAAATTGATAGTTTTAAAAATCAAATTTGAATTTTTGTTAATGATTTAATATTTTGTTACTGATTAAAGCAGACAGATCGACCTAGATTAATGAACGAGTTGGTTTGCTCGATAATTTTTGAAATGACAAAGAGGCTGCATGAATAGGCAATACTCGATACTTGCACAAATACTCAACACACAATAGAAATAATTTCATGAGAACAGTTGACTGTTTGTTTCTTCTTGCTAATTCATGGACGATGAGAGTGGGCGATGTCACCTGCAGGATGTGACATATCAACAATATGATCTACGGATCAACGCAACTTCTTCTGCCTTTGTGCCGATTTAATAAAAAAAAAAATTAAAAAAAAAAACACCTCTCGAATATGTTGGTCGACACCGACTCAGAAATAATGTTTGATTATAGTTATTTACTAAGCGTAGCTTAGATGCAGCACAAGGCCAGAATATGGGGCACCCAGTCAGAAACAAACTCCCTAACAATGGCCTGTTAATCTAACTTGCTAAGCATTAATGATAAAACAGGACTTTTTTTGCAGCAAGCCAGACATAATCAGCGTAACGTCAAAAAAGTTAAATCCCCTTCGACAGAACTTAGAATACGTTGACTATATCCCCTGCAAAGGGTTAAGACCCCCACCCGCCCAAAATGTGTTATAGGTATGGCACAAAACTGTATTTAATGGAATGGGGTGTCCTTTCATTACCATGATCCAAAGTTGTAGTACCTATTCGGATCCCGTTATATACCCTACCTATAAACATTAATGGGTATGTCCCAATCCTCATATACCTTACCTATAAACATTAATGGGTATGTCCAAATCCTCATAAAATACGTTTACATTCTTCATACAGCTGTCGAGTATTGTATTTTGTTAATGTTATAAAGATTCCATTCCATTCCATTCCATTCCATTCCATTCCATTTCCAACATTTCTCATTTAGTAACATTTGTTAAGTTACAACAGATCCCATCTAGGGGGGGGGGCAGGGGGCCCTCCTGGCGTAATGGCTAACATGCTGGACTGTAAGTGAATTCAAAATCCAGTCTTGATATTACATTCACTTTCGGATTAATACCCTTGGGAAAGGTATGAAAAACCTCAACTCCCCATCTATGAATTAATTAGTACCATTTCAGTTCTTCTCCACGGATGAATTTGACATTAAATAACCCACAAAGATTAATACATCATTAAACAAATAAATTAAACTAACCCCCTCCCCACAGTCAGCGGAAAATCAAAATTGTGTAACACTTCTATTTGTTGAGCAATCGTCAAGTGACCATAAACATTAACCTTACGATGATGTTTATTAACTTTTAAGTCCTCGCAAAAATATAGTTCGGTTTTATATCTGCGTATCCATAATGTCAAAATATTTTGTAACCAATAGGCATAAAATAACCCTACACGTGTTGACACGATGTTAAAATCAATCAATCAACCAATTTTTTAAAACTACTTCCTTCAAAATAAAACTGGCATTCGCCCTTCTAAAATAACAGTAAATCACGTACTATGAATACTTCTGCCCCCCCCTCCAAGAAGTCTTTGCCTTAAGTGAATCTCGTAATAAAATCACCTCCCCCCCACAACACATTGCTAGGGACGTCGCGTGATGAAGTGGCTAAAGTGCTAGATTGTAATTTAGTAGTAGGCGAGTTCGAACTTTAGTCGCGCCATTACGTTCACTTTCGTACTAATACTCTTGGGAAAGGTATGAACCTATTCAAACCCTACCAGCTATAGGTTAAATAGTACCACTATTTTTCTTATAAAAAGATGGCTTTGGCATTAAATAACCCACGAAGTTTGGAGGTCCGTCGTGTAATGGTTGCCGTCGTTGGAAATGGTCACGGCTTGACGGGTACAAATCCTGGACGAGGCTGTTTACATTTCATATAGCGCTAATACCATTGAAAAAAGTATGAATCCAACTATTCTCCCTCCAGCTATGGGTAAATAGTAGGACAGACTGTGTTCTTTAGCCTTTGTATGGCAACCGATCTAGGAGAAGGAAAACTCTGAATTTAAATTTGCAAGTGCGTGTTTCTCGGGCAACCCAAGTGAATAACAACCCCATTTAATAGATTTAGATATCATCATCATCATCATCATCATCAGCAGCAGCGGCAGCAGGCCGTGCTTTGAGCACGGATTCCCATAACTTTCCCTCGCCAAGCATCCCTGTCGGTCATTAGTACCGTTAGATCCTTTGTTCGGTATCTAGAATCCGCACAGAGCCGATTGATATAGTCTTTTGCTGGTCAGCCCACACTGGTGTCCCCATGTGTAAGTGTCCACAGAAGAACGTCACTTATGAGTTTATCCTTGCTTCTCCAGTAGTAGTCAGGCATATCTTGTTCGTATCCTCCGGGTGGTTTGTGTGATAGGGGACAGGTGACTGTATAAATGTTTTTGTGGGATGCTGTTTCCAGGATTTACTTAAGGCAGCATCCCGTGCATTCATTCTCAAAGAGCTTCGTTAGGGTCTATGTGGTGCAGCCATACAGTAGCATTGACACGACTACGAGTTGGAAGAATTGTCGCTTTAACTATGAAGATAAAAAAGTAAAGTCGTCAGAGTGGCCTAAAGACGGTATCAGGCAAATAGCGAAGAGTCTATCCCCTTTTCACTAGTGCTAAACCAAGGAGATTTAACGTCTGAGACGGAGCGCCACAGCTACTATCAGCCCCTCACTTTACCGCACAGATCGATATACTACTAATACGCTGAGTTGGCGAGGGCCGGTATCGAACAAGGGACCCTGTGGTCACAAGGCGGACGCTCTACCGACTGAGCTAAATCGAATCCTAAATGTGGAATTTATATTGTAATGGGAGTTTAACATCTAATTTCTTTTTGATCGTGTAAAATCTATGTTTATTTTTCGAGGATACGAAAATGTAGCGAGTGAGATAAAAAAAAAAGAAAGAAAAAGAATCTAAAAAGCTTTGCTCCTGTGAGAGAGGTCACAGGCAAAACTTTAAATTTGGTTCATTGGTTCAACTTCCGTGTCAATGGCCGCTACATCATTCCCTACATCATTCTCTACATCATTCCACAGAATCAGAAAGACGATGCTATTTATACATCAACATTTCTAATAAAAGGAAGTGGAAAATTAAGAAGAAAATAACAATTTATTTTAAGCATTCGTCTTTGAACAGAGCAAGGAAGTTTCAATTAATACGTCGCCTTGTCGGCGGAACTTAGAATAAGTCGTTTCCATTGGGGTGTGTGGCGTGGGTATGTCACTAAACTGCATCAAGTGGGAAGGTTTCAATTCTGGACCACTGGGGTATATGGAATTACACCTTAATTGTCATTCTCCAACGTTCACTCTGACCCGGTGTGGTAGTACCTGTTTGTTGCGGTTCGAATAGATAAGTTTGAAATTACGAAGTACTTGTTTGTTTGTTTTGTCTTACGGCATATCAACCTCGGTGGGTCATTTAATGCTAAGTTTTGGATTTTTAGCGATAGTTTGGTAGAAAACAAATGTATATATATATATATATATATATATATATATATATAGGTTTTAACTATTGTTCAATTACTCATATTTTTTAGTACAATCCCACTTCTTTTAGGAAATGTAAAATCCTGGATGGTCTTATTTTTCGTGAAAAATTTTTTTCAAATTATTTGCCTGGTAGTATTTTGAACGCAGTAGATCAAAGTCTACACACTCTAGCAGTATGTTTTACTGTAAATCTGTCTTGGCATGTAGTTCATATTGGGGATTCTGTGCCCTCTAATAAATGGTGATGGGTGATGTTGGTGTTGCCTATGTGAAGGCGGATTAGATGGCAAAATCATTGGAATACACTCATTAATAACAAACTTCAAAACATTACACCTACCATTGGAGAATGAAACTTAAAATACAAAAAAGTACATGTTTAGAATGATTGTGAAGATATATTATTGTAGCGTATAGAGTTGTAATTTCAATTTGATATTTTCAAAAATGATTGTCATCCAGCAAAATAAAATAGTACAACTCAGTTCTTTTATTATCATTATTTTGATTCGATATTTAAAAAAAAGAAACCAAAAGAAAATCATTAATATTCAATCAGAATGATTAAAACCAGATATCTGAGCGCAAATTATTTTTTTTAAGAATATGTTATTTCTTTAATTTTTTTAGACGAGGCTTGATAATTTGTATTATTTATATTATTCGGAGTATTATCCTCAACTTTATTTATGTACACAACGTTTCTGTCGATGTACCCTCCGGCCTTCTTCAAGTATTTCATTTTTTTTCGGACGAAGGTTCCCGAGTAAAAAAAAAAAAAAGAAAAAGAAAAAGAAATATCTTAAGAATATGTATTTATCAATCCCCCCTCACGAGCAGAATGTGACACAAGGTCAATTTTTAAACGGAGTTTAACAGGTTTGAATTCAGAGTTTTCCTTCTCCTAAACCGATTGCCATACCAAGATTAAAGAGTCCAGTCCACCGTAATAATTACCCATTGCTGAAGGGAGAATAGTTGGGTGCATAATTTTCCAAGAAATGTAAACAGCCTCGTCCTGGATTTGAACTCGTGTCACCGCCGAGTCCATGGCTTAACACTTGTATAATGGTCATGGTTAACAGAATGAGAACAATCTACCCCAATGTATTAAGTAAAGGGTTAGGTTTGAAGTTCGATGAAAACTCCCGATTACGACATGAAGGCTCCCGAATTTGACAAAAAACATCTGAAGAAGGCCGGGGGGCACATCGGCTGAAACAATAAAGATGAGAACAACTGTCCGAAAAATATAGATAATACAAATTGTAAATACTTGTATAGTTTTTATCTTAAATTAAAAAAACAAACTTTTTTCTTACCGTTGTTTTTTTTACTCGATTTCATTCAGAGCCTTATCTCTAATCATATTAAGTATTTACTAATTAAAGTTTTATTCATTTCCAGAACAAAACATAATATCTGTTAATATTGGGAATTTAAAACTTCATGTTTAAATTGTTAAAGAATTGAAAAAAAATATTTGCCGGAGAAATTTCAGGAATAAAAGAAAATAATTGCAGAATCTTCGTTTCTATGAATTTATAAATCAGTTGAAAAAGGTACAATAGAATTTAGTATATTTTCCATGAGTAAATTTGTCTCAACTCTAACAACACCTTCCTATGCTAGATATCGTGTGGCTTCGGTCACTAGACCTCAAATCCAGAGAAAATTGGCACGCCTATCATTCCGACATGTGTTACGAGATCTTCAAATGTTCTTCGATGCCTGTTTTATCAACAATTAAACTGTTAAAAATAATTTCCCAGGTTGGGTCATTACTATACTTGGAACACCTCAGGAAGGCCGGAGGATACAGCGGCCGAAACGTAGTGTTTATACATACCCAATACAGATGAGGACAACCGTCCAAAACATTAAAATTATTCACATCAAGCCTCATCTGAAAAATACAGACAAATAATTGCATTGCTGTTTGCATGTTTTGCCCGGATGAAAAAGTGAAGCAAAAAACGAAAAAGAAAAAAATGGCGAACGTTTAAAACATTTGTTCGATTATTTGTTTGATCGACAAATATCCTCAGCATTTTTGCTTTTTAAGTTTTATTTTAGCCAACCTATTCTCCGGTCATCTTTTGATGTACGTAGGAGCTGGTATTCGTAAAATTTCCTTCATTTTTCTCTTCTCTTGTTTTGTTTCTCTCTTAAAAATCTTCCATCTTATTTTTTCGACCGGTTATAGCCTGCTATTCTGTCACTTATTTTGTTGTCGGAAGCGGAAGAATACTAAACATTTTTGTCTATCTATAAATGAATTTCCATCTAAAAAAAGAAAATCATCTATGAAGTTGTTTTTCAATTTTTTTTCTCTCAGCTATTAAATCATTCTATAGTTTCTCTTCAACACAATGAATGTCGAAGATATTTATATAAAAAATAGTTATATCGAGAGTTTTAGTTATTGTTGGTGTGAAGGTGGAATTTGCTAGAGTTATTTACTAAGTTTAGCTTAGTTTGGCACAAAGCCATAACAGTGGGGTACCTGTGTGATTACTTAACTCCCTACACAATTGGTCTACGTGATGCTCTTGTTAACCTTTGTGCCAACGTAGTTGTCCAATACGTATTTACTAAGTCTATACGTGCCAAATTATTATGTAAACACGTTTTATTCTTCTTAATTCTACATGAATCTATCATTCATTTCTGTAGTAAAACCGTGAATATTACTTTTAACTTATTCATATAATAGTTATTTCTTACCATCGTAAAAAATGGACACAACGGGACAAGTTCAAATCCTGGACCTGACTCTTTGCATTTCACGTAGCACTAATACTGGGTACAACCAAAATGGGCACTGATTTTCACTTTAAAAACGAATTGATATTAATAAAATCGATTATGGCAAACTTTTTAAGTCGAAAAGTAGTAACATAATAAGCATAATGAACATAATCTGATTTTATTAACATTTTCTGTGCTGACTTATTAATCAACGAATTCTTTCTTTTAAATTACTGAATCGTTTCAATCAAACTGATTTAATGGAAATAAGTCGGAATTCTTTAACATAAATATTACCGTTCGCGCCATCCATATGCGCCTTGAGAGCAACAATTTATATACTTGATAAAATTCATTTAAAATATAAATTTCTTAATTTTAAGTTTTAAGATTCATATTTTTAGATTCTAAAAAGAAATATTTATTTAATAACAAGCCTAATTTAGTACGCTTATCTAATAATTTTAGAAAAAAACTCAATTGAAAAGTTAGACCCCAACCCTTTTAAACAGAACAAATATCGATGTATTATGTTTTTACTGATGATCTAAAAGAAAACCATATTTCATATACAACAAAGTAAAAAAAATCTCTCAAAATCTTTTAATAGTTTTTTTTACATATAATTTTCAGATTTTCAGTACTTATATTCTACCAAAATTGCCCATTTAAATTTTTTTCTATTCACACTTTTCTCTTTTTATTTAGACTGTAATTAGTTACACTTTTATATAACCCCACCGATATTTTTTGCCTCCAAAATAATGGGCGGGTTAAAGTTAAGTGACATGAAAAAAAATCAGAAAGTTTTCAAATAAAATAACTGATGCATTATAAGATTTATTAATTGATAAATCAACACTGAAAATTTGATTAAAATTGGATATTTCCTTGATTTTTGGTAAATCTTTTTCAATCAGAGGGATTACATTGATTTTGTCAGATACGTCTATGGCATCAAAATTGGTGATATCTAGTTAACACTTCCTCCAGTAATGGGTAAATAGTAGGGTAGACTGGACTCTTTAACCTTTGAATAACAGTTGTCACGTACCCCTGATTCTTTTATAGCTAAACATTTTGGGGAAAGGTATGCATCTAGCTATCATCTCCTCAGCTATGGGTTAAAATAGTAGGGCAGACTGGACTTATTAATCTTGTCTAGGCAGCTAGTTTAGGAGAAGGAAAACCTTAAATTCAAACGTGTTAAGCTCCACTAAGAAATTGATCCTGTGTTACATCCTACTCGTGCGAAGGGGTTGGTAAATATGTATAATATTCTGTCAGTAACTATTACTATTTTAATTCCTGATCCTTGACAATCCCCCTTTCCCCAATTTCCAATGCATTTATCCAACATCCTCCACCACGAACAGTGTGTTACAAAAGGTCAGTTTGAAAGCGGGATCAAGCTGATTTGAATACAGGGTTTTCCTTCTCTAAGACTGATTGCCTAAATAAGGCTAAAGAATCCAGTCTGTCCAACTATTTACCGATAGATAGGAGGCTTACGATCAAGTCTCTTTGAAAGTATCAGTTCCCACTAGATCACCGAAGTTAAGCAGCGATGAGCGTGTTTAATCTTTAGAGCTAGATGTGAGAACAGAAAACTAGTCAGAAAGCCAGTTTTGGTTGGGTGACTGAACGAAACAGAAGTGAATGACGTGTGTCGTCCGTGGGTCATTTCTTCACGTGTGTTGTTCTTACTTGGGTTGAATAAAGACGTCTAAAAAACAATATGCAGTCTTGTGTTATTCATTAAAAACAGCAACGGACACAAAGATGAGAAGACCTAAGAAATCCCAAGAAGGAAGATCAGAAGAACAGAGAGAAGCCAGTCCAGATGCCCAGATAAACGATCTGCAATCAACTAGATTAGAAGAAGATACTTATTATAGGATGGTAAGAAAAGAGAAAGGCTACATGTTTTAGAATGCATACATACATGCAACTTTTATCATACGTGATAGCACCAACGATACCGTGCCTTCATCAGCCGCCAATCAGGAGTAATAACACAGTTTCGGTAGCTAAAGTCGGTACTGACACTCCATCGCTAACAACCGGCTTTTGCACCTCGACAGGGTATTACAAAATATATATCATAGAACAACAAAGAGAAGAAATTACAACGTATGTTCATCTTAGAAGTTTTATTTTAAGTGCTTTTTAAAACGCGTTGACTGACTTGCTTGCAGTAACCGTTTCTTGATGCTACGTACTCACAGGGGAATGGTGATTCCGCGCATATTACATACACGCCAAAGAAGACTTTTTAATCTCGACCAAATCCAGTTTTAATGCATATTGCACTTTGGTCTGAAGACAATTTGAGGAAATTCTCATACATATACAAGGTTCATTCAATAAATGCGAAGATTTTTCAATGAGTTTTAAAACTTGCTAAAACAAATTTGATGTAAAAAAAAAATGAAAAAAATAAAAAAGAAAAAAAGGCCAATTTTGTTGGTTAACTTTTCACTACAGTCAGGAGTATTCAATTTTATTAGTGAACAAAATAAATTAATAGAAGCGATGGAGTAGCGATAAAGTCGATGGGCAGTGATAATAAAAAAGAAGAAACCGGAACTCTGTCTACAATTCTTGCGCTCAGATGCAGCCGTTAACATACAACCGTAATTATTGTTTTATTTCTTTTTCCCGGCCGACACAATTTTGCTGCGTCACCATATATGAATATAATGATGAGAGAGAGAGAGAGAGAGAGAGAGAGAGAGAGAGAGAGAGAGAGAGAGAGAGAGAGAGAGAGAGAGAGAGAGAGAGAATGAAAGTTTAGACGTATTTGTTTAAATAATTCCTACATAAACACTTAGTTCTGAGCGAATGGGCTCGTGGAATGGGCAATATATTTAGTATTATTAGAGGTCTGTGTGGTTTTACGTGTTTTAGAAAAAGATCTTGTGTAAATAATTTGCACAATCACTTCCTTGACAAACAAGACTTAAAATGAAAATAATTTAGGCGACATCCATTCTTTTTATTTCTGAAGAAGCCTCCCCGCTCCAACCAAAGACAACAACAAATAATTGCTTTTATTTCTACACTAGCAGAACATGTGGATAGACCACAGTATGATAATTGAATTACACAACGTTTGATATGTTTACTTAAGAGCTATTGCGAAATAGTTCAATATGTAAAAAGTATAATAATCTTGATTTAATTCTCTCTCACTATTTCTTAAAGGGTGTGTGTGTGTGTGTGTGTGTGTGTGTGTGTGTAAAATATCTACATTAATTCGCTGACAAAAAAAAATGACAAAAACACGACTCAGAAAATATCTAAGTTGGACCGGAAATTCGTCTGACACAAGACAATTTGGAATGTTTCATTTTAAAAATTGGGTGAGATAAAATGGGACAAACAAGAAACCTGCGATTAAGAGACACCAAATAATCTGAATTTAGATATTCGCATTGTATCTTGAACAACTTGAACGGTCTCATTTCTAACCAGAGGGTGTTGTAGGATGATAACGGACGGAAGATTTAGGAACACCAGTATAATTATTTTCTACATTTGAACAAAATACATAATTAATTAAGGAAGAATAAAATCTGGGTTCGAGAATTGTTCGATTGGTTGGTTTGTTGATTGCTTGGTTCAATAGCATATCAACTCTTATGGGTTATTTAAAGCCAAATCTTTTTCTTTTATAAATCCGGTTGGTTGGAGGCGCATTGTGTAATGGTTAGAGTCATAGGAAATGGATTCGTCAACCCGAGTTCAAATCCTAGACGAGGCTGTTTGCATTTCACATAGTGCTAATACCCTTGGGAAAGGAATGCATCCAACTACCCTCCCTCCAGCTATGGATTAATAGTAGGGAAGACTGGGCTCTTTAACCTTGGCTAGGTAATCAGTCTAGGAGAAGGAAAACTCTGAATTCAAACCTGTTAAATTCCGCTTAAAAAATTGATCTTGTGTCACATCCTGCTCGTGCGGAGGGGTTGGTAAATATATATACGGTTGCACTATTGTGTGTTATTGTGTATTTTTAATTTTTTTTTTTTTTAGATGCGGTGAGGATGTCGCGTACGTTGGGTGGTTGTCGTTTGGCATTGATGGGTGGTTTGTGGAAGGTGGATTTTGTTTTTGATTGTAGGTTTTAGAACCTTTTTTAGTGCTTGGGTTTTCCGGCATGTCAACCCATTGAGTTATTTTATTCAATGGGTTTTATTTTACTCATTTATAGATACTCAATTTTTCTTTTTTAAACTCATTTTTTAAACACATTTTCTTTAAATTATTATTTTTTAAATTTAATCTGTAGATGGAAGCTTAACAGTTACTGCCACTCCAGGTCAGAGTCGACTTAGGAGCAATGGTGATGCTTCCCCACACCTCCAGGACTGGAACCTCACCATCAGATAGAGTTTAACGTCATACCAAGACCCTCAGTCACCGCCTTCTAGCATATATTTGAAAAAAAGAAGGGTTAGGATTTGCCATAAAGGCAATAGGGTCGGGACAATCATATAGGTGCTAGGGCTTAACGTGACCAGCAGATTGAACGGAGGGGGCCTCTCCAGTTCCACGTCATGGACTTCTCATCCATTAGGATTCCGTCTTTAAGCATCACGGGTTGCCACCCACGGCCAAAAGGTGGTCCCATTGGAGGGGGCTCTTACCTATCTGCAGAGGTGCAGTCGGTGTATTCTACAGCCCCAGCCGACAGGGCATAGAATAGTTGGGTACTTGGAAAACAAAGTATTTATATATTTACCTAATCCCTCCACCATGACTAGTAGGATGTGACAAAAGATCAATTACTAAGCGGTGTAAAGCCAGTTCGAATTTAGGGTTTTTCTTCTCCTAGACTGGATACTAACCAAGGCTAAAGAACCCAGTCTGAGTACTACTTACCCATAGCAGGGGAGGAGACTAGATAGATGCCTTTCACAAAGGCATTAGCGCAAAATGAAAAGCAAACACATCCAAAGGGAGGTGAGTCACCTTGGTGTAGTGGCTAATGTGATGGACTGTGACATCGTAGTAAGCGAGTTCCAGCTCTAGTCGCGCTATTCGGACTAGGAAAAAAAAAGTAAATTCCTCAGGGTGGCCTAAAGTTGGTACCAGTCAGACAACTAGGGAGTCTATCTTCTTTTCACTAGCGCTAGACTAAGGAGATTGTTTTAGTGTCTGAGGTGGAGCGCCACACATACCATCAGCTCTTCACTTTACCGTACAGATCCCTGTACTACTCATACTTTGAGTTGGCGAGGGCCGGTATCGAACCCGGAACCTAGTCGAACGCTCTACGATTCAGCTGAACCGGTCCTATTACATTCGGACTAATACTCTTAGGAAATGTATTGTTCTTCTACAAGCATGGATTTGGTATTGAATAACCCACAAAGGTTGGTATACCATTAAACAAAGAACTCTAACCAAACCAAATTGATTACAGTCGCCTCGCTTTGAAAGCACCGGTTCCC
>CM042146.1:71408395-71420895 GCA_023376005.1 Doryteuthis pealeii | reverse complement strand
CGTTATTTCGAATCTAACGAACTCTTTTTCAAAAATATTCTAACTACAACACTTACACAATTCATAAGCTACCTATGACTTATGTAACACTGGACTGATTGATTGATTTTAACGGCATGTCAAGCCGTCTAGGATTATTTCATGTCCCGAGATAAAAGAATCGCGTTCGTTATACCCTCATATTTACATTTATTTGTGTAGACCCTTTAAGAGTTTTTTTTTGCACACAGTTCTATTAAATACAAATGCTTTTAAGCATATCTATATGACCTATAGACGGGACTCTAACAGGTACTACCGACTGTAGTCAACTTGTGAATAATGTCAAAGCGGAGTGTTGCATGTCATGGACAGCTCATCTACCAGGATTCCGTCATCAAGCATCATCGATCGCCATCCACGGGCAACAGGTGGCCCCATTGGGGAGTGGTCTCACCCCTTTGCAGAAATGCAGTCATCGTATTTTACAGTCCCAGTTGACAAGGTGAGGAAAGTTTAGACTTGTTGTCATTCAGACAAACAGTGAAAGCCACCAGTTTGCACTGGTGTGAAGACTCAGAGAGAATATAATATGAGTTCCCGATAGAATGATCATAAGGACACACTAGCAGGACCTGTGTATATACCACAGTATAATAATTTAATTATTACAACGTTCGATATATTTACTTAAGAGCTATTGCGAATACTTCAATATGTAAATTATAATAATCTTGATTTGACTCTCTCTCTCTCTCTCTCTCTCTCTCTCTCTCTCTCTCTCTCTCTCTCTCTCTCTCTCTCTTTCTTTTCATCTTTTTATTATGTTCGATTGAAACAGATTAGTGTAATCACTTCCGCACGTTCATCTTTTCTCTCTATCTATATCTTACTGTCTTTCTTTCTTTTTTATCATATTTTTCTGTGTAGTATGTCCTTTTCTTCCCTTTCTTTCTTTATAATAAAAATGGAATGGTTCATTATTTAGCTGAGGTAACGATATTCATAAAAAAGAATTCTTCGGATAAGCAACATTAGATAATCAGGATTTACATTGTTGCTGAAATCTTGGATGATTTGAACGGTCTCATTTTTAACCAGAGGGTGTTGCAAGATGATAACGGTCGTACTATTAATGAACACGAGTATTAATATATAGATTTGATTAGACGTTCTTATTAAAATTGTAATGAAACAGTAAAGTGAGTGTTAATTAATGCGGAAAATGACAATGAAACCAAAGTGTTTCTACAAACAACGTTTACAATCGGGCGCCATTCAAATCTCCACATGTCTTTTGTTGTATGTGTAATACTCATTAAGAAATATCACTGAAAGGAACAGAGAATTAAAATAAAAGAAATAAACAATATTTTCGTTGTCAAACAAAGCATCATTAATATTTTACAATAAAATATATTATGAAATATTTAAACATGTCCCTTGCATTGAACGGCCATGTTTGAATTTATACTCATTGTTGTCCGCCGATTAAGGTAGTAAAATCGCCTGATGCAATATTTTTATTTTGAGGCCAATGGATCTCCATTGGAAGATGGTTTGTATGTTGAAAATGATTTAGAAAATATATATATATATATATATATATATATATATATATATATATATATATATATATATATATATATATATATATATATATAAATTACACAAAACGTGACCCGTTGTGTCACCCTTTGAGTTCAAGGTAGATAATTGGGATTAGGGAAAAGGGAATTAAATTTTTTAAAAATAAATAGATACGGCCGGATAATTTAAAGAAAAAACATTAAAATCATTTTGTAAGATTTCTAAGAAAGAGAATATTTGGCCTAATTTAAGGTACGGATTAGCTGCTTGTGAAACTTGACATATAAATATATTTCATACTTTCTAAATCACTCTCTTTACGCTCACAGAGAAACTAACGCACATAACGACGAGGTAATCAAGATACATATAGACGGGGAAAGTGACAAGCAGAATGTAAAGTAAGAGACGGGTCAATTTTTGACTTAATTGCAAATCACGACTAATTAGAACCAATTAAATGTTTTTTCTAAACATAACTCAATCCTAGAACGAAGGAATATTTTTATATGAATTTCGTGTCATTAAACTAAATAGGAAAAAAAGACAAACATTGATTTCCTCAGCTTTAGTATGACAACAACAACAACAACAAAAACAATAATAATAATAATGATAATAATAACAATAATATAATAATAATAATAATAATAATAATAATAATAACCGGCAATAGTAACATTATCAATTAACACCTATTCTTACATTCCTAGTAAGCAGAAAGCAGAGATTGGGTATATATTATATATATATATATATATATATAATATATATATATATAAACAAGTTAATGGGCGTCCCACCATGGTTTAATCGTTAGCAAGCTAGTTTCAGAACCATTACTACAAGGGGTCATTATAGAAAGAAGAATTGGGAAGACAGTTAGAATGAATTTTAAAAGAAATTTATCATTTCCTACTGCTGTAACAGTTACTGCTGTGGCATTCACCCTGGATCGGTTTAACCAATCCCACTCAATGAATTCCCCCAATCCCAAATGAATGTAGACAATGTGTAACGATCCAACGCAATTGCGCTTATCAATGTCAGTCATTCGCTATTCCATCGACAAACTTCATAAAAGCCAGGGTCCAGGATCAGCTCGGTATATTGCTTAACTGTTTTGAGCCATATTTTCAGTTGACACCCCTTGGCATTTCTTCTATCCTTGAGGTGGTACTGGGTCAATAGATTCACGAATGATGTCGCCGGGTTGTTGACGTAGAGCATGACTGGGCCAGCAAAGACGTCGCGCAAGAAGAAACTGCTGGAGGGAAGAGATTCTGCATCTTGTCCGAACAGTGGTGTTTGAGATGAGTTGCCACCAACGAACACTTATAAACTCCAATTAACTAAAACTCAAAACGTCCATAAGAACAAGATTTATGGAAAATAGAATGTAATAATAATAATATAATAATAATAATAATAATAATAATAATAATAATAATAATAATATTTTAGCAAGACAATCAATCCGTTAATTTCTTGATAATTTTTTTTCTTGTTAGCTAAAAATTTACTCCGTTAATTGTTACAAAAGATGAATAAACATAAAAAAAGGTTGGTCGATCAAAATCATGGAAGAGAGGATACCTTGCCATGAGCCGAAACGGACAGAGGGATTCGTACTATATACCTACAAACTTTGGACTAGAGTCTAGCCAAATAGTTCCCAAACTTTTTCAGTCTAGTGCTCCCTTGGCTTCCCACTGAATTTTTAGCGCCCCCTTCATATACACATGCGAACACACACTATATTTTGTATGCTTCAAATTGAAAACAACAAGATTAAACACAAAAATGTATTTCACAAATAAAACCTATTTTCACAATAAAACAGAAAAGAAGCGATACTCTCCAGACTGCTTATTGGGCACACCCACATCACCATTCTCCCCTTTTAAAACGGGAGGACGCCCCAGTATGCTCAACATGCAAGGTACACCTCACTATTAAGCATATCCTCCTAAGCTGCAACAGTCTCATACAAACTAACACCAAATATTACAAAACAAAAAACTTAAGAGAATTCTTCAAAAATACCAAACCAGAAGACATTTTAAATTTTCTAAAAAACAGCAACCTTTTCAATAAGATTTAACCAAACATAACCAAATACCACTATAAAACCGTTACTCTAAAGACTGAAACCCATATGAAAAACATTCTACATTATGTAACAAAACTATGCATTCGTTTATAATTCTTCTGCCAGTTTTATTCTGTATAAACTGCATACATGTCCCTTTACCTTAGGATTTATGATATTTTTTTAATTTAAATTTTGTAAAAACAAGTTATTTATTAACTGCTCCTAATGTCACCCTGTCGCCCCCAGCCCCTTTTTGTTTCGCCTCCTCCACTGATCCCTTTTCGCCTCACAGCCGCCTAAATATTTTCACTGTCCCTAGGGGGTGGTACCGCCCACTTTTGGAACCACTGGTCTGCTAGAGACCGCGGTAGTGTTTGGCCCGTCTGTCCAGCTGACGTTGTGGGGTGCCTAAAACGTGTCAAAGGTCAGTTAACAACTCTCAATCGTCATGAGGCGAAAGTTTTCCGGCTGACCTTATGCGACTTCAGGCAGCTCGTTTAGTGGAAGAGGAGTTCTCGATAGGGGATAATTACAGGGGTGTAAATGATCCTATATACAGCAGGGTGGGATCCTCCAGATGTTGTGCCGTATTTAATGAAATTGCCTTGCCAAGCAGCACCTGCGTTACGGTCGCCAACCATGGTAATGTCCATGACCCACGTAAAGCTACCCTTTATGGTCACAATGTCGGGCTTGAAGAAGTTTCTGAATGTGGGGAATCAGGGTTTTTTTAGGACAGTATAGCTTTCCTTCCCCAGAGCGTTTGACACTTTATCTTCCACATTATTGGTTTGTTTTTGTTTTTAATGGCATATAAACCTTCGTGGGTTATTTAATGCCAAAGTCATTTTTGTTAAAGAACAATCGTGGTACTATCTAACCAATAACTGTGTGGAATGAAGAAGTTAATTCCTTTTACAGGGATATAAGTCGGAAAATAAACATACTATCACGACTGGAGTTTGAACTCGCTTATTGCAATATCGCAGTCTACTACGTCACGGGACTCTTTCAGATTTAGTTAATGATAAGAAACGATCTTATTAACTAAAAGACTTTGCCGTTCAAGCAGATTGAAAGTAGAAGAAAGAAAGAAACTAAATAGATACCTGAACCTTGCCAGAGAGCTGGAAAACAATAAGAAACGTGAAGCTGACGATGATACCAAATGCTCAGGACAACCCTCAAGAACATAAAAACAAATATTCCCGACGAAAAATTGAATCTATCCAGACCAAAGCACTGCTTATGTCTTCGTAGAAGAACAGTTATGATAAAAAATCTCAACAAAAGAAATTGATAAACTTTCAAAATATAAACTTTTAGAAATATAAATTCTCATGTGACATTTAAACACACACCATTATTCCAGTAGTAATATAAGTACTCGGAACAATTAAGAAGAATAGTTACATTCATTAAGATGATACCAAGAAATCCATATTTATCTGAAATACAAAAGATTACACATCACTAACCTACTTTTAGACCCCCCGGCCCCCAAAAAAAATAAGCAAACAGTTTAGTTCTGATTTTTTCTATATAAAAGACACTCTGAATTATTAAAAAGTCAGACAGACCGGAGTGCTAGAGAGAAGATATTCGAGACATCAGAATTGCTGAAATACGAAATTTGCCCCTAGAAGAAATGGACATTGCCGCTAAGAAAAAAACTCCAATAAAAGAAACTGACACAGCCCAGTTCATATTTGCTGAATTACTCAAGGCTAATTAGCATAGAACAAAACGCCAGACAAAAATCCTTTTTTTGCTTACGTCACAATGCCCCAAATCGTCAATACATAGAATAAAGAATAATTAATATTGATGAAATAAATAAAAGCTTTTCGTTATAATTCAACATTTGCATCCTCTCAATTGCAATAATGACAATTTAAATAAATAAACTATATAAACTATGAAATTAATCAAAAAGTTGTATTTTTACTTAAAATGGAAAATTGTTTGTGAAATTTTAAATCAATTTAAATAAAAATCTTTTACTCTCACCCTTTATTCAATAACAGGGAGTAACAAGAAGTTAACGAAAAAATTTACCAATATATAAATACCTAAGATTTTGAGCAAAATATTAAAGATAATTATTCAATTGATAATTAATAGATGCACGCAACATTTTATTTTAGGAGGACAGAACTAAATTATTGATTTATCTTTTTTTTACTCTTTTCTATAAATTTGATAATTTTATTTTCTTATGATACAAACATGACATTGGATTTTTTTAGCTTCCACACACTCAGGCTTCCACCCACTCAGGCAATAGCTTTCAAAAACAAATTTTTACACCGCCAGGTGGGTGTTTTTCTTTTTTGCTAGTTAACAATAGAAAAATAAAGAAAAAAGAACTTGCTATTTAATGGACTTTTCACTTTCAGCGGACCACAGAGTAATCTTGAAAGAAAGCAATAAGATTGACCAACATTTAGGCCTTACCATGTTAGGAGGATGGCAAATGGCCGCATTCCGAAAAATCTTTGTTTCAAAGATTTCTGTGGGAGAGACACGATGAGATGCTACATTGACACAGACACGTGGGAGGTAGAGGAAAAAAATCGTGCGGCCTGGCGCCTCCACAGCAAAGAGAGTCAAAAGAAAAGAGAGAAAACAGCAGCTCTAGCAAGCATCACTGTTTGGGGTGACCTGCTCAGCCACTTGCGCAGATGCAAATACTTTTTGGACACTATACCATCTTCCTTAGTGAACGGAAAGGTGTCAACAACAAAGACCTTGCCAGAGAACTAATAAAGCCGTGAAATACGAGGTTGAACCCAACCCTATGAACATTAATGCCTATGTCCCAATCCTCATAAATACGGGAGTATAATGCTGACTGAGTAGTCTTATACTACTAGCAGTAGTTTACCTTCTCCATGCCGCTAATGAGTATTGTATTTTGTTAATGTTCTAAAGATTCTATTTCATTTCCAATCTCCGTTTGGTTATTCCTCATTTAGTAACCTTTGAGACTATCCAGACAAAATCATTGATGAAATTGGCTAAAATACTCAGAAGAATCCAGGAAACCTGAGGAAATTTGATGTTACTCAGACCACCAATTAAAACTGAAGATGAAAGAAAACGAAAAGATAAACAAATATCTGGACTTTGTCAGAGAATTGGAAAAACTGTGGAATATGAGGGGGAAATAATACAAAATTATATTCTAGCCGATCTTAACAATGCTATAGTTAGGATGGTCTCGATTCTCCCTCTGATTTCCATTTCACACAAATTCTTTTCCAGGCCTTTGTGGATCGTTCCAAGGGCACCAATTACAACTGGCACGACATTTACCTAAATGTTCCACAGTTTTCGCAGTTATCTGACAAAGTCCAAGTATTTGTCTATCTTTTCGCTTTCTTTCACTTTCACTCGGTGGTCGGCAAGGATGGCAAGATCCACGAGATAACAGGTTCAAATTCCCAGAGAATTATTATTATTATTATTATTATTATTATTATTATTATTATTATTATTATTATTTCACTCCATTCCAGTTTTTCACACCTGCCTTAGCCGGTGGTTTATTGTAGGCTGAGTGACAGCAAGTCTCCTCAAGTCTCCAGGACTCTTCTGGGTATTCCAGCCGATCTCAACAATACTGTAGTCTGCATAGTTTCGATTCTTCTTCTGATTTCCGATTCATCCAAATTCTTTTCCAGACTCCTGGGGATCGTTCCAAGGGTCCCAATTACATTTGGTACGACCTTCACCCTCATGTTCCACAGTTTTCTCAGTTCTCAGGCAAGGTCCAAGTATTTGTCTATCTTTTCGGTTTCTTTCATTTTTAATCTGTGATCGGATTATTATTCCTGGAAACAGGAACCTTCAAAAGATTCAGAGAAATATAGATAAGTGGATATTCTGTGAAAAGTCATAGTTAATTTCCCGTTAAATATATGTCAGTTATTTGTCATCATGCTCGGTTAGTAATGTGTACATGTTGAAATCTATCTATCTATCTATCTATCTATCTATCTATCTATCCATATATCTATCTATCTATCTATATATATATATATATATATATATATATATATATATATATATATATCTGTTTCAGTCAGTTTCTTTCTTATTTCCTTCCTTCCTTCATCCCTTCCTTACTATCTATCTATCTATCTATCTATCTATCTCAGTCTGTTTATATTAATCTATCTGGCTACTGAGCTATCACAAACTGTCTCTCTCTGTGGCTCCGGTTCGATACCAGTCCTCGCCAACTCAGCGTATGGGTAGCAAGGTAAAGTGAGGAGCTGATGGTAAGTGTGGCACTCCACCACAGACAAAACAATCTCCTTGGTTTAGAACTAGAGAAAAGAGGATGGATTCCTCGCTGTCTGGCTGACACCGACTTCAGGCCACCCCAACGGCTTTACCTTTTACTTTATATATATATATATATATATATATATATATATATATATATATATGTGTGTGTGTGTGTGTGTGTGTGTGTGTTTATTTATTTACTATAGTGTACAATATATTTAAGGTAACAATTAAGGTTGAAACGACAAATCGGAAAGGTTGCACATGAAAAGACTTGGGCATAGTTAAGAAGAGAAAACTTCAAGAGAGAAACTGAATCACTAACAATTGTTGCACAAAATAATGCCATAAGAACAAATTATATTAAAACAAAAATTGATAAGACGCAATAAAACAGTAAATGTAGACTGTGTGGTGACAGAGATGAGACTGTAAATCATGAATTGTTAATGTAGTAAACTAGCACAGCGGGAATACAAAGCTAGGCACGGCTAGGTTGGGGTGGTGATCGATTGGGAATTATGCAAAAGATTAAATTTTGACCATACAACAAAATGGTATATGCATAAACTAGAATCTGTTCTTGAGAATGAAACACATAAAATTCTCTGGGACTTTGAGATAAAGACGGATCATCCTATCCCAGCAAGGAGATCAGACCTAGTGTTGATCAACGACAACAACAACAACAACAAAATAAAATAAAACAAAAATAAACATCTCAACTGGTGGATTTTGCGGTTCCAGCAGATCACAGGGTGAAGCTGAAGGAAAATGAAGAGATGGATAAATACCTGGACCTTGCCAGAGAATTGAAAAAGCTGTGGAACATGAGAGTGAAAGTGATACCAATTGTAGTTGGTGCACTTGGAACGGTCCCAATAAAATTGGAAAAAAGACTGGAGGATATGGAAACCAGAGGAAGAATTGAGACCATCAAGTGAAATACCATCAGCTAACGTTGATATGAAAAGGGAGTGAAAATAATAGAGAAAATATAAACACATATTTAGATATTGACAGAGAGTTGAAAATGCTGTGGAACATGGAGGTGACAATAATACCAATTGTAGTTAGCTGGAAACGGTCCTTAAAGCTTGGGAAAAAAGACTGGAGGAATTGGAAATCAGAAGAATTGAGACCATATAGACGACAACATTGTTAAGATCAGCTAGAATACTGCAGAGCTGAGAAGACTTGTTGTCACCCGGACTTCAGTGTTAGATCAGCAGCTTACTGTCAATCAGACTCCAGGGGAAAATCTTCAGTTTAAGATAGTGTAAGAAATTTGCAATTAGTAAAATAATTATAATTGACTGGAAGATGAGAAAACTACTGATTAAATGACCTTATACTATCACAGGGTGAAGTGGAAAGAAAACGAAAAGGTAGACAAATACTTAGACCTTGTTAGAGAATTAAAAAAAACACAAAAAAAAACAACTGTGGAATATGAGGGTCAAAGGGATACCAATTGTTCCCAAAGGCATAGAAAAGAAACTAGTGCAACTGGAAATCAGAGGAAGAATTGAGACTATCTAGACAACAGAATTATTGAAATCAGCTAGAATACTCAGAAGAGCCCTGGACACCCGAAGAGACTTGTTGTCATTCAGACTCCAGTGAAAGATCATCAGCAAACGCTGGTGTGAAAAACTCCCAAGGAGTGAATAATAATAATAATAATAATAATAATAATAATAATAATAATAATAATAATAATAATAATGACCTTGCCAGAGAACTGAAAAAGTTATGGAATATGAAAGTGAAAGTGATACCAATTGTAGTTGGTGCACTTGAAACAGTCCCAAGAGGATTAGAAAAGGGCTTGGATAGTTTGGATATCAGAGGAAGGATTGAAACCGTTCAGAACACTGCACTGCTGCAATCTGCCAGAATACTCAGAAGAGTCCTGGAGACCTGAGGAGACTTGCTGTCACTCAGACTCCAGTGAAAGACCATCAGCTAACACTGATGTGAAAACTCAAAAGGAGTAAATAATAATAATCTGGGCCTTTCTTAAAATGGACAAGACAGATTGGCTAAAAGACTAGAAAAATTAATGACAATGCCCAAGGCTTTACATCCAAGAGACGATAGAGAGATGCTATATCTATCAAGAAAGGAAGGTGTAAGAGGTCTTGCCAACATAGAGGATTGCGTAGATGCCACAATCTAAGAACCAGAAGAATACATAAAAAAGAGCAAAGAAAGATTACTTATGGCAGCAAATAACAGGGGCTGCAACATATGGACAAACAAAAAAACATCAAAAACACGAAAACAGAAATGCGAAGAAAAACAATTATATGGATACTTCAAATGATAAATTGGGGAAGTTGCACATGAAAAAAACTTGGACATGGTTAATAAAAGGAAATCTCAAGAGAGACATTGCCATAAGAAAAAATTATATCAAAACAAAAATTGATAAGATACAACAAAACAGTAAATGTAGACTGTGTGGTGACAGAGATGAGACTATAATCCATGTATTAAGCGAATGTAGCAAACTTGCACAACGGGGATATAAAGCTAGGCATGACTGGGTTGGGTAGGTGATCCGCTGGGAATTATTAAAAAAAGATAAATTTTGACCATACAACAAAATGGTATATGCATAAACCAGAATCTGTTCTTGAGAATGGAACGCATAACATTCTCTGTGACTTCAAGATAAAGACGGATCACAAAAGAAAAAAAAAAAGAAACAAAAAAGACAACATGTCAACTGGTAGATTTTGTAGTTCCAGCAGATCACAGGGTGAAGATGAAGGAAAATGAAAAGATAGATAAGTAACTGGACCTTGCTAGAGAATTGAAAAAGCTGTGGAATATGAGGGTCAAAGTAATACCAACTATAGTTGGTGTACTTAGAACGGTCCCAAAAAGATTTGAAAAAAGACTGGAGGAACTGGAAATCAGATGAAGAATTGAGACCATCCGGAAAATAGCATTGCTGTAATCAGGTAGAATACTCAGAAGAGTCCTGGAGAACCGAGAAGACTTGTTGTCACTCAAACTCCAGCGAAAGACATTCAACTAACACTGGTGCGAAAAATTCCATAATAAACGAAGAAAAACAACTATATGGACACTTTAAGTGACAAACTGGAGAGGTCGCACAAGAAGACATGGGCTTGGCTAAGAAGGGGAAACCCCAAGAGAGAAACTGAATCACTTATAATCGCAACACAAGACAATGCCATAATAACACACTATATAAAAGCAAAAATAGATAGGACACAACAGAATAGCAAGTGTAGAATGTGTGGGAAAAAGAAGAAACAGTCAATCACATAATAAGCGAATGCAGTAAACTAGCACAAAAGAGTACAAGACTATGCACGAATGGGTGGGAAAGGTGATTCAATTGGAACTGTGCAAGATATTCATTTTTCTCCATTTAACTAAATGGTATATGCACAAACCTGAATCGGTCCTGGAAAATGAGACGCACACATTTCTCTGGGATTTTGAGGTACAGAAAGATCACCTAATCCCGGCCAGGAGACCAGACCTAGTATTAATTAACAAGAAGGGAACTTTTTATATAGTAGATTTTGCCGTCCCGGTCGATAACAAATACTTAGACTTTGCCACAGTACTAATAAAACTGTGAACACGAGAGGGAAGGTTGTGCCAATTGTAATTGGTGCTCTTGGAACAAAACTCAAGGATCTAGAAAAGCGTCTGAATGAACTCGAAATCAGAGGAAGAATCAAGACCATCCAGACTACAGAACTATTGATATCGCCTAGAATACTCGGAAGAGTTGTGGAGACCCGATGAGACTTGTCACTCAGCCTCCAGTGAACCACCAGCTAAGATGGGTGTGAAAAACTTGAATGGAGTGAAACAATAACAATAATAATAATAATAATAATAATAATAATAATAATAATTAGAAATCAGAGGATGAATTGAGACCATCCAGACAACTGCATTGCTGCAATCAACTAGAATACCCAGAAGAGTCCTGGAGAGCTGAGGAGACTTGTAGTCACTCAGACACCAGTGAAAGACCATCAGCTAACGCTGACGGTAAAAACGTTATAATAATAATAATAATAATAATAATAATAATAATAATAATATACCTGAACCTTGCCAGAGAAAATGTTATGGAGTATGAAAGTGGCAGTGATGCCAATTATTCCGGGAGAACTTGGAACAATTCCGAAAAGCAAATGATAGGGAAATACTAGAGATCGTCCAGATTACAATACAACTGAGATCATATTTGTTTGAATTTCATGAGATAAGGCTTGATGTGTATTATTTTGATTTTTTTCGACTTTATTGTAGTATGTAAAACACAATTATTCAAAATTATTTCCCAGGTTGTGTCATTACTATGCTCGGATAGATACGGAACACCTGAAGAAGGTCCGAGGATACAGCGGCTGAAACGTTGTATTTTTACATTAGGATAGGTCGATTTTGGAGCTGTAATGTCGCTCATGTATTGAAAGTTGCAAATTAACATAAAGAATTACTCCACTTCGTTTGAGGAAATAGATTTCAATCTTTTAAA
>CM042146.1:71375895-71400895 GCA_023376005.1 Doryteuthis pealeii | reverse complement strand
ATATTGGACTATCAAACGTGAAGTTGTTTTTTTTTTTTCTTTTTGTTATTTTGTTGTTTAGTTTATTTCTTTGTCGTTCATTATGTGCCAAAATGTCTTATAACTTGGCAATGTTTTTAATTTGTTTACATTTTCTTGTCATGTGGACCTGTGTTTGTAAACCATCACACACAGCTGCTTAGGAGAGGACGAATGCAAGTGCTTAACTATGTCAGTGTGTATACAACAAACGTGTCTTTCTATTTTCTTCTTTTTCTTTTCTTTAAAGCTACAACTCCATTGTTATTACTGCTAATTTCATTACGAGTTTTTTTTTTACTCCCTCTCCTCGTCTTAAAAAACAAATAAAAAAATAGTCGTATATTTTTTTCTCATTAGATATTTAGAAGTCAATCTTTTCGATGCACTTTTATTGACTGTTATGCAGAGTCCAGGTTGAAAGCGTGCTAAGGGTATCTCAAAGCCGAACTTTTTTAAGACCTTATTTTCCCGACACTTGCACCATTGTAGTATCATTGGCCCGTTTACTAAAACTTTTCTCGTGTCCCCAATGATACCTGCATCAGAAAAATAAACTCTAAAAAATAAAAAATAAAAAAAAACAACAAAAAACATTCAGCTTTCAGTTACTCTTACGGCGTTTTTAACCTGGACGACCATTAAATATTTCAATTTCATCGTATGCTATTAAAAAAAATCACAACATTTATTATTATTATTATTATTATTATTATTATTATTATTATTATTATTATTATTCCACGTTTTAAACGGACTACTACAGATGGGACGATCGTAAAAAAAAAGTTTATAAGTTTTCTTTCACCTTAGCGTTTTTTTGTTTTGTTTTTAAACAGTCGAAAAGATCCACATTTCATTTATTTAAAAATTTATATTTACGTGGTCAAGAGGTAGTGGCGTTAGGGGAAGACTGTGTTGCGTACAATTCATTTATTATTGCGTCATCTGCAAGTAGATTGGTGGAGGCTTTGCCGCGAAAGTGTGTTTTTTCTGTTTACATATCTACCTTCACCGTAAATCCACAAAACCTGCTTATTCGTCCCAAATGTATGCATTCTTTATTATACACTCGATATATATATATATATATATATATATATATATATATATATATATATGATTGGAAGTTTTTAAACTCGATACAATTAAATTATTTTAGTTTTATACTGTTCATTTTTTTAAATTTATTTTTTTACCTTGGCTAGTTATTAAGTACTAAAGTGCAGGAAAACGTGAACCTCCTATATCAATATCAATATAACACACACACACACACACACACACACACACACATATATATATATATATATATATATATGCTGTGTGTCTGTGTGTGCGTGTGTTGTATATGTTTACTTGCGCATGCGTGTGTGTGTGTGTGTGTGTGTGTGTGTGTGTGTTTGTGTGTGTGTGTGTGTGTTTCGCGCGTGCTTTTTGTGTAGCATCTACTTTTGTTGAATTCATAATGAATGACATTATTCTCTCGTAACAAACTCCAGCGTCGTAAAAAAATGAAAAAAGAAAAAAAGAGAAAAGAAAGAAAGAAGGAAATTAAAGAAAAGAAAGAAGGAAAGAAAGAAGGAAAGAAAGAAGGAAAAAAGAAGGGTTGGTCTCTCTTCGTAGAGCACATCTCCTCATCATCAGCAACATACAAGTTAGGTATGTCAACCGGTCCCTGGAGGCAAGCTTGGTAGTTAAGTAGCTGTGTGCAAGATAATATGTAACTAGGGCAGAAAAAGTATAGCGGCCAGGCATCAACGATTTAGAAAACTAACTTCAAATTCTTCCATTCCATCACGGATTCCATTCAATTATTTTGTTCGATTCTCACTAGGTGCCCCATACTTCTGGCCTTGTGCCACAACTAAGCTAAACTTAGGAAATAACTTAATAAACTGTATTTTTATTTTCTATTTTTAACACGCGTGCATTACGGGCATTTATTGAACGCGCGTTGCATTCGAAAAAAAAGCACTATTATTATTATTATTATTATTATTATTATTATTATTATTGCTTCGCACAAATAGCTTGTGATCTGTGCCCTTGATATTGGGACGCGTTTAGTTTCCTTTGATACAAAGTATTTTTCTGGTGATTTTTGATGCACCGTGTATTGCAGATATCTGTACAAATGCAACCCGTGCGTTTATTGCAATGTCTTTGAGGAACTGCTCGAAGTCGTTAGCTATGGTACCCAAACGCCCCAGCAACAAATGGGGTGACTTTCTTTCTTTTTTTGTTTTGTTAATCGACATTCCATATTCTCCTTATTTCTCTTGTCAGGTCTCGATATTTTAGCTACCTTTTCCTTCTCATTTACACGTTGCATTCATATTGGTAGACTGGAGTCTGGTTGATTGCGAGTCTCTTCAGGTCTTCAGGTCTTCAGGACCTGTCTCAGTATTCTAGCCGAGCTTAATAATAACGTTGTCTGGGAGGTATTCAATTCTTGCTTTAATTTCAATATTTTTCCACTATATTATTATTATTATTTACTCCTTTTGAGTTTTCACATCAGCGTTAGCTATTATTATATTATATTATTATTATTATTATTATTATTATATTATTATTTCTCAACATTAGAGTTTTTCACACCCGCCTTAGCCGGTGGTTCCCGGGGGCTAAGTGATAGCAAGTCCACTCAGGTCTCCCGGACTCTTCCCAGTATTCCAGTCGATCTCAACAATGCTGCAGTCTGGATGGTCTCGATTCTTCCTCTGATTTCCAGTTTATCCAGACTCTTTTCCAGACCCCTAGAGACCGTTCCAAGTCGCACTATATATATATATATATATATATATATATATATATATATATATATACGTAACCGAGTATAATCAGAACATTATACTGAGATTTTTAATAGAGCAATACACTGACAATGTTCTTAGAGAAGAAAGTAATTTCCAGTACAATTTGCAACTTAATGATAATTCTGTGGTGTGTGTGTGTGTGTGTGTGCGTGTGTGTGCGTGTGCGCTGAACATATTTTTTTTATCATTCAGATTTTCAGAGATAACAATAAAATGCTAATTAAAAACATCCCCTCTTTCCTAAATAGAAGCATCTGTATAATTATGGACCGTTTTTACAGCACTAACCGAACAGATATACAAATCGCCGAGTATGATATATAACCGAGTTGAAATCATAATTGTAACCTAGTTTAATTATTGCATTCTACCTAAGGCTAAAAAAAAAAAAAAGAACAACAACAAAAAAGTAAGAAAAAAAAAAGGTATGTAATTCGGGTAGTTAGGAATGTGTTGATTCTGTTTATTCATCTGTCACACTGTGAATAAACTTTGAATGTTTAATAATTTTAGAAGCGCTTAAGCAATTATTTACCTTTTTGGCTCTAATCAACGATCGGTTATGCGCAAAAATGGAAGTTTATCACAAAACAACATTTCTTAAAAAAATCAACTATAATAATCTTTGAGAAAAAGAAAATTTGTCCGGGTGCCACACCATGAAGTAATAATTACGCTAGCATAATATTGCTTTCAATTCCCATCGGGTACCACATGTTCATGGCCTTGAGCCAGATTATCTTAAGTTTTGTAAATAACTATGCCCTGTCCCTATGTTGTATTGTAAAATTCTATGCAGGCGCGTGGTGTAATGGTTAGAGTCGTGGGAAATGGTCTAGTGGATCCGAGTTCAAATCCTGGACGTGGCTGTTTGCATTTCACATAGCGTTAATTCAGGGTCGGTTTAGCACAGTCGGTAGAGCCTCTGCCTAGGAATCACAAGGTTCCTGGTTTGATACCGGCTCTCGCCAACTCAGCGTATCAATAGTACAGGGATCTGATGATAGGTGTGGAGCGCCACACCTACCATCAATTCCTCACTTTATCGCACAGATCCCTGTGCTAGTGATACGCTGAGTTGGCAATGGCCGCTATCGAACCAGGAACCTTGTGGTTCCAAGTCGAACGCTATACCGACTGAGAAGCATACGAAATGGAATAGATATAGCAAACAGGAAGATAGCGTTACGACAATCTCTAAAGTAGGGAGACTTGGTTTTTACCTGCACCCCCCCCCAAAAAAAAAAAAAAAAATTCGGTATTTGTGGCTGGTGAGAAAATGATTGTACACGAGGCAAAACAAGTTCTGACTGAAAATAGATTATCTACAGTGATTAAGTACCTAATCCATTATTTCCTTCATTTGTTTGTTTTTTTGGACATTTGAAAAGTTGACAACACTGGGGGATTATCGTGTCGCTGGAGGGAAAGAAACAAAAATCCTTGTGAAAAGTCGCCTACCGTAGAGCGGTGGTTCGCAAATCAGGATTTGGTTTAACAAGTGCGATACCCACGAGGTGTAAACAGTTTTGTGCTTTTTTGGCTAAACGAGTCAAAACTTAAGAATTTATGGTGTTTGTTGTTGATTAAGAAGAAGCTCGTTTCATAAATCATTGGCGCTCCTTTTAGAGAGGCCTTTTGCCAGACTAGGATAAGAATAATAAATAATACATACTCCACCTATCGTAGTTCATTTGTTCGTCAATAAGAAGTTAGTTCTGCACCTAACTAGGACTCATTTTAGTGAAGCCTTGTACCAGACTAGGATAAGTATAATAAATAATATATACTCTACCTATGGTAGTTCGTTTGTTAGTTGATTAAGTTGTTTTGTAATTTATCAGGACTCCTTCTTGTGAATATTGTGCCAGACTAGGATAGGCATAATTAATATCTACGGTGGGTATCATAATGTGTTAGTTAGGAAATTCTTATTGTTTATTTCTCTGATTTCTTTTTAGATGAAGGTTGATACTTTGGATTATTCGGACTATTGTCCTCATCTTTATTGTTATCTACCCACTTTTCCACTGATGTGCCGACAAGAAATACCTGAAGAAGGTCGGAGGCCACATCGGTCCGAAACATTGTGTAGATAACAATAAAGATGAGGACAATAGTCCGAATAATCCACTTAACTCTTATTGTTTTTATAAATAAATTGCATGCTTTCTAATTAACGCTCGAATCTCACTGGGAAACAGCAGATCTTGTGCCAGACTTGGATAAGCAAGTATTTAGTCAACCCGTTCGCAACAGGTAGGATGTGACACAAGGTCGCAATTATGGAGCATCCAGCGAGGATCGAACTTGCTGTTCAGTAGTAGTAACGGATATGCGAGACTAGTTTGCTAACCATTACATCATGATGGGATACCCTTTGTATTAGTATTGTAAATGTTTTCATTAAATCATCATAATCTACTTCTGATATTCACATTGTCATTATAATCATAATCATCCATTCGGGGATCCATTACTAGTGAAAAGCGAGTTCGATCCTCACTGGATGCCTTATACTTGTGACCTTGTGTCACATCATACCCGGGCGAAAGGGTTGGGTAAATAGCTATTTATCCAAATCTAGCATAAGGTCTGCTGTTTTCCTGTGAGATTTGATCGTTGAAAGCACACCATTTATTTATAAAAAAAAACCATTAAGAACCTTTTAACAATTTACGATACCCTCCGTAAATACCCCCCATTCTTGTAACCTTGTGCCAAACCCTACCCGTGGTGAACGGGTTGGGTAGATAATTCGTCCTACTCCGCATAAGCCTAAAAGTGATACTTTTGTGTTTTTATCTTTTTTTTTCAATCAATGAAATTTTTTAAATTTATTTATTGAAATGTTATTTTGCATTCAACAATGAGTGCTTTTTACTCGAGCTAGACTAGGGAGATTGTTTTTGCATCTGAAGTGGAGCGCCACACCTACCATCGACTCTCCTCTTTACTGCACAGATCCAAGCCATGCACTGAGTTGGCGAGAGCCGGTATCGAACCTGGAACTTTGTGGTTCCGGTGAGGATGCTCTACCGAGATCTCATATAATAATAATAATAATAATAATAATAATAGTAATAATAGTAGTAGTAGTTAGTAGTAGTAGTAATTAAATAACCAGGAAAAGAGATTGGAATATCAATGGAAGGACTGAGTTCGTCCTGAACACAACATTACTGAGATTGGCTAGAATACTGAGTAGGCTAAGCTGACTTGCTGTCACTTGGCCTACAGTGAAGGTAAAAACCACCAGCTTGAAAAAACTCTCAAAGACAAACTACTGTGTTTGTCTTTGAGACAATAACCTGAAGAAAAAAGAAAGACTGGACGAACTAAAGATTTAAAGAAGTATTCAAATCATCCAAAACACGGCTAAGATACTTAGAAGAGTCCTGGAGATCTTACGGGACTTGCTGTCACTCAGACTCCTGTGAAAAACCATCTGTTAGAGCTGGTGTGACAAAAAATCGCAATCGTAGTAAAATGATAATAACAACAACATAACTACAATAATAACAACACAACCGGTTAGCATTAGTATTTTTCTACACACACACACACATGCGAGAGAGAGAGAGAGAGAGAGAGAGAGAGAGAGAGAGAGAGAGAGGGGTAGCGTAGTCATGCGCAAAACTAGCGGTTGACTAAAAATCCCGAAAACCAACTGACGATCAAATTCCTTTACGGACTGCATTGTCAATAAAAATTAGAGCGCCTTTTTTTTCTGCGTGTTTAGACCAAAAAGAAAAATACATTTCATTTAAAAGTTATTAATTCTTCCGTACTAAGTGTATTTAATGTTTTTTGATATTGATTTCTAAGAAGAAACTGTTATAAGCCCTAAATACTGTTTTTTTTAGTATACATAAAAAGCGGCTATGTTTGCAAAATATTTGAGCGAAATTGAGCGAATTAATTGTTTAAAATGTATTAAAAATAAATTACATATGTAATATTATTTTGCTTTTTTCTTTTTTTTACTGATGCCCATGGTTTTTTTTACTTTTCGATTTAGACCAAAAATTAACCTTAAATAATCAATTTAGTTAGTTTTAATTCGTTTTTAAAATGAAAAAGAAATTGGTTGATCCTAATATATATATATATATATATATATATATATATATATATATATATATATATATATATATATATTTAAAAACATCCATTACCTTTTGAACAAAAAAACTCTTTTTCTCTTCTTTTTATCATATTGTCTTCAAGAAGGTTTTATATAAACCGAAACGTCTAAACGTCGGTATTACCACCAAAGCAATAAACTTACATCCAGTGTAACATCCTGTATTTGGCTACATTTTTACACACACACACACACACACACACACACACACACACACATATATATATATATATATATATATATATATATATATATATATATGTTATTTATCTTTTATTTCATTTTATTTTTATTGATGTCAGGTGTTTAAAAGAGGCTGGAACGGTAAGATATATAATAATAATAATCAAAACAAAAAATAAAACTAATAAAAATAACAATCATTTCAATACATCAGCTCCATTTTTCCGGTAGATAAATAAAAAAAAGCGTTGAAATTATTGTCATAAAAAAGGGGCATCTTGATGAGGGGGTGAGGGAAAGATAACTTTCAAAAAGTTATAAAATCTTGATACTTTTTTTTAGGAAGGCGGAAAAGGAGAAGAGGGTGGAGGGGGGAATTGAGTGTCAAGAGAACTTTTTTGTTGTTGTTGTTTCTTTGGCACATCCGGTTTTGCTCTCCCCGAGATGTGGGCATATGGTTATGACGTCACCGCACCAATGGCTGTAACTACAACAAGAACGGGTAGTTGGAGAGACAAAGAGAAAGTTTCCGTAGAAACTGATTATAAACTTCTATCTATCTATCTATCTATCTATCTATTATCTTATTTATTCATTTTTTTAAAAAATTGGGGGGGGGTATTTTCTAGTTGGTAGTACCCGAATCTTTAAAACGGAAAAGTCATCTTCCGTTACCTACAAGATAAAGTTTCCGTAGAAACTTATTAAAACTTCGATCTCTCTCTCTCTCTCTCTCTCTCTCTCTCTCTCTCTCTCTCTCTCTCTCTCTCTCTCTCTCTCTCTCTCATTTCAGGAATTAAAAATATATACATTGGACTTCATTTCATATTCCACTAACACCTGTTCAGTAGACTGGTAAAAATTTACGCCCCTGAATTCATAGTCTACCAAGCTATTGATTCTAAAAACTATCTTAAAATATTAATCTTTCCTTCTTGGCAACAAAACGTTTTATGACAAACTGCTGGTAACAGATCAAACTTGATAAATGACGTCGATGATTTTCTTCCTGATTCATTTATTACAAAAAAGTTATTTAGATTTATACATACTATCTGTCCTCTGATAATGTTTTAATTTGATGATAAGTCCGTAGTTTTAACCTCAAGTATCTAAATAATGTACTACTGCATATGGTACTACTAATTGTAGTAGTAGTAATAATAATAATAATAATAATGATAATAGTAATAGTAGTTATAGTAGTTGTGATTGCAGTATGTCTGTAAAATGTAAAGTTAAAGGAACCACTTTTAAACAAAATAAACATGTTGACAAAGAAAGTAAATATTGTTTGTTTGTGTGAACAAACATGGTTGTTTGAAGTTGAAGCAAATTTATTTATTTATTTATTTTAGTGAAACTGAAGATAAACGTAATTCGTAAATACGAGCTTTTCTATCACGTGGTATTTAATGAAAACAAAACAAAGCAAAACAAAAAACAAAGTTTCCTTCTGTTAAATTTACGTCTCAGGTTTTTTGTGGAACTGGGAAGTTTTCTTTCTTTCTTCTTTCTTTCTTTCTTTCTTTCTTTCTTTCTTTCTTTCTTTGCAGCTTTATTTACACAGCTACCGACCGATTTATTTATATTTTCACACCAGGTGTATCTGGTGGTCACCGAGTGACAACATCTCTCTCTCTCTCTCTCTCTCTCTCTCTCTCTCTCTCTCTTTCACTCTCCCCCTCTCTTTGTCACTTTCTTTCTCATCATATATCCAACACCTACCTCAACACCCTCACAGTTTTAAGCACTGTCGTGGTCTCTGTATTGTCTCAGCTCTTAATTTAATCATTTTTTTAAATAATTTGGAACAACCTCCCCCCATTTTCAAGGGGCCTTTGGAACCTCTCTATTTTTACGATTATTCCGGACTTATCATATCCCCTTTTCTTATTCTTTTGTAATCGTTGAGTTTTCAAGCCATTGAAGGTAAAGTGACAGCAAGTCTGTGAATGTACATCTTCTGCTTATCTTCTGCATTTCCACACTTTTCCATTTTGTGCATAAATTTATTTCTATTAATTCAGCTACAGTTAAGAGAGTGATTCATGATTGATTTATATTCAGTCTGGCGCTACACAGTCTTAAGAAGATATGCGGATTATCTGCTAAGTTGATACATCATAACAAATAATGAAATTCTAAAACACGTCCCCGTATCAATATCATTTACTCATTAGTAATTTTCAATGGGAATCGCGTGACAACAAGTCTCTTAAATACTCCATTATTCTTCACAGTATTCTTGTTGATTTTTGTAATGTTCTCATCTGGATATGTCCTCTTTTGTCCAGTTTAGGAAGTGTCCAGAATACCTTACTATTCAACGAGTATATATCTATTTTACTGTTTCATCTCATCTTCTGAATTCTTTTTGAACTCTTCAGTAATTCTTTCCTGATTATTATACTCCTTTGTAGTTTTTACAGCAGTAGAATCTCCTGGCATTCACTGAAGTCTAAGTCCAGTCGGTAAGGGATTTAGAATACACCGACTGCACCTCTGCAGAGGAGTAAGACCCTCTAGTGGGGCCACCTGTGATGCTTCAGGCTGAATCCTTGGTGGCTGAACAGTCCATGACATGCAACACTCCCCTTTGACTCTTAGGCTAGACAGGCGGTCAGAGAGGTCTCCTCCGATCAATGACCCATATATGATTGGCCCAACCCTATTGCCCTTATGGCAAGTTCCAGCCCTTCTTTATCAAATATATGCTAGAAGGCGGTGGCTGAGTGTCTTGGTATGACATTAAATTTTATCTGATGGAAAGTGTTACAAGGTTCCGATGCTGTGGAGTTTGGTATTAACTAATAACTAATGGTATCCGTTTTGACTGTATAATGTTCCACTAAAAATGATAAAAACTTGGCACCTTTGATCTATCAGGAAATTATGTTTATAAAAAGTGTCGGAGTTACTTATTCATGGGTGATACTATATTCCTATGGGGGAAGATCCTTTGGCGTAGTGGCTAACGAGTTGGATTGTAACATCGCAGTAAACGAGTTCAAACCCCAGCCGCGTTATCACATTCACCTTTGAACTAATACACTTGTTAAAGTCATGAACATCATCACCTCCAGATGTGGGTTAAACAGAACCACTACTGTTCTTCTTCAATGATGGCTTTGGCATTAAATAACCCACGAAGTTTGATAGGCTTTTAAACAAAGAAACCAAACCCTGTATTTCCATATTAAAAAGAAAAAAACATTTTTTGTAAATAATACCTATAGTAAAAAAAAAAGGTTAATTCTACGGAGTAGCCTATTGTCAGTATTTGTCGAACAGCTAGGGAGTCTATCCCCCTTTCGCTTGCACTAGACCAGAGAGATTGTTTTGCTGAGGTGGAGCACCTAACATACCGTCAGCTCTTAGATGATTTACTGCACAGATCAGATTACTCAAGCTGTCCTACATATACGGTAGGTTGGTGAGGATTGGTATCGAACCCGGAAATTTGTGATTGCTGAGGTGAATGCACTACCGACTGAGCTAAACCTGCTCCTAATATCTATCATAAGATTATTTACAATGAAGTTTATAGTAAAATCATTGACAATAGAATTACGATTTATTCTGTCAGTAAGATGTTCCTTACTTCCTAGTTATTGTTTCGTATTCAAGTTTTGCGATGCATCCTTACAGTAAAATTATTTGCAATGTACTATTGAGTAACTTCCCTTACAATACATTTTTATAGTAAAACCATTATTAATGAACTTATTATTATTATTTTAGTATTTTAGATACCAACGTTAGCCAATGGTCTTTCACTGCGGTCTGAGTGATAGTAAGTCTCCTCGTGTTTCCATGACTCTTCTGAGTATGTTAGGCGATCTTAACAATGATGTTGTTTGGATGGTCTCGATTCTTCTCCCGATTTCCAGTTCCATCAATCTCTTGAGAACCGTTTCAAGGGCACAAACACTCATGTTCCACAATGTTTTTAGTTCTCTGAAAAGTATTTGTCTTTCTGTTCGTATTATTAGTATGTGAAGATTCTGGTGCACAGATTGTTATGGGCACAACCGTCAGCCCCGTGTTTCATGGTTTCTGACCACTGCCACCTTTTGATATCAGACATCATAGTTTTCCTGGCGGTACGAGATCGTGTCTTCAAGAAGACCAGTGCCCCAACAAGCTTATTAGCGTGACGTCACATACATTCTTTGAATAAATTTCCCTAAAGTCAATCAATTATTTTGATATCAAAGAGTTTTTGCTTTTCTATACTTTATTTTATTTGGAGACGCGCAACGAAACGAGTTCAGATCCTGGACGATACTGTTTGCATTTCACATAGCGCTAGTACCCTTGGGAAAGGTATGAATCCAACTATTTCCCCTCCAGCTATGGGTAAAATAGTAAGGCAGACTTGGCCCTTTAACATTGCTTAGGCAACCAGTCTAGGATAAGAACATTTTAAAATTCAAACCTGTTAAACTCCGCTTAAGAAATTGACCTTGTGTCTCATGCGGAAGGGATGGTAGGTGTGGCGCTCCACCCCAGACACTGAAAACAGTCTTCTTTGTCTAGTGCTAGTGAAAAGGGGATAGACTCCTTCGCTGTTAGGCTGATACCGACTTTATGCCACCCCGACGACTTTTTGTTATGTAGCACCAATAGCTCAAATGTGGAGAGACTGACTTCCTCGAAAATCAGCTTTCGAAGTTATGATGGTTATCTGGATTCGAACGTCGATCTCTGGTGTCAGCAAAAACTGAATCCTTAACTCACCCCCCACCCCACCAACTAATATTTCAACATTTTTGCATAATCTATTTGACAACCGGATGCTCTTCAGTACGTCAGTTGGTAAAGACTTGTGAATGAACATATCTATCCAGATGAAAACCAAATGTTTTAGTTTCAAGTTTTTTTTTTCTTGTAAAACTATACTTGCAGTGAGCGCTCTTAGCATAACAGTTATCGTCGTACGAAATTGGACTCGGCGAGCCGAGTTGAAATCCAGAACAAGGTTATTTGCGTTTCGCTTAGCGCTAAAGCTCTTCTCCCTTCACCACTGATATGGTTAAATCGTCTGGTAGACTGGGCTCTTTAGCCTTGGCACAATAACTAGTCTAAGCAAAGGACAAAATTCTGAATGCAAACCAGCTATACTCAGTTTAAAGATTGACCTTGTGTCGCATCCTGCTCGTGTCGGAGGGGTTGGGTAAATGCATATACTTGTATTGTAACACACATACATATGAAATAGCTCAATCACACTCCCCACACACCCACACACCACACACACACACACTATATATATATATATATATATATATATATATATATAAGCAAGTAGGAATTTCTGCCCTGACAAAAGTTGATTGATGCTTTTGTGAAGAGCGTTTTCGATGCCGTTAGCCATGAAGCACACCCACATGCACACACACACACACACACACACACACATACTCACACATATATATATATATATATATATATATGTGTGTGTATGTGAATGAGAGAGAGAGAGAGAGAGAGAGAGAGAGAGGGGTAGCTCAGTGGGTAGAGCATCCGCCTAGGCAACCATAAGGTTCCGTGTTTGATAGTAAGTAGGAGTGGCGCTCCATCTCAGACGCCAAAACAATCTCTCTGGCTTAGCGCTAATGAAAAGGGGATAGACTCCTTCGCTGTTCGGCTGGCAATAGTCCATTGACTTTACTATTTTAATTTTTATCCGGTAAAAGAAGTAAATACAGCACGTTGGTTAAAAAATAATACAAAGAAAGAAACGATATTGGATTCGAATGTGTAAGCAATTAACCAAAATGTGATACATATAGAAAGTATTGTCTAGGATTTGGTTGCGCAAAGGACATATGAAAAGAAAAACACAATCACTTATTTTTTCACTTCCTCAAACTGCTTCAAGACCAATAATATAATTTGATTTGGCGAGGGTCAGTATCGAAATCCGGGACCTTGCGGTGCCTAGCCGGTTGTTCTACCGACTGAGCGAAACTGGCCAGGATTAAGATTGTTTAAAAAAAGAATCTCCAAAAACCGCTCGTTTAAGACAAACTTTAGTGTGACCAACAGTTTCACGAAATACCTTTCTATTGTTAGAATTGTTTTTAAAAAACGATTTTAATCGTGGCTTTCTATTTAGATTATTGAGCACTATACGATAAAAACAACGTGAGTCGGATGTAATTGTTTAAAAAAGTATATGCAAACTCTCTCTCTCTCTCTCTCTCTCTCTCTCTCTATATATATATATATATATATATATATATATATATATATATGTATATTCGTGACCGATGTTGAACATGTTAATTTTCTGATATAGCCTCTTTTCGAAAAGACATGTATATGGCTATTTGGGGGGTTATTTACTCAGCTTAGCAGAGTTGTGCCCCAAATGCCAGAAGTATGGGGCACCCAGTGAGAATCGTAGCCACTACCTATGATATGCTAATCTAGGTTCCCCATTTGGCTATTTGAGAATGAATGAAGATAATATTTTGTCACAAGAAGAAAAAAAAAAGAATAAATAAATAGATAAATTCATCGTGTGGCTATGCACCCGTTGGTTGAACGCGTATGACAAACCCATGAGTAATTCAAATCGTTCGAGTTAAGCAAATACTGCCGTATACAAATAAAACAAGCACACCTCACGTGGTGTAATGGTTAACAAGCTAGATTCACAAACCATTGTTAATAAGTTCGATTCTCATTGGGCGCCCCATAATTCCTACCTTGTGCCACATCTAAGCCAAGCTTAATAAATAGCTATACCCAGGATAAGCTAGGAGCAACCCATGTGGTGTAATAGTTAGTCTGTGATTGTTTCCAACGGCACATCACCCCGTCTAGGGTTATTTTATGCCTAGATATTAGGGAATTGCGTTAATTTTCATTTAGTTGTTTTTCTAAAAGTCGGTTATATGGTATCAAGTATTCCTATACAATACAAAGAATTTGCTTACAGTTGTATGTCTCCAAGTACTCCTAATACTAATAAGTATGACCAGCGCGTACTATCCCTGAACCCTCCGATTAGAGGTGACCAAAGCCTCCTTGGGGACTGCGGAAGAGCGGATTTCATATATTTTTTATGAGTATTACTTTATTAAATTTGACACGTAGTAATGTAGGGGTTCATATATTTTATATAAATACTACTTTATGAACATTGACGTAGTATAGTAGGAAGGTGTATTATAAATTCGAGTTGAGGCATATGACCCTAGCACCAGTCCTGCTAATAATTATATGGTTTCAAGTAATTATATCTATTTGATAATAATCATTTATTTGCACACAGTAATAGGGTTTCAGATATCTAATAATAATCCTTTATGAACAATTATAGCCTTAAGTAACGTTCTTGATACAAATGATTTACAGTTATAGTTATTTACTAAGCTTAGCTTAGTTGTGGCACAAGGCCAGAAGTGTGGGGCGCCCAATGAGAATCGAACTGACTAACAATGGTCAGCGAATCTACGTGAGATGCCCAATTTACAGTTTTATGGCATCAAGTATTCCTCTCGAATACGAATCATGTTGAAACATGTCTCTTCGGGCCATAAATGTGATCCTAACAGGTACTACCACATCGAGTCAGAATAGACCTGGGAGTAATCTCTCTCTCTATATATATAAAGGGCAGTTGGTGTGTATGTATGTATGTACGTATGTATGTATGTATGTCCGGATGAGACTACGAAAATAAAACAATTAATGACAAAGTAAATATATATACACATTAAAATATCACCGGTTCTTGCTTTTTGTAATAAATTATAAAGATTTGATTTATATTCGAAGATATTTAAAAATTAAAATATACATAGAAATAGCATTGAAATTCTACTTGAAAATGTCTCGCATTTGTAAATCTCAGAAATAAACAAATCAATACACCAGTTTCCTTCCTCTCTACCCAGGCGACGATGGGTAGCCGCTTCTAGTCTATATGTAAATATAGATAAGAGATTTATTTTAAACTTTTAAAATCCCGGACATCGATGGGTAGCTCTGCTAATTGCTATGAAGGGGTACTCCACACTCTTCAGATCATCAAAACTGGAACCTTACCATCAGATGCAGTTGAGTGTCATTCTGCAAGTGATACAGTCAGAGTATATTCTAAGCCCCGCCGACAAGCGGGAATCTGATTTTTATATCAATCAAATATTCAGATTCGGTATTTAACCCACCTGTTCACCACAGGTAGGATATGGCAAGGTCGACAGTTGTGGTTAACGAACTGGACTACAACATCGTAATAACCGAGTTAGAACTCCATTATTGCATTCACTTTTAGACAAATACACTCGGTATGCAACCCCTCATCCTCCCTAGCTATGAGTTAAATAATACCACTACTATTCTTCTACAAGGATGACTTTTGCATTAAATAACCCATGAAGGTTGAAATGCTATTAAACAAAGTAACCAAACTTTAGTGACGAATCCTATTAAAACCTCTTTTTACGAACCTTGGATTTTTTGAGGTGGGGGGTACTGTATGAACCCAGGTTGATGACCGCTGCACTAGGTTAGCTAAGTCTGACACAAGGTTAGATTAGGGGAGCACCTGTGAGAAATTAACTCTGCATTAAGATAAGACAAGCTCGGTAACTTATAGTATGTTAGTAAGCGGCCGAGCACAACTTTTGTAGTATAAAACTGTGATTTCCTTCTCTCGATTATCAAGAAGAAAAAAGAAAAGAAAAAAGAAAAAGAAAAAGAAAAAGAAAAAGAAACAACAAAAAGCAAAAAAAAAAAAAAATGTGATGCGGAGTAGAAACACGAGAAATCATAGCTGGCCTTTGTTGGTATACCCACATAACCCCCTCTCTCTTTCTCTCTTTCTCTCTTTCTCTCTCTCTCCCTCCCCCCTCTCTCTCTCACACACACACTTTGTCTCTCTGTCTATCTCTTGCTCTAACTCACGCACTCACTCTCTTTTTCACTCTCTCTCTAACACACACACACACACACACACACACACATACACTCTCTCTCTCTCTCTCTCTCATTCTCTCTCATTCTCTTTGTTCTTTCTATGTAAAGGGGCCCGTGCATCACCCCACCCTCTTTCCATTTAACCGGGAGCACCCAAGTGCTACACAGCTCTCCTCATTTTTTCGACGAGAACTCAGGCGATTTTTGTAGTAGAAGTAGTAATAGTATTCGCCGTCGTAATAGCGACGAAAGTTTGCGCGAAATAAATAGAGAAGCGTGTTTTTTTTTACTTTTTTTCTTTTCTTGTTTTTTTTTCTTTTCTTTTTGCATTGCCTTTCGACATTACAAAATGATTGTACGCATTATTGAATACAGATTGTTATCTTTTACTCCCCCCCCCTTTATGGTGATACTTATTTCTTTATTTATTTTCTTACTTTTATATTGGGCTTTATAGAGTTGGCGGGATGGCAAAGGAATGTTTGTAACTTTGTTGAGAGTTGCAATAGATGAGGTTAAAAACACACGGTTAACACATCATGTCAAGCACGTTGTTGAGTCCAGGTTAACAGTGCGCTAAGGGTAACCCAAAACAATCTCTTCGTTTTTATAAGTGTCTTTCAGTCTATTAGAAATGTTCCAATTATGATAGGTAAACGTTTATAAAATTTGATATTCATGAGTTGTAATAGTTAAGGAACGAAATGAGATTCCCACTAGTGCTCCATACTTCCGACCTTGTGCCACAACTAAGCTAAGCTTAGTAAATAAAAAAGGTAAGTAAAGTCGTCGGGTTAGCCTAGAGTCGGTATCAGCCAGACAGCGAGGGAGTCTATCCCTTTTCACTAGCGCTAGACCAAGAAGATTGTTTTTAGTGTCTGAAGTGGAGCGCCACAACTACCATCAGCTCCTTACTTTACCCGATCCAAACTGTGATACGCATACGCTGAGTTGGCGAGGACCGGAATCGAACCAGGAACCTTCTGGTTTTTAAGGAAGACGCTCTACCGACTGAGCTAAACCGGCTCTTTGTAAATAACTGTCTTTTTCTTCTTTATAGTATTGTAATCTTTGGCCAGTTAGTTGGTTGGCTGATTGGTTGGACTTTACAGCATGTCAACCCTTGGATTATTTTATGCTGAATACGTTTTGTTTTGCTCATTCTTGTTGGGTTTCATTTTTTTTCAAAACTTCATTTTTAAATACATTTTAAAACTCATTTTTGATCTATTTAACCCATAGATGGGACCTTAACAGGTACTACCGCTTCGGGACAGGGTGGACTTGGGAGTAATGACGATGAAGGGGCACTCCAAATGCAGTTTAACGCATACCCAGGACACATCAACATCATAGATATTAGCACAAAGTCAAGAAACTTTAATAATAATAATAATAATAATAATAATAATAATAATAATAATAATGATAATTCCAGCAGATCACTGGGTGAAAATGAAAGAAAATGAAAAGTATAGACAAACACCTTGACCTTGCTAGAGAATTGAAAAAAAACCCTGTAGAACATGAGGGTGGAAGTGATACCAATTGTAGTTGGTGCACTTGGGACCGTTTGCAAAAATTTAAAAAAAAACGTCTTTTAAATATAAAAAAAGAATGAATACCAGGATAAATATCACAACCTTGCTTGAGAACAAAAAATGTAAAATATGAAAGTAGATTTTGTATCTATCATTTGTCCTACATAGAAGACCCCCCCCAAAAAAAAAACACATTGCAAAAAGATAAAGGGAATTTGAAATCAGACGATAAAAAACGAAGCAGATGACAGTATTACTAAAAACCAGTAGAAATACTGCGGAGAGTGCTGGAGTACGAAAGGAGCCTTGCTGCCAGTTGATCTCCAGCAAATGTCACTTGACATACTGGTCGGAAAATTCATTAAAACATTGTAAAATACCAAAACTTGCCCAAGATCTGAAGAAGCTATGAAATGTGAGTCTAATGGTCGTCCCCATAGTAATTAGCGCACTGGTAATTGTACCAAAGACCTAGAGGCGAAATGAGAGAACTAGAGATTCGAGAAAGTGTTGTTAACGGTGATAGAAATTTGAGGAGATGCTTGAAAAGCACAGAAAATAAAACTGGAAATATAAACATTGACGTTTTAACATTTTGTTTGTAGATCTTAATAATGATTCCAAATGAAATACAATGGACACATCATATACAATTGCCTGCAAGCTCATATTAGAATTTGGAGAGTTATATATGTATTTGTTGTATAAAATATTCAAATGTGGCACAAGGCCAAAAAACGGGGGTAGGGATAAGGATGATCATCTCTATCCTGACTTTTACCTGAATCATAATACAATTTTTCATTCACCATAAAACCAATTTTCACTATAAACACCAAAACTTACCAGTCTCTCAATGAAAAACCTACACCTAAACCCATATTAACTTAGTCGAGGCAGGGGGAATGTTGATATTTGTTTACAATTAAAAATCCCAATGAAAAATTGAAAAAATAAAAAAATAAAATTCATGATGAAAATAAAATGATTATTAGTATGGATTCCCCCACACTTAGTATTATGACAATATATAACACTTGTCTCGCAGGCCAATTCACTACTGTAAAGAGCGCCCTGCCAAATAAAGCCTTGTGTCAAACTTTGAATTATCAAAATACACGGGTCTGTGTATACCAATGTTTCCTAACGTTTTATTCTTTTTACGTGGATGTCCATTGAAAAAACTTAGATGCTTTCTAAAGTAAAAAGTAAAGTCATCGGGATAGCCTAATGTCGGTATCAGCCAGACAGCGAGTGAGTCTATCCCCTTTCACTCGCACTAGACCAGGAAGATTATTTTCTGGCGTCTGGGGTGGAGTACCACACCTATCATCAGTTTCTCACTTTACCGCACAGATCCCTGTGCTACTCATACGCTGAGTTGGCGAGGGCCGGTATCAAACCAGGAACCTTGTGGTTCCTAGGCAGATGCTTTACGGAGCTAAACCGACCCTATTCTACCGCTCCAAATTATACCCTGATATAAGTTACCGCCCCCTTACAACTCCTAACGCCCCCTTAATTATGGGACGGTGCAGACCCCGTTGGGAAATACAATCATGAGTGTCATCATTTATGGGTGGATCTGCTTCAGTTTGTTCGTTTGAAAGATGATGGCTGTTGATCCGCAAATATATATATATATATATATATATATATTATATATATATATAAAACAATAAATACCCCCACAATGGTTGATATGTCATTAAACAAAATAATCAACTAACTTATTAAGTCATATATCAATACATTCAACAGTTGTAAGAGAGAGGTTGGATATCCTTATAAACTAGTGATACAAGACTTTTTGAATTCGAACTAAACTCCCCCGCCCCTACCATAAAAATAATTTCAGTCATTGTTTTATAATTCATAAGGAAAGCGGACCTCATTAAGGAAACCTGGTGTATACCGTTTTTGAGAGACAAAAGTCAAACCTTTACCCATTCGCTCTCAAGTTTTTGACGTTGTAAAATCTCGAGTTAATTTTGTTTATAAACTCATGTTTTTCTATTTAACCCATAGATGGGACCCTAACAGGTACTACACTCCGGGTCAGAGTGGACCAGGGAGCAATGGTGATGAAGGGGTGCTTACATTCCCCAAACCTCCAAAACTGGAACCTCACCATCAGATAGAGTTTAACGTCATTCCCAGGACATGTAGACCCTCAGTCACCGCATTCTATCACCCATATGATAAAAAGGGTTGGGGCTTGCCATGAGGGCAATAGGATTGGGAAAATCATATAGGTGTTAGGGCTTGACGTGACCAGCAGATTGATCGGAGGGGGCCTCTCCGACCGTCCGTCTAGCCTAAAGAAAGGGCCATTGGGGGGAGTCTTACCACTCTGCAGAGATGCAGTCGGTGCATTATAACGCCCCAGCCGACAGGGTGGTGGCACAAAAGGAATACAAGAGTAGGTACGACTGTGTGCAAAGGGCGATCCATAGGGAATTGTGCAAGAAATAAAATTTCACGATACAGACAAATATTTTTGAGGGACAAAGCAGAATCTGTCCTATCAACTGAGACCCATAGAATTCTCTGAGATTTTGTGACATAAATGGTTTACCCAATCCAAAATGCTAAAACCCTGTTTTTCTGACTATTTACCCATAGCTAGGGAAGGAGAACAGATAAATTCAAGCCTTCCACAAGGGCATTAGCGCAAAGTGAAACGCAGTCTCGTCCTGGATTTGAACTCGATTTCATTGTCTATAACGATAAGCGTTACGATAAGAGCGCCCTCTGCTTTAGTCTCTTAACTTTGTCTCCAATTCGTGCGACTTCCGGTACTTGATGCTATTTCCGGAAACGTGCTGCATCTTTCTTGATCAGAGGTGTTCTAAGCTTTGTGGGTGTGGCCCAGGAACCACTATGACCTCAAGATCAGTTTTGACACTGTATATTTACCAACCTCTCCGCACGAGCAGGATGTAACACAAGGTCAATTTTTTAAGCGGGGCTTAACAGGTTTGAATTCAGTTTTACTTTCCTCGACTCGTTACCAAACCATGGTTAAAGAACCCAGTCTGCACTACTATTACCATAGCTGGAGGGAGAGTAATAGGATGCATACCTTTCCCGAGGGTATTAGCGCTATGTGAAATGCAAGCAACTTCGTCCAGGATTTGAACTCTGGTTGACGAGTCCATTTCTTACGACTCTAACCATTTCACCACGCACCACAGTTTGACATTGTAATGCTTTATTTCTGTTACAGATATATCCACATAACCGATACGTACTAGTCTTGAACTCCCACCTATGTACCCTTCTTGAAGTAGATTTCTTTAGAATCAGAAGATTTTAACGACATGTCAACTCGTCTAGAGTTATTTTATGCTTTGAGGTTTGGGAATTGCGTTTATTGTACATTGATATCCACATTTTCTACGAAATTATTTCTTAGCAGTTATTGCACACAGTTATATGATATCAAGTTGTTGTCGACATCTTTCCGTCTACGAGAGACCATAGAATAGTGTCCAATTTTTCTTTAGTGGAACTACGTAGCCTGGGCGAGTTGATATGGAGGATGAGCTGTTGCCCAAGCAGCAAATCCCTTCTCTCCAAACTGTCGCTGTGATCCAAATGAAAGGTAAGGCACCAATGCAGTTTTGACAGCGGCAGTGTCGCAGGAGTTGCTGAGTAGCACTGGAGTTCAGCATCACACCAGACTTCAAATATTCCTCATGCTTAGTAGGGCGAACGCTTAGTACACCACTACCGTACGGCGGGTTTCATATATATTTCTAAGAATACTACTTTATTAAAATTGAGATGTACTATACTTGTGGTTCATGTATTTTCTATGGCAAACATTAAGAATCAAACTCACTGGCAGTGTTCTGCTTAACTTACTTGCTAACCATCAGTGTCACGTGGGGGTACACCGCATCTGGCTTATGTCATCAGTAAACCAACCGAAGAAATGTGTGTCCGTGTGGACCTACGTGCATCATTAATTTTGTGTGTCATATTTTGTATTCATGTACGTGTGACGACTTGTGTGACCCGACTCACATATAAACTTTCATAACGGCAGAAAATGCTGCGACCAATCCTAAAATTACATTTTGTTAATTTGCTAACGAGACAAATCATAACACACTTTCCGTATCAAGCAATCAATCATAATCTTATTATAATGGAGATTCGGTCTCTGTCTGTCTGTAACCGAACTATGTCACTGCTCAGGTCACAATACCCTCAGGAATTGTGTAAGTTTATCAATGGGTATTTAATTTATGAATTGTCATTAATACATCGAATAAATCTTATTTAAAAATGATGTCTACTATGAAAATTCATGTTAGATTTGCCGAGAACAGCCCATATTATTAGTGTGTTTAAAATCCTGCAATGTGTGTTATATATCACTAAGAAATAAAGGTTTACATAATATATGCTGTTGTTAATTTGCATACGGATCTAATACCGGGTTTGATAGATAATTACTTGATCTTTAATATTATTGTTTTATTCTCCAACGTATTAAAATCAATCTTATGAATGAATTTATACAGAAACCATTTATAATATGATTAGAATAAATGTAATCATTTTATGTGTGCTCTTTAATTTCATTAGTCTTTCTAATTTAACATATTTCATTACAACCTTACATACTTACGCACGGAGGGTGCATATTCTTGCTAGTAATTATAGTGTACACAACGCAGTTAATGAACTCGACGCGCTGCGTTCGAACCCTAGATGAGGCTGTTAACGCTACACTTGGCGCTAATGTCCCTTGCGAGAGGCATCCATCCATCTCTTCCCCGACTGGGAAAGGCTGGAGCATTTTAGTCCCTGAAATCAAAATCTGAGTCGTGCGGAGAATCTGTAAGGCGGCAGTGCACCATTCTTCTATTAGGAGATCATTCCAAAAGTGTGGACGACCAGTCACACCCAGTAGTCTTATATTTTACTCTCTGTTTAGGGACAAAAGAAAGGGATCATTCCTTTCCTTTTAATGTTTTTTCTCTCTTACATGTCCCATTTTCATGGTGTCTTAATCGGTCTTAGTTAACTTTATTCTCCTCGATACTTAACTCTGTTAAGCGAGGGGCGAACCTTGTCAGCTAGATAACTTTTTTCTATCCCCCCCCATCCATTGTTTTCTTATTCTTTTCTTCTTTTAATTGATAATGAACAAAATATTTGGCGTTTTTGAAGTATATATATATATATATATATATATATATATATATATATAGTGAAAAAAAGGAAAGAAGAAAGAAAAAAGTGAAAAAAAGGAAAGAACAAAAAAAGAAAGAACTGAAAGAAAGGAAAGGAAGAAGGAAAGAAAGAAAGAAAGAGCGACAAACAAGGAAAGAAAGAAATTATGCAAGAAAAAAGAAAGAAAGGATGAAGGGAGAGGTAGTGAGTGAGTGAGTGAGAGAGAGAGAAAGAGAAAGAGAGAGAGAGAGAGAGAGAGAGAGAGAGAGAGAGAGGGAAAAGAAGAAGAAAAAGAAAGAAAGGAATAAAAGGTAACTAGAAATAACGGACTACTTATCAGGTAAACAACTTCAGCTGTTGACGTCGAATTACACGCAGATTTTGCGTCACTTAAGGTAACGCAGGGGCGTACTGAGTGGTTGAGAAATCGGGCAGTGCCCGAGGGTCGAAAGTAACGAGAGGCTCAAGTAGCTAATGTCTAATTTTTGAAGTGCCCTCCAATGAATCAATATATTCTAGCTAAATATCTTTTAACAGTACGGGTCCCTGCTGTTCTATTAATACAGTCTGAATGGTCGGCACATACTACCCACTGTTTAGGACCCCCACAAGGGTGGGTTTCACATATTTTCTATGAATACTATTTTTTGAAAATTGACATCTAGTACAGCGGGAGACCTATATCATGGATTGGGTTGGGGCGTATCTATGATTCGGGGGGTATCATAGAGTCGTGAATGGAGGCAGGAGAAGCACCGGCCCTGACAGTCCAGTAATACTTAAAATAAACCTCTCGGTTGATTTTTTATATTTTTTGGAAACATAGAACTTTAGAAACAAATATCTGAATTAGATTGTAGATATTTACCAAACCCGATAGCCACGGGTAGGATGTGACACAAGGTTGCCAGTATGGGGCACCCAGCAAGGATAGAACTCGCTATTTATGGATTTACGAGTCTAGCTTGATAACCATTACACCACGATAAGACGCACTTTCGACCCAACCCGATCACCATGAGTAGGATGTGACACAAGTTCGCAAGTTTAGGACATCCGGTGAGGATCGAACTCGCTATTCAGTTGTAATGAATCTGTCAGACTGGCTAACGATTATCCCACGATGGCAAGCCCTGTCCGATTAAGATTGTATATAATTCTATGGAATGAATGGTTGCGTGGATGGAAGCAAAGACACTTTTTTTTTGTCTTAACTCCCAGTTATACTATGGTTAGTTGGCTGTTTTTTTTTGTTTTAAGGCATAACAACACTTTTTAATTATCTACATTATTCAAACTATTGTCCTCATCTTCATTGTTATCTGTACAAAGGTTTCGCCCGATGTGCCCTCCGGCCTTCTTAAGGTATTGCTTGTCGGACTCGGGAGGGCCGGAGGGCACATCGGCCGAAACGTTGTACAGATAACAAGGAAGATGAGGACAATAGTCCGAATAATGCAGATAATACTAATCATCAAGACTCATCTTAAAAATTTCAGAGAAATAGAACACTTTTCAAGTTATTTAATGTATTTTGATATTCGGTTTCTTACAGTACCTGTTATTACTTAAATGGTCACCCATCTAAGTATTGGACAGGTTCATCTCTGCTCAACTTCGGTGATCTAGAGAGAACTGGTGCTTTCAACGTGACTAAACCGTAAACAAGTCAACCCATGTTATACATTGTATCAGTTTTCATTAGAAAATTTAAAAAAAAGATTTAATTTATGCTTAATTCTATAAATCATATTGTGTCTATTGACTCTTCTCGATGGTGGTGCTGAGACTTCAGTCACCCTGTCGGTGGGGTTTAGAATACGCTGACTGTATTCTCTGAAGAAGGGTAAGACCATCCCTCCAAAAGGGATGTCTTGGGTATGACACTGCATCTGATACTGAGGCGCCAGTTCTAGAGATCTAGACAGTGTGAAGTACACATTCGTTGCCATTACTCCCAGGTCCACTCGAGTGGTAGTACCTGTTAGGATTCCATCTATGAGTCAAATATTCGTATTCGATAGGACTATGTAATAAAACTGTTAAAATATATAATTATGAACGTACAATGAATGCAGCTCCCTAACGTTTAGGCATAAAATAAGCCATAGCAAGTTGACATGCAATTAAAATCAATCAGTCAGTAAAGCAAGCAAGCAATT
>CM042146.1:71350895-71370895 GCA_023376005.1 Doryteuthis pealeii | reverse complement strand
GGTTATGCTTGGTTTTATGTACAGTGATCTGTGAAATATTTGCATACGTGCAGATTTACTCTTTATTACTAACATAAAATAGTTTACGTTATAAATAGTTTCTGTTCTAAATAATAGGATTATTTCCGTAAGCATGGTAGTTAATCTCTCTCCCCCCCCTCTCTCTCTCTCTCTCTCTCTCTCTCTCTCTCTCTCTCTCTCTCTAATTCCCTTTGTGTGCCTTTTGTTATTTAATTTGTTTCTTCGTTGTTGCTTCACTCACAATGGCTTTCTATACTTCAGTATTCTCAGTTCTTTGTGTTACATCATATTCTTTCTCTTTTTCAATTCTAATTTTCTTCCAACTTCTCTCTTCACTTCCTCCTCTCATTCTTTCTTTCTTTCTTTCTTTCTTTTGTCTATCGAAAAAATAGAAATTATCATTACTCTATTGTGAGACCAGTTTATGTGACCGATATATATATATATATATATATATATATATATATATATATATATATATATGTGTGTGTGTGTGTGTGTATAAAGGGCCGGTTTTGCTCAGTTTAATACAAGCCCTCGCCAACTCAGCGTGTGAGTAGCACAGGGATCTGTGCGGTAAATTAAGGAAGTGATGGTAGGTGTGACGCTCCACCTCAGATGCAAAATCAATCTCCTTGATGTCCCTCTTTAGTGATGTATGGTCGGTTTATTACATCATGATACTGATTGTATAAAATAATATATTAAATACAAATCAACTTTATTTCCTTCAAAATGGTTTCTTCCTTTCGAAGCCATGAACTGATGAAGACATTGTTACCCATTCTCGAAATGGTGTTGGACAATATCGGGTATGCCACACCCAATTACGTTATTACATTATATTAGTCGTACAGGGTGATCGTCAGTGATGCACTATCTTATCACCGATTACGGGTTCTTGTGCATCATATTGGCTCCGATAGCAACCTCGACTTCAATTTGCCACCCTGCAAGCTACGTGCTGCTAGTCTTGACATTTTGCTACGAATAAAACTACAAAAACTCGACCTCTTAAATCGAGAAACCCCAGTCAGTGTGAGCCAATGAAAAAGCCCATCCACCCTACTACTACTATATAATAGAATAATTGGTTCCTCCCGGTTTTAATCAAACTTACCTTCCATTGATTCCGCTTAGGGTAAGTTCATTTATTGCGTAATACATATTACCTATTATAACCATTAACTATTATTGTTAACTTTTTACCTGGTATTTTTCACCTTTTACCTAGCATCTTCCACCTTTTATCTGGTATTTAAATTTTTTTTCGCATCATCCCTTATCTTTTACCTTTTTTATTTATCCATTCACTAAAGATGACTGACCATTAAGAGAAAAAAGTGTAAAATTTCCTGTAATGGAATAAGCGACTATATATATATATATATATATATATATATATATATATATATATAGAGAGAGAGAGAGAGATAGATAGATAGATAGATAGATAGAGGTATAGATATAGATAGATAGATAGATAAATAGATATCTATATATATGTTATACTTTCCAAATCGCGACTGGGTTTTTATTTTTGTGGGAGCTAAAAATAATACCAGGAACTCAGATCAAGAGTTCAAAAGGGTTGTGGTACAACGGCTATAGTATTTTTGGTTCGTAGAGAGTGTGTGTTAATAAAATAATGAGATTGGTACTTTTTATTTTGCAGGCTAGCAACCCTCATTGAAAAATCAGCTAATCAATGTAAATATTATTATCAATACTTTCTCCCCTAAAAGATCTGAGGAAAATGTGATAGAAACAAGGAGCATTTTCCTTAATTCATGAAGTGACTAATCAACTGGAATGGATTTTATCTTCCGTTCTTTCTATACTATACCAAAAATCTCTGGTATTGCCAAAACCTTGTATGCCCCGGAAAGAACTTGTGTTAACTTAGTAAATGTTTATTTTCGGACAGTATCCTGGGTATGACAATAAAAAGTATCAGGTGTGGGAATGGGGGCCTCCAGGTCTAGATCTTTGGGGAGTCACTTTGTCACTCTTTCAGTGTTATTTTTCACAGGTTCACTGTTAGGGTCTGTTTGGAACTTATTTGTATTAGATAGGAATACTTTAAACCATACAACTTTGTGATAAATATTTATTTTAAGTATAGTTTGTTGTTTTTTTTGTTTTGTTTTACGGCATATCAAATGTCGGTGGGTTATTTAATGCCGGTAAAGTTTTGAAAGATTCGTAGCGATAGTTTGGTAGAAAATTATTTAAACTCAATTTTTTTATAAATAAATTTTCTATTTAACCCATAAATAGGACACTAACAGGTACTACCACTCCGGGTCAGAGTGGACCTGGGAGCAATGATGATGAAGGGTACTCCACATTCCCCTATACCTCCAGAACTGGAATTTCACCATCAGATAAAGTTTAACGTCATTTCCAGGACATGAAGACCCTCGGCCACCACCTTCTAGCACATATATGATAAAAGGGTTGGGGCTTGCCATAAAGGCTATGAGGTTGGGACAATCATATAGGTGCTAGGTCTTTACATGGCCAGCCGATTAATTGGGGGGGGGGGCTTCTCCGACCGCCTGTCTAGCCTAAGTAAGTGGAGTGTTGTATGTCATGGACTGCTCAGCTCCCAGGATTCCGTCCTTAAGCATCACGGGTCGCCACCCACGGCCAACCAGTGGTCCCATTGGTGGGTGTCTTACCCCTCTGCAGAGGTGCAGTCGGTGTATTTTAAAGTCCCAACCGACAGGGCTATTTAAGTATAGTAACTTTAAGGTATAAAGGATTATTATTATTCACTTGAAACTATATAATTAAAAAAAAATCAGGTTAACAACTCTAATCAGCTGATTAATTTTGATTAACACTTGAGGAGTACCGACGAGGCTAGGTCTATTTTTTCGCTGTCCCAGCCACTGGGAACCTTGTTTCCCCAAAAGCTGACAGCATTAAAGATGGCCTTGTGTCAGTCTTGCCACTGGGTGTTATGGGAAAAGAATAAATACTGTAAGTAACCTGAGGCCTATGTGCTAGACTAAGCAAAGCTTAGTAATAGATAACAAAAAACAGCACGTACTGCAAGCAACCTGAGGCCTATGTGCAAGAATTAGCAAAGCTTAGTAAGTAACAACAATAAACGACGCTCTAATCAAAAGCATCCACATACACTCTTACCCCAACCCCCAAATCTGATGTGTGCAGGCATAGTTATAACATAGTTATAAAATAAGAATTTAATTGCAGAACCTGTGGATATACCACAGAATGATAATTTAACTATTACAACGTTTTACATGTTTACATATAAGAAAGAAAGAAACATACTATGTTCTAAATTATCCCGCGTGTCGACACCGAAAGTCGGGATTGAAACTGGGACCCACGCTTTTCAGTTGATGACAATGAGAATGCTATCTAATATTGCACTGAATAACATGGACCAGTTTTCTAGTTTTTATTTTATTTTATGACACGACGTTTTTGGTTAATCTACCCTCGGGTCGCCTCCGATCGTCTCGTCTACCGCATTGTTCTAAAAACCCTTTATTTAATCCGTCAAGTTATGCCGTTCTCATTCTCATTCAGATCACGTCCGGTGAATATTTCTGCACTGACTGACTCGGGGATTGAACTTAAAAATTTCCAGGAAACCAAATGATCTTTCACCTGCACTTTTATCTCCTAATAAAATGTCTTAAGAAATGATGCTCGATAGCCATTTCTTGAATCTGAATCTAATGTCTAACTTTTCCAAGAATTATTGGAAATAGGAAATTGTGAAAATCAGTAGAATTCCTCAAATCTATTTCAGTCTGTTCCTTTCTATCTTTGTCAGTTCCAACAAATCTCAGTTGTGTTCTTATCTATCTATCTCTCTGTTATGTTTTTACATGCAAATAAAATACGGAGCACTAAATGAAAATACAAGACAAGGTTGTTGGAAAAGTAACAAGGTTTTATTTAACACAGGGTAGAGAATTCTTCTATCCTAAAATTACTTAATTAGCCCAACCGTGTCGTACGTGCGTCCTGTCCGCACGAATCCCAATCCAATAGTGTCATGGTAGAAACCCCACTTCCGGGTTCCCATCAGCCCCCTACTGATCAAAGAGAGTAACTAGATTTCGTTAGGTCAGAACCTTACATCTTATCTATCTATATATATATCTATCTATCTATCTATCTATCTCAGTTCTGTTCATTTCTATCTCAGTTGTGAGGGAGAGTCCCTGTGGTATAGTGGCTAACGTGTTAGACTGCGTCATCGCCGTATTAATGAATCGTGCTATGACATTCACTTTCGGACTAATGCCCTTGGGAAAGACCCAGCTTAATAGAAAACCCACCTATTGATCAGCTCAGATACAAGAGATACTTTGCTAACCATATCCATAGAAGAAGAGACTATACAAGATAAGTATTAATCTAGTTAAGGGACAGTATGCAACATATGGTCCTCTGGCAAGGTCCATGTATTTGTCAATCCTATTGCTTTCTTTTATTTCTAGCCGTGTCGGCTGGGGCTTTAGAATACACCGACTGCACCTCTACAGAGAGGTAAGACTCTCTCAATGGGGCCACTTGTTGGCCGCAAGTGGTGACCCGTGATGCTTAAGAACGGAATCCTGGTGGATGAACAGTCCATGACATGCAATACTCCACTTCGGCACTTACTTAGGCTAGACGGGCGGTCGGAGAGGTCCCTCCCGATCAATCGGCTAGTCACGTCAAACCCTAGCCCCTATATGATTGTCCCAACCCTATTGTCACGTATTTCTACTCCGTAATCCGCTAGAACGGTAACATCCACCTCATGATTGCTAGATTTAAAAAAAAATCATCAAGCAATACTATGTCAGGTCTTCTGGTCGGATTTGCAGCTTTTTAGAATTTTATGCATCCTATTTTCTTGGACAGATTCTGGTTTGTACATATACCATTTGTCAGGCGCGTTGTGTTAATGGTTAGAGTCGTAGGACTTGTCAGCCCGAGTTTAAATCCTGGACTAGACTGTTAGCATTTCACATTGCGCTAAACCCTTGGGAAAGTTATGAATACAACTATTCTCCCTCCAGCTATGGGTAAATTGTAGGGCAGACTGGGCTCCTTAACATTGACTAGGTAATCAGTCTAGGAGAAGGAAAACTCTGAATTCAAACCTTTTAAATTCTGCTTAAGAAATTGACTTTGTGTCACATCCTGCTCGTGCGCAGGAGTTGGTAAATATATATACCATTTGTTGGTATTGCTAAATTTTAATCTCTTGCACAATTCCAAGTGGATCATCTTTTCCCACCCAGTCATGCCTACTCTTGTATTCCTTTTGTACAAGTTTGCTGCATTCGCTTATTATGTAATTAACTGTTTCATCTCTGTCACCACTAAACCTACACTTGTTATACTTTTACATATCCTCATATCACTCCTTGCGAGTTTTTTTTACATCAGCATTAGCTTGTGGCCTTTTACTGGAATCTGAGGGACGACAAGTCTCTTGAACTCTTTTGAGTTTGCAAATAAATAATACATAATAATATTCGTTTTCATTGTATAATGTTTTTGTGCAAAAATTAGGAAGATTTGATTTATGTTTGTGAAGATATTTCAAAATTAGAATATGGATAATAAGAAAAGGGAAAGTCATTTGTGTTCATGATTAAAACATAAACAAATCAATTATGGAAGACCAAATCAATCAATGGATTTGCGAGACTAACTTTTTTTATTCCCTCGTCTACCCAGGCAACACCGGGTAGCCGCTTCTAGTACTTAATAATAACCATTTTGTGTATGCAATATTGCTCGAGAAATAATAAAATACTGGTATGTGGATCAGAAGAAAATGGACTTTTAATACAAAATTGTTTGGGGCGTACTTATTTATAGGCGATACTGCTCACACACACACACACACACACACACACACACACACACACACGCGCGCGCGCACCTTTAAGTTGATAATTTACATAGAAGCAACGTTCTGACTCAGATAAAAATGTTCGTGTTTATAGAATGTTTTGTAGTTCATTACGATTGAATAGTGAGATTGATTATCACCGGGTGTCTTTAACTGTAACATTGGACCAGACTAAACCTAAGCTTTGCAAATAACGAATAAAAAAGCCTTTTAATGAAACTGCTACAAATTCCGAAACATATTGAACTAATGTATTCAGGCGCAGCATTTTACAAATCTATGCAAATATTTTATAAAATCTAAAGGTAAAATATATTTTTTCACTTGACTAATTTCCGAACTGAGTCATGTTTCGCTTTTATTTTCTTTACACAAAACTTAACTTATGTGCTAATATTTTTGGCGTATTAAGTCATATAGTTTTCTTTCCTCCCTTCTTTCTTTCTTTCTTTCTTTCTTTCTTTCTTTTTCTTTTTTCTTTCTTTCTTTCTTTCTTTTCTTTCTTTCTTTCCTAAGCTTTTTACTCACGACCTTTTTTTTTCTCTCTCTCTCAATTTCTTTCTTTTTCTTTCTTTCTTTCTTTCTTTCTTTCTTTCTTCTTTCTATGAAAATTCTCCCCTTTCTTCTTCTACATTCCTTATTTCATTTCCCATTGGCCTCTTCTCCCCTCCCTCTCTCTCTCCTGTCTTTCTTTCGTTTCCCCAATATATTCCCCAAATTAACAAAGTACTTTACTCCGATAATGGCATTCATAAAAGTGCTGAAACTATAGAATAAATAGTTAAGCATTCAGTGTCTAACTTGTTTTTAACAACGTTCAACAAACCCGCCCTTTTTGACAAGAGAGAAGATGAATTCCCCTGATTTGATTTCATGGCTTGACTATGAAAACGCTATAAAATCCCATGTAATACTCATAGGCAACGCAACAATCTAACAAAAACACATGGACATTGGAGCGTGAATAAAGAACATGGAATAAAAATCCAGTAAGAAACGACATTGAACTGTTTTCAGAAACTCTGCACATTTTTTTTTATTCATTTGTGTGTTTTGTATGTAAACGCATTCGAGACGAGATAATAGCCACAAGCAAAACACGTGGAGATATACACATGCGATCTATAAACTAACCTACCTACCTACCTACATATTTCACTTTTACTTATTGTTTATATATCTTTTCATCTCCTCACTCTCTCTATCTTTCTCTTTCTCGTTACTTTCCCTCCTCTCTCTCTTCCCCTCTCTTTCTCTCTCTTTACTTCGCTCACTCACTTTATATCGCAATGAGTGTACATCTATCTATCTATCTATCTATCTATCTATCTACTATCTACGAGGCATTTCTTATTACCATCATTTCTTATTACTCACTTTTCTTATTGTGAGATTTAAAAAAAAACTTTCCCTCAAGCCAAACTGCATTGAGTAATAGACCACATCTCACTCTCTCAATGCCTCGTTCCAAACTCCGCTAACATTATCACCTTCGTCTCTCCCACTTCGTCACGTGACATTTCTCGATCAGTATAAAAATGCGACGTGGCGTTGTGCTGATTCATCCTTAAAATGTTTCCATGCTAACGCTCAGTCTCTCTCTCTCTCTCTCTCTCTCTCTCTCTCTCTCTCTCTCTCTCTCTCTTATGTTACACATTATTTCGAGGATTTTGAGGATTAAAAAATGATGCTCAGTAGCAAATTAAATTTGGAATTGCTTTATTCTCTCAGAGCAGGAATTTGATCATGCCCCCCCCCCCGATAAGAGATGCTTCAGTGATTGATTTTAACGGCATGCCAACCAGTCTGGAGTTACTTTATGTCTAGAGGTTAGGGAATTGCGAACATTGTCCATTTATATTTACATCGTTGTGTAGTTTCTTAATCCTTGTTTGCACACGGTTTTATGATATCAAGTATTTCTATCTAATACAAATAATTTGCACACAGATCTATTTGACTCATAGACGAGACCCTAAGAGGGACTTCCTTTTCGGGTTAGAGTCAGCCTGGGAGTAATGTCAGTGAAAGTATACTTCACACTGCCAAGAACTCCAGAACTGGAACCTCAACACCAGGTGCAGTTTAGTGTCACACTCTGGACAACACCTTTAGTGCATCCTATCGTGGTTAACTAGCTAGTCTCGCAGACACATTACTACTGAATAGCGGGTTCGATTCTCACTGGAAGATCCATACTTGCAACCTTGTGTCACATCCTACCCGAGGTGAACAGGTTGGGTAAATACGGGCCCAGAATATGCCCCCTTTTTTCTGGGGGGTCTTCCTCCTCTGCAAAGGATACAGTCAGTGTATCTGGGAGTAGTGGTAATGAAGGGGTACCATACATTACCCTGAGCATCATAACTGGAGCCTCACCACCTTTCTTGACGGGGGCGGAACTGAGGGGGTCTTACCCCTCTGTAGGGGATACACTCAGTGTAATCTGAGCCTCTTCAATAGGGCGTCTGTATATGAGAGGTACTACTGTATGTATGCATGTATGTATGTATGTGTCAATAGAAAAAGTTTTTCTCTCTCTAAAAGTGTTATAGTTCTCCTGAAGAAGGTGTACCTTGAGCACCGAAACTAAAAATTATAGGTAGCCACATTTCACCTATGATATTTAGTTCTCCTGAGGAAGGTGTCCCATGAACACCGAAATCGTGGTAGAGAGAAAAACTTTTTTCTACAACTATAAATGCTCTATACTTCACAAAATATATTGTGCACTTTTGGATTAATTACTAATGCTATACTACAATGAAAACGTCGTAGCATCTTTGAGGGATATATATATATATATATATATATATATATATATATGTGTGTGTATGTGTGTGTGTGTATGTGTGTGTGTGTGTATAACCTTGCTCATTCTTTCAATTTATAAATTCTTTTATCTCTGTGGGATCTTTTCATAGAATTCCGACTTTTTTCTAAAGATTTCTTTTCAACTTACCTCAGCCATTCTCTCCATTTTACGCGTTCTCTCCCAAACACACAAGACTTCAAAACAAATCTGATTAGCCATCCGTCAAACATTTTCTCAATTAATGTTCCCTTTCGCGTCGCTTATTTCATCTTCTGATCCCCGAACTATTTTCAACAACCCGCCCCGATATCTAACCTAAAAATAATGATTGAGAAACACGCCACGAATAGTAACTAATGCTGCCAGGACACGTGTGCTCACCCCCAGTCTTATAATCACACATACAATTGTAGCTCGATATCGCAGGTTTGCTCCGAAAGTAACACTTCTGATTTATTACCACGGAAACCACGACAGATAGAAGGAACACAATAACGCCGTTGGATAGAGCAAGTTTTCTTCGCCTACAACATGCTATTTCCTCGACATAATCACCGCCGGTAGTTTTGCGTTTTCGCAATTGATGAGCAAGCACCTGCACGCCGCGCTCCGGAAACCACGACAGTTAGAAGGAACACAATAACGCCGTTGGACAGAGCAACTTTTCCAAGGAAACTATGGCATATCTTCATTGTCATCAAGGCGTGTTTACGGTGCATATTCCCTTGACTCTCTTTCGCAAACTTCCTCCCTATCTAGCATCACACTTTGTAAGTCTTCTAGACGGTCTCAAGTGTCCGTACTGAGCGAATGAATGCAACTTTTTTTGCTGGTCGGTCAAGACTGGTGTGCTCATGTGTCCATAGGAGAACGTAGCTTATGAGTTCGTTCTAACTTCTCTAGTAGTGTCCAGCATGTTCAGTCCATCTTTTTGTGTGATGGGACATAAGTTGCCATACAACAGCTGTGTTTTAGAATGTTGCTTCCAGGATTTATTCAAAACAGCAAGTAACGTAGTTCTCTAATCATTTCGGTAGGATCCAAGGGGTGTAATCATGCAGCTTGAAAGAATTCCCGCTTTATTATATCTCAGACTATATATATATATATATATATATACAGAGAGAGAGAGAGAGAGAGAGAGAGAGAGAGAGAGAGAGAGAGAGAGAGAGAGAGAGAGAGAATCGGAAGGTTTCTGATTCAATACGCGCCCCGCAACTCAGCGTATGAGTAGCACAGGGATATGTGCGGAAAAGTGAGGAGCTGATGATAGGAGTGGCGCTCCACTCAGATTTTAAACAATGTCCTTGATTTAGCGCGAGTATCTGGCTGATACCGACGTTAGGCCACCCGACGTCTTAATATATATATATATATATATATATATATATATATATATATATATATATATATAGTTATTATATCCTGATATCAATTAATGTTCACTTTCGCGTCATTTAGTTTATCTTCTGATCTCCGAGTTTTTTTAATACCCGCCCCAATATATAAAGTAAAACTAATGATTGAGAGACACGCTACAAATAGTAACTAATGCTGTTAGGAGACATGTCCTAACCCCAATCTTCTAATCACACATACAATTGTAGCTTTATACGGCAGTGTGCTTCAAAAGTAATGCTTCTGATTTATTATCACGGAAACCACAAGAGATAGAAGGAACACAATAACGCCGTTGGATAGTGCAAGTTTTCTTCGCCTACAAAATGCTATTTCCTTGGCATAATCATCACTGGTGAGCAAGCACCTGTACATGCTCGTAAAAATCTGTATCCGCCCCCACCCACATCAACGTCATTGGTCAAGCTCACATGGTCAATGTACTTGACCTTTTGATTCTGACAGCTGACCTGGTCGAAGCACTCTTCGTCCCATGGGATGAACATGGCTTGTCACTCACATCTCTCTATCACCACTACTGAAATGCACCACCCACAGCCTAACGTGTGTGTGTAGGGTGCTGAGTCCCCAAGACGTAATGGTTAACATGCTGGACTGTGACATAGTAGTAAGCGAGTTAGATGTTCGGACGCACTATTACCTGCGCTTTCGGTCTATTTTCCTTGGGAAAAAATATGACCCCCCCCCTCGATCCTCAGGTATGGGTTAAATAGTATCACAGTTTTTTTTACTTTGTCATTACATAACCCAGGAAGGTTGATACGCCATAAAGCAAAGAAACTTTAACCTTACTAGCCTAATGGCGTTAATGCACTTCGGAAAGGCATGAACCCGTCTCTCTTTTCCTCCTCACTAGATAGGGGTAAACTGTAGGACAGACAGGGTTCTTTAGTCTTGGTTAAACAATCATTCTTGGAGAACGAAAGAATGTTTCTGCAAATATGTGATATGTTGAAAAAGTCTCTGTTCGATTAAAAAAGGAATGACCGAGTCTCAAAAAAGGAATGATCGTGTCTCATGAATCACACGTTATTCCACATTCATTACATAGTTATTCAGATTCGACACATAATTTTTCAAGTTTCCTTAACTCAGCAAAAAATCGTTTTAAAAGAATAATAAGTATAAAAAATAATTAATAATAAAATATTTTTTTTAAATGAATAAAAAGGGAATGGCCTTCTTCTCTGGCCATTCCCTTTTTTTTCTTGGACTTAAAAATATTCAGCACATCTACGTAATTTCAACACAGGTTAATGACCTAAAATATTTTTATAAAATGAAAATGTTTTAGAAAAAAGATATTATGCAATTTTATCGCTAATACTTTTCTAATGTAAGAGGTGCGCTTAGCGTAACGTAGAAAATGGAATAGAAGATCATAGTTCAAATCCTAAACGAGGCTGTTTTTATTTCATTCCACGGTAATGAACTACTATCCCGGGTTAGAGTGGACCTGGGAGTAATAGCAACAAACAACTACTCCACATTCCCCAGATCTCTAAAACTGGCATAGTTTGATTGTCATACCCAAAACCCCTCTTTTTTGGAGGTGGTGGTGGCGGGGGAGGGTCTTCTACGGAGGATGCAGTTGGCGTATTCTACACCCACACCCTCGCTGACAAGCTGAGAGGTTGTTTAAGGTTTTAAACGCTGCATTGGTATGCTGGTTTATAGCGTGGTTTTTACGCCATCGTCCCATCCTCTGTGCCTCCTTTCAAGCTATGCAATGCCGAGTATACAGTGCAAATATCTCCTCCGTTATCTAAGCGATCGCCATCACCACCTGTTCCGTATTTGCGCATGGCCCTGTGATCATCACCTCAACAAGAGATAGTGCCCCCAAGCGAAGCAGGTTTACGATGCCAGGAATTTATATTTTTAGTTGTTCATATTGACACGCCGTCGGGCAAACAGTTAGATAAATTCTAAGATCTGAAAAAGAAAACAGTATTTCCCGGCCTTTCGAAAGCTTCGCTGAAATAATCCATGAAAATTTACATTGCTTCTTATTACGTTTATGCTGATAGGACTCCACCTAATTTTAGAGAAAGTTCTTTGATATTAGATAAATAATTTGAGCCCCCACTTCATGACCTCAGAATGGACTGCATAAAACTACTATTAATTAAATAATTACTATATTAATAAAACATATCAAAGATAATAAGAATAAGGTGTAATAATCAGTAATCGTAAATATTCATCGTGTCCCGGATGTGACAATTAAACTGTATCTAGTGGCGAGTGGGGAGTATCTATTAATTGATAGGGACGGTTTAGCTCAGTCGGTAGAGTGTTCGGCTAGGAATCACAAGGTTCTTGGTTCGATACCGGCCCTCGCCAACTCAGCGAATGAGTAGCACAGGGATCTGTGCGGTAAAGATTGTAGGTATGGCGCTTCACTTCAGATGCTAAAATAATCTCTTTGGTCTAGCGCTAGTGAAAAGGGGATAGACTCCCTCGCTGTCTGGCCGATACCGACATTAGGCCGCCCCAACGACTACTTCTGTGTTTATACTTTCACTGATGTTAAAACTCCCCCAAAATATGTGTCCTGTGTATGACACGAAATTGCATCTGGTGGTGAGTTCCAGTTCGTAAGATCTTGGAGGTGTGGAGTATTCATTCATTAACATTACTTCTGGGTTCACACTACCACTGTATCCTCACTACAGAAAGGGGTGTCCCAGGTATGACACTAAGCAGTATCTGGTGGTGGGGTTCCAGTTCTGGAGATATGGGAAGAGTAAGTACTCCTGTATTATCATTACTCCCAGGTCCACACTGACCCGGAGTGGTAGTACCTGTGTGAGTCCCATACATGGGTCAAATAGATCTGTTTAAAAATGAATCGTATCAGATAGGAATACTAAGAATAGTTGCTGGAAGCTAGAATACGCTATCTCATGCAGAGGGAAAAGCTCCCTAAAAAATGGTGCACTTGGTATGGGGGGGGGGAGGCTATAGTTTTAGAGATTTAGGGAGTATTAAGTACCTCCTCATTGTCATTACATTCAGATCCACTGTAAATCGAAATAGATTTGCTTAAAATTATTTGTATCCGAGAGGACCATGTGCACCCCCACCCTCCAAAAATCCTCTTAAGAAACAACTACACGGAAAATATAGTTATCAACGTACAATAATCATGACCCTAAAATCTTTAGCATAAAATACCCTAAGACTGGTTAACATTCCGTTAAAATAGATTGATCAATTATTAAACAAATATTTTCATATTTTTTTAATATTCTACTTGCCGAACTCCATTGGATTTTATCAGATTTATCTCAAACTGATAAAAGAAGAAATGAGAAGAATTTTTTCCGGACATTTTTGAAATGTTAATCTTAAACACGCCACCCATTCAAAAAAAAAAAAATGGTGCATACTGAGAATTGACATTCATTAGTTTTTTCGGATCTAAAATATCAAATTCCACCGAATGTCTAAATCGGATCATATTTTCATTTATTGCTTTTTTATGTTTAATAGTCCAAGGTAAACATTTATGTAAACAGTATTTGATGAAGGGTTTATGAAAATATTATTTTCTACGTTTGCTTAACCCTTGTGCTGTTAGATAGTCTTTTTTTTCGGTAGCCGCATTCGCAAGAAAAAAAGTTTAAAATAAAAATCTTTTACAAGCGCTATTAAGCGCAATGATAAAAAAAATAGTTGCCAATAGATTTGTTTGGATTATTTCCCTTACTTGACACGGTTCTTCCGTTAGGTACGAGGTGTCGTTGCGACCGGTTGCATAAATGGCAGTAGCTTAAAAGTCCTCCTCTCTTAGACCCTTCTGTCGTCAGAGGTAACACGCCAGTGACTCCTGACCATTAGGATATAGGGAAGAGGCTTAGCTCTCCACAGGCAATCCGTGTACATGTTTATGAGAGCATTTTTGCACTCCAGCAGAGGTAAGACGCTCCATTTGCGTCTTTTGTCGACAGGACAGTGGGACGGGGGGCGGGGTCGTTGCTCCTAGAGGTATTCTGTGCATTGTGCACGTGATCCTTTTAAACCAGTGTGGTATCTTTATTCTCAGACTCAAACTTTAATACCCAAAGGATATTTGGCTCTTGAACATTTGTTTGATACACACATGTATTCTTTGTATCTTCTATCCTATTATTGTATTCCACTTCTATTAAGTTTAACTCAGGTAATAAAGTCTACTTGTTATTACTTTCGTCGTGAATTATTCCTCTATATTTATACCATATAATGATATCCACAACCAAGATGCATTTCTATTCCCAACAATTTTTTGTACATATTTAAGGTATTTTGGGTGTGCTGAATCCAAAAATGACATTAGATTTGCTGAATTGGTGGTATTTTTTAAGAAAGCGGCCACTCCAGAAATTGTGCGCCTCCACAGTTTAAAACTCAGCTGAAGTTTCTATCAGATTAAATGTGGACAATAAAAATGTACAAGTGTTGAGCTAAACGGAATACATCCCGTTTGAAGTTAACGGGAAATAGTTAATTTGATTGAGATTCCTTACAACTGATGGTATTCCCCTATTCTAAGTTAGTTTTCTTTTTCTTTTTCTTTATATAATATGAACAATAAAACAAAGAAAACTATTTTTTCCTCTTCAGTGTCTTGGATTACACTTAACGGATAAACGGAAGAATAAAAAGAAAGAAAAAAAATTAGTTTAGCCTTGGGAATAATCATTGTTGGCTGAAAGATGATCTTTCCAGCTTTTTTCTCTGGGATTAAAATTAGGTCTTCTTCACTTCATAAAAATAGTTATATATATATATATATATATATATATATATATATATATATATATATATATATATATATATAGTCATCCACACACATCGGCTCACACAAATACACATATATATAGATGAATTGACATTCCCTGCATTTCTTAATGGGAGCGTTGTCTTGACGATAAGTGGCTAACATGCTGATTTGAAACCAATAGTAACAATTGCACCTTAAATGCATTATACACTATAACGAATATATATATATATATATATATATATATATATATATATACACGTGTGACGAACAACTTTTTCATTTAAAAAACAAGAGATCATTCAAGATATGTTTTTTGAAAGGTCAAAGTTTACCTTGTTTCTTGGATGAAAGAAAGAAAGAAAGAAAGAAATATAAGACTACGATAGATAGATAGATAGATAGATCTAAAGTGTTCCCCGTATATTATTTATTGAAATTGAAGTTGTGTATTTGTTGTTATTGTTATTTATGTTGTTGTTATTGATGTTGTTGTTTTTCTAAGATCCTATTATATATTAAGATAATATCATATCTATCTATCTATATCTAAATATATCTATATATCTATATATATCTATGTATCAATCTGTTCATATCAATCTACTTGTCTGTTCATATCTATCTGCTTGTCTGTTCATATCTATCTATCTATATATCTTATATTCATTTTCTTTCTTTCTTTCTTTCTTTCTTTCTTTCTTTTTTCTTTCTTTCTTCTTAGTATCTATCTATCATTATGTAAATTTGCTCAATTATATAATAATGTTAATTCTAATTTTATATTTGAATAAATTCTAACAATTTTTCTCTTTCTTTCATTCTTTTCTTTTTTTTCCATTACAGAAGATTGAAATCTTACTCCTTTGCTTTGCACTTCCGTGCCTATCCTACGCCTACATGCATTACGTGGACCATTCAAACTGCGCGATCCAGTGTGGCAACTACTCATTATCATGCTTCAAGCAGTGTTTCCGACACCTGGTTCACAACTTCGAACAATGTATCAAATATTGCAAATATTATATGAAGCAGTGTGACTATTTCTGCTTCTGTATGGACTGCAAAGGAACACTGCGTCCGCCCAATCCGAGGAAGTTCATCGTAATGAGATTGGCCAAGGCAAAAGCCCGCAAGACCGCCAGCGAAATGTCCAACCTTTCCGTACATAAAAAATCGCATAGAACATAAGCGAATAGACACACATACGCACACGCACACACACATATCGATGAATGAAACATTGGTAGAACAATATAAGAACATTTGATAAAAAAACAAACTTTTAGTGGTGTACGTCCATTGGTTTATGTCGAGGATCAAGAAGCGTTCTAATTGGATCCATGGAACAAATTCAAAGCAATGAGGACAACACACAGACAAACAAACAAAACAACAACCAAACAAACAAAAGGAAAAGAAAAAGCCAATGTGAGAAAATAATAAGAGAAAAAAAAAAGAAGAAAAGAAAATAATTCTTGATGTATATTAACACTTCTTCATTATATCTCCATTTTATTTTCATTCACAAAAATTATTTAAAAAAAACGACATTGAGAAAGAAAATAAGGAGAACAAATAAAAAATGATAAAATTGCTCTCAGGTTGCATGAGAAATGATCAGGCAATCTTTACAACCAGAAAGCAAAAATATAAAACAAGACAAAAGAAACAAAACAAACTTCTAAATGGGAAGTACTCTTCTAGGAAAATAAATTATCTTCTTCTTCCCTGAAGATTTTATTAATATCGCGGTTTATAACTTCAAATATATATTACAAAACAATACACCACCACCACCACCACCAACAACAACAACAACAAAACAACAAACAAACAAAAACAACAACAATAGAAAACTAATAAACAATAAAATGACAAATTCAAATACATATTTAAGTTCACTTTGCTACTCGCCACGAAATAACCGCTATATTCTCTCGACGCACCCCACATAAAACACACAGATTCAAATGAAACATTTAAAAGTGACTGAGAACAAACACAATAACATGTCTGCCGGTTGATAAAAAAATTACACACATGTAGAAAGACGATCACCTGAGATATGAAGGACTTAAAAAAAAACAATGTTAGAATGGTTAAGAAAGAGTCTATGATGTGTGTGTGCTTTGTTTTTTTTTAAAGAAAATTAAAAAACAACAACACATGCATGTCAGTCGAAATATGTATGTATATGAAGCAGTTTAAATCGGGTCGGATTACCCCCCAGTAACTTTTTACCGCTTCCCTGATATGTCGACTTTACCACTATTATGTTACCTAAGTTATTTTCTTTATTTCTAAAATACAAAAAAAAAACAACAAAAACACTAATATATATATATATATATATATATATATATATATATATATATATATATATATATATGAAAAACTGACTCAGTAAGATCTTCTGACTGATAAATGTAGATATTCTGATGCAGATCAGAGACGCAAAAAAAAAAAAAAAAAAAAAAAACAATAAAAGATGGACAGAATGCATATTAATTATAATTAATTATAATTAACTATAACTTACGTTTCAGTAAAAAAATAAATAAATCGTTCTCCCTTTTTTTCCTCATGTGACATCTGTATGTATTGGAATATAAAGATTTATGCAGATGGAGATATGAAGAAAATGAAAAAATGAAAAAAAAGATCTAATTTTCTTAAAGTTTATTATCGTATGTCAGTTAAAAAAAAAAAAAGGAAGAAAAAACAAGAAAACCGCGAAAGAAAAAAGCAACCAAATTATTGCGCATGATAGAAAAATTGATCCACCAGTTCTATAGAACTGAAATAAAAATGTTTAATATAATGGCCTCGAGAACACCGACGAAAATGCGCCTTAAATGAATTATTTTAAGCATGACTCCTCAGTCTAATCTTTGTATTTAGACCTAAATTAGTTCATAATGGCAACGATTTAGTTTATTTGGTTATGAGACTGCATGCGTACACAGGCACAATCACATTAACTGTTTTCTTTTTAAATTCAAAATCATATCAACTCTTAATATTAGAACAAATATTTTCAGTCAATATCTTGGAAATATGGTATAAAAAGAACCCCAAGCAACAATGGCGGCTTAAGTACTCCTCCAGTCTAGGGTTAATTCAATTAAAAAAAATCTGCTGATATACGTGTCGTTTTCGACACTCCGATTGTTCTAAAGATACAAAAAATCCGTTTTGATTAGGATACCAGGAACGTAGGAATTACCACTTGGAATATTCGTACATGGTTTTATCTAAATATCATACGATATATAAATAAAGACAAGAAAACAAAAAAGCTACCAATCTCTAATCATGTTGGTGGCCTTTGATAACTTTAAGGCCAAATATTATACATTATATATATACATATATATATAATGTATGCATAAAGAAAAGAAAAGAAAATTATGTTTATCCTTAGTTATTTACTCTACTTTGGTTAGTTATTTCACAAGGCCGAATGTAAGTGTCACCCAGTGAGACTCAAACTCTCTAGTAATGGTCTGCCAGTCTAGATTACAAACCATTATGTTTATCTATACGTTTATATACATTTGACATTAGGTAAGAAAATTGGTACATGAAAACTACCGTATATACTCGCGTAACATGTGACCTTCTAAGAAGAACTAAATTTTAGTCTAATATTAAGGGGCTCGCACTATACGTGAGATCCATACTAGGCCTTGTATCTGACGCATGGTGTGACCCGCTTATAATAGACTAAAATTAAGGACTCAGAAAGTCGCATGATACACGAGTATATACGGTCATTTAACTAAAATTCCCCATGTACTGTAATCAGATTAGGCAACCTTAGATTCCTAATAATGTAGGGAGTTTGATCTTTGCTGGCTGCTCTATATTCATGGTCTTGTGTCAGCCTTATTATCATAATAATAATGTGTCTAGTAACAAAATAATACTAGTGAAAATATGTAAAAAAGCAACATTAATACGATGAAGTAAGATGAAGTTGTTATAGATGGAAAAAAGTAACAGTAAGATGAAGTAAAACAATGAGGGTGTACTGAGAAGTTCCCGGCTCTGCCAAAGAAGGAATGACCATTGACCCCAACAAAAAAAAAAAAAAAAAAAAAAAAAAATCAAACAATTGAATTATTTAGAAGGGTTAAATAAGAGAAAACATGTTTCAATTGTAATGAACTGTGTGATGTGTAATAGTATGTAAGTTTTATGGTTCGGGGTCGTTTCATGTTGGTCGGGCCGAGAACTTATCGGCATCAGCTCGTAGTTGTAGTCGATATTTATCCGACTTAGAGGCATTCTGTTTTTACCAGAACATAGATAAATGGAATAATATATTTAATCGAGAAAAAAAAACCTTTTTTTTTTCAAAATAGAAAAGTCGCATTGCGAAAATCTTCAAACATGAGGGAAACTACCATAAAATATATTGACGCTAAACAATCATTAATAAAACTTGAGGTTTAAGAATTTTTTTAATAAAAAAGGTTATATTAAAAAACGATGCATCAAAATTTTGAACAGGGACAAAAATTAAATATTAAAAAGTAAAAAAAAGCTTAAATATTGATTAACAAAATAAAAAATAGTTATTATCTTATGATTCGAGCATGTGTAAGTGTATGTGTATGTATGTGTGTACGAATATATATATATATATATATATATATATATACGATTAAAAACGAATGGTTTAAAAAGACCGATTCGAGTTTCTCGCGGATCGCGAATCATCAGGGTATTTTTTGTCCTCTCTCGTTCTATAGTATAGAAGTTGGTTGCACCTATTTTCGGTGTGGTGGGTGTATTACTCACCCGTCTGTATCCCTTACGTAATACCTGAAGTCACTAGGCAGAGTTTGTGCTTATTTTTATGTCTGCACTTACTAACTCTGCCCGGTGTTCAATAGCTGTTATGTGTCACCAAATTCGGCTATTTCTAATTTTCGTGCAGGCACAATATACACGGATTATATTATATATTATAGAACGATAGAGGACAAAAAATACACCGAAGATTCGCGATCTGCGAGAAGATCGAGTCTGTCTGTTTTAAACCATTCGCTTTTAATCGTATA
>CM042146.1:71338395-71345895 GCA_023376005.1 Doryteuthis pealeii | reverse complement strand
ACCATGGAGATCCTCTCTCAATAAGAGCACCATGGAGACCCTCTCTCAGTAAGATTACCATGGAGATCCTCTCTCAATAAGAGCACCATGGAGACCCTCTCTCAATAAGATTACCATGGAGATACTCTCTCAATAAGAGCAAGTATTAAAAAAATAAACGGGTTTAAAATATAAATGTCAAATGAAGAGTTTTCGCCTGACATTCGTTACCCCCCCCCAACTATTAGGTCATTTTTAAATCGGTATATGTATTCAGTACCTTTGAGAGGCAGGTGACATCACTGCCATACTGATGGAGTGCATCATAAGAGCTTGTGCTTCTTCAAGTTTTAGTGTTCGGACATTCCAGTCCGCGAAATGATGAAATTCTCTGCAACGGAACATCCCAGCTGGCTAATTTGACACTCACACCAATGGACGCGTCAGTTTCTTGCGGAAGGCGTAGCAGAAGTCGTGTTCGAGATATTTAGGAGAATTTGTCAAAGGAGTATCAAAGGAATATAAAAATTTGCATGCGGTCTCCAGAATGTATTTGTTATTACTGGGAGATGAATATAGCTTTAATGGATGCGAGAGAGAGAAAAGTGGATTTTATATGCGAAAAAAAGATTTCAAGAAACTACATTCAACGATATAAAGTAAAGTCGTACAAATCCGAGCTCTGTCACTCATTTGCTGTATTGATCCGGAATGTTGGGGCTCATGAGAGGATGCTCTATTGACTGGGTTAAATTGAACACACAATTCACAATGTAAAACATAAAAATAGGCTTAAATGGTGTCACGGACTGTAAGTCCCAATAATTTACATTTAAAAACCTTAATATGTTTGTTTAGGTGTAATATATTGCCTGATCAATAAAGTAACAGCCGGAAGACAGGTGTAATGACTGATGCGTAGGCACAGGAAATGCGAGGATATAGCTCATAACCAATCAATAAGTTAATTAATAATTAAACAAAAACTTAGAGTTAAAACTTTGAAAACTCTTAAAACTTTGGGTTGAGAGATCGTTCGCTGTCAGAACTCGTGAAAGCTTCTGTGTTTGTGCAAACTTTCCCGACGACTCTCAGTCTAAAAACACCGAAGAATAAAAAATATAATATCATATTTTTCGTGTTGTTTGTCGGGTCCAGTGACAGTATATAACATAGGTACATGCCGGGTTAAACAATGTCACTCGATTTTCTACCTTACTGGTGTTATTTTATATTGTTATATAAGCACTTAATCTTCTGGGTATATAAATGGGGAGAGAATAGATAAGTGAGAGGATGAAATGGTTTCTACTTTTCTGCTAGTTCGGTGGCCATCTTCCTTTGCTGGGCTGATTTCTTCTCTGGTTTTTGTTGGGCTGGGTGTCTGCTCATTTCTTTGTTAATAATTACGCAAGACTCTGTTGTTTTTATAGACTTATTAAGAGCACAGAGCCCAAAAGGAACATAACCGCGCGATGAGAAGTCGCATCGTGGAGCGAGGACCTCTGCGTCAGCTCCTTCTGACTATCTGCTGAAATCTGCTCACTAAAACCTAATTTCCTTTCACACGCCTTTCTATTGGCGAGTTGAGGGGTTTGTGCAAATAAAGTTATTACCTGTCAATAATAACTATAATGCTAGCGGTAACTTTCCATTTACCGCCTCCGATTTTGAAATCTTCAGCGAACTTCAACTCAAAAATCTAACTACACTTCATACATAATTCATAGGCTACCTACGAACTATGAAAACAATAGAAGTACAGTTAAGTACCTTGTTTTCTAAGAAAATAGTTTCCCTTGTTGGTGTAGAAGCGATCGTTCTCTGTTTACATTTGCATATATGTTTGCGGCCACAAATGATTTTAAGAAGCAGGGCCAGTGTTAAAGTCTCGTTGGCTCACCATGAATCTATGATATGGGTCCCCTGAATCTATGAAACAGGACATCACTCTTCTACATATCAATTTTCATAACGTAGTATTTATAGAAAAGCATATCAAACTCGCCTTTCCGGGCCTTCTAAAAAGAAGCTTGAACGCGCCGGCCCTAATAAGAGGTATCAACAAAATAAATAAATAAATAAAAGTGAAAGAGAATAATAAATCAATTATTTTTTAAGAGAGAAGAGACGGTTGTTTTTGGCGACACAATTTATATAGAAACAAGAAAAAACAACCCCCATAAAAACAAACAACAACAGGCATATCAGATTTACTATTTACTTCTATTTGCTATTTATCAATCTTAAACACAAATGTTGCAAAAGGAGAGAATATAGGGCACCCAATGAGAATCGAACTCACTAACAATGTCTGCGAATCTAGCTGGCTAATCATTACACAACGTGAGGTGCCCACGTTTGGACTTATAAGACCACACCTCAGTTTAATTTAATTTTGGTTTGGTTCTCTTGTTTAATGGCATATCAACCTTTGTGGGTTATTTGATTCCAAAAGCCAACCTTTTAGAAGAGCAATAGTAGTATAATTTAATCATAACTGGGTATAAGAGGTTTATACCTCTTCTCGGTATTCGTCCTAAAGTAAATATAAATAGCCCTATTGAATTCAAACTACTTACTACGATCTCACTACTCGTTACGTAGTTCAATACGGGAATCCCCTCTCAATTTGAGCATCCATTAAAAAAAAAAAAAAACTAGAAAAAAAAATGCCCCCCCCGGGACGGTGTAAAATTATTTTTTAAAAATATTGCCTGAGAGGGGTTTGTATCATAAGTAAGTAAAATCATCAAATTTATTAAAGGAGTTAAAAAGAATAATAAAACATTAAAATGGAAACTTAATTTCATCCCTCTAAATAAAATATTGCGTGCATCTATTAATTATCAATTGAATAATTATTTTGAATATTTTACACGGAAATTTTACACAAAATCGTAGGTATTTATTTGTAAACTTTTTAGTTAACCTCTTCTTACTGAAAAAAGGCGAGGGTGAACAAAATAATTTTAAAAACTGATTACAGGATTCCATGTATTGATGATTTTCCGGTATTGTGACGTAAGCAGTGACGTATTTTCGGTTACATACAAGTGGAAACCGAATCTCCATTATTAATAGAAGAAAAACAAACAGATTTAAACTACAAAGGTCCTGGGCATAACAATAGAATACATCTGGTGGTGAGGTTACAGTTCTTGAACACTGGGGAGATTGGAGGTAACACTTTCTTGCCATTATTTTCAGGTCAACTCTAACCCGGCTAGGAGGTAGTAGTGTCTTTTGAATTGCATACAGGTCTGTTTGTGATAATGGAAGGTTAAGCTGTTTAAAGTGAGTGGAAAGATGCATTTACTTACCGTATATAAGGGGATACCATAATTGTTAAACTGATTTCGATCGTTTGCTGTTAGAGTTGGCTTAATTGCTTGATGTATATGAAAGCTTATTTGTAAAGAATATTTCTTTTGAGAAAATGACAGTATAACTGCATCACACCCACACCCACACAAAAAATCTGTTGTATATGTTTTTCCTTTCTCTTTATAACTTTATTTCGGTAAAAAGCGATTCCTAGTCAACGTTATGATTCGGAAAAGGCAAAAAATACAAATTTTTTCTTCATTTTCTCTTTCGTTATTTTGTATTTGTTTTTCAAACATTTGTGTATAAAATATAAGAAAGTCAAATTCATTTAACGACTAAGGCCAGTAAATTGATTTTCATTTCCCTTATTTCAAACGACCAACAGTGTTTGATTTTTATTCCTTTTCGTTATTATGATTTTAAATATATTTTTTTTCAAAAATTTTCACGAGAGAGAGAGAGAGAGAGAGAGAGAGGGAGAGAGAGAGAGAGAGAGAGAGAGAGAGAGAGAGAGGTGTATGTAGAATAGAAGCAAAATGGTATGGGACACACACATACATGAAAAGTAATGAGAGAGAGTGTTAGTGTGATAGAGAAAAGGAAATGAGAGAGAGAGAAAGAAAGAGAGGAGAGAGAGAGAGAGAAGAAAGAAAGAGAGAGAGAGAGAGAGAGTGTGTGTGTGTGTGTGAGAGAGAGAGAAGAGGTAAGAGAGAGAGAGAGAGGAGAGTGTGTGTGTTGTGTGAGTGAGAGAGAGAGAGAGAGAGAGAGAGAGAGAGAGTGAGAGAGATGTAGAATAGAAGCAAAATGGTATGGGACACACACATACATTGAAAAGTAGTGAGAGAGAGTGTTCGTAGTGATAGAGAAAAGAGAATGAGGAGAGAAGAGAGAGAGAGAGAGAGAGAGAGAAGAGAGAGAGAGAGAGAGAGTGTGTGTGTGTGTGTAGAGAGAGAGAGAGAGAGAGAGAGAATTAGGGATTTTCTTTTTTTCCAGATATTTTATATTTTCAGCAAAATAATTTCTCGGTAGGTCTCACGCGCGGCATCCAGTATCCGCGCAGGACTGCTCTATGTAGGTCTTTGCTGGGCGGCCCACACTGGCGTGCCATCTGCTGGTTTCCATAGGAAAACGTCACAGATTGGGAAATCTGATCTGTGCGGTTAAGTGGGAGCTGGCGATAGGCGCGGCGCTCTACCTCACAATACAATTTCCGTGGTCCAACAGTAGCAAAAAGGGATAGAATCCCTCGCTGCCGGCTGATACCAACAATATGCCACTCTGCTAATTTTCATTAACTTCATGCATATTAATAAATTGGTGAAATAATTAAACTGATACTTGACCTCAGCCATTGCCTTTACGGTACTATATGCACGAAAATACAAAGCAATGTTCCATTTTTTTGTTACTATAAAACAGTATATATTTACCAATCCCTCCGCACGAGCAGGATGCGATACAAGATCAATTTCTTAAGCGGAGTTTAACACTTTGAATTCAGAGTATTCCTTCTCCTAGACGGATTACTTAGTCATAGTTAAAGAGCCCGTCTGTCCTATTTACCCATAGCTGGAGGAGAATTGGATTCATACCTTGCCAAGGTTACGATTTTTGTGGCCATCCTTAGGTTTCAAGCAAGAGCACTGTCCAGCAGAGATCCTTTGTGTTAAGTAGAGTGCGATCCTTAGTGAAGAATCCTTTGGTTGCTCCTTGGTGTCCCGTAATATTGGATATGATACTTTGGTTGTTCCTTGGTGCTCCTCAGTGTTGCAAGTCCTTTCGTCAATGAGTGCAAATCGCCGTATGTCATATCAGCGATACCACGTATTCGGGCTGTTGATTGGCTGAGGTTTAAACCACGTAACCTGGTTAGTCTATAAATTTAAGTGGTGGATTGCAGCACTGCTTATATACCAACAAATATTCCAACAAATATAAATGCAAACAACTCGTCCAGGAATTGAACTCATGTGGACGAGTCCATTTCCTACGACTCTAACCATTAGACTAAGCACCTCCATTATACTATACTAAAAACTGTATAAAACTCAAGATTTAGAATTTCACGCTATTGATTTTCATATTCGTTCTGTTGAATCCAACAAAATCGACTCGTGAATATACATATTTACCGACCCCTACGCACTAGAGTTCGTCCCGCTTCTCCACCAGTGTCCAGCATGTCTTGTTCGCCTCATTCGGATGGTCTGTGTGATAGGTGGCAAGTGGCCGTACAGATGCTTTCTTGTGGGGTGTTGTTTCCTCGATTTGTTTAAGATTGCACGCGATTTTTGTGAAGTTCCCATCTAGCCTTTTTTCTAGGCGCTTCGTTAGAGTCTATGGTGCAGCCATACAGTAGCACTGATACAACTACCGCTTGGAAGAATTGTTGCTTTACTGTCAGCAAGATCGGATTTCCATATGACTGATAATCTGTCTGTGGCAGACCATGCTTTTCTTATACGCGCATTAAAATCGCTTTCTGTGATGAGATATTACTACATAGGTACTTTATCTCCTTTTCACTAGCGCTAGACCATGGAGATCGTTTTCTACTGAAGTGGAGCGCCATATCTACCGTCTACATTACCGCACAGATCAAATTACCCAATATGTGCTACTTATACGCTGAGTTGGTGTTGACTAGTATTGAACTTGGAACGTTGTGATTTCAAGGTCGGTGCTCTACCGACTGAACTAAACCGGTCCCTTTATAAGAAGCATTTCAATTTAATTTGGTTTGCTTTCCTTGTTAATGGTATATCAACCCTCATAAAGATTATTTAATTCCAAGTCACCTTTGTAGAAGAACAGTAGGCATACTGTTTAACTCATAGCTTGAAGGATAAGCGGTTCATGCCTTCCCAAGGGTACTTGTCCGAAAGTGAACGTAATAGCGTGATTGAAATTCGAACTCGTACTATGATGTCGCAGTTCAGTACGTTAGCCACTACTCCGTGGAGGCTCTCTCAATGAGCACATGAACCTCTCTCAATAAGAGCACCATGGCGATCCTCTCTCAATAAAAGCACCATGGAGATCCTCAAAGAGCCATGGAGGCCTCTCTCAATAAAAGCACCATGGAGATCCTCTCTCAATAAGGCACCATGGAGACTTAATAAGCACCATGGAGACCCTCTCTCAATAAGAGCACCATGGAGATCCTCTCTCAATAAGAGCACCATGAGACCTCTCTCAATAAGAGCACCATGGAGACCTCTCTCATAAGAGCACCATGGAGTCCTCTCTCAATAAGAGACCATGGAGATCCTTCTCAATAGAGCACCATGGAGACTCTCTCAATAAGAGCACATGGAGACCTCTCTCAATAAGAGCACCATGGAGATCCTCTCTCAATAAGAGACAGGAGACCTCTCTCAATAAGCACCAGGAGATCCTCTCTCAATAACCCATGGAGATCCTTCTCATAAGAGCACCATGGAGATCCTCTCTCAATAAGAGCACCATGGAGACTCTCTCAATAAGAGCCCAGCCTCATAGGCAGATCCTCTCTCAATAAGAGCACCATGGAGATCCTCTCTCAATAAGAAGCACCATGGAGACCCTCTTCAATAGAGCACCATGGAGATCCTCTCTCAATAAGATTACCATGGAGATCCTCTCTCAATAAGAGCACCATGGAGATCCTCTCTCAATAAAAATTACCATGGAGATCCTCTTCTCAATAAGAGCAAGTATTATAAAAATAAACGGGTTTAAAATATAAATGTCAAATGAAGAGTTTTCGCCTGACATTCGTTACCCCCCCCCAACTATTAGGTCATTTTTAAATCGGTATATGTATTCAGTACCTTTGAGAGGCAGGTGACATCACTGCCATACTGATGGAGTGCATCATAAGAGCTTGTGCTTCTTCAAGTTTTAGTGTTCGGACATTCCAGTCCGCGAAATGAGAAATTCTCTGCAACGGAACATCCCAGCTGGCTAATTTGACACTCACACCAATGGACGCGTCAGTTCTTGCGGAAGGCGTAGCAGAAGTCGTGTTCGAGATTGTAGAGAATTTGTCAAAGGAGTATCAAAGGAATATAAAAATTTGCATGCGGTCTCCAGAATGTATTTGTTATTACTGGGAGATGAATATAGCTTTAATGGATGGAGAGAGAGAAAAGTGGATTTTATATGCGAAAAAAAGATTTCAAGAAACTACATTCAACGATATAAAGTAAA
>CM042146.1:71313395-71333395 GCA_023376005.1 Doryteuthis pealeii | reverse complement strand
TAGAGTCCTAGTGGTGCAGCCATACAGTAGCACTGATACAACTACCGCTTGGAAGAATTGTTGCTTTAACTTGTCAGCAAGATCGGATTTCCATATGACTGATAATCTGTCTGTGGCAGACCATGCTTTTCTTATACGCGCATTAAAATCGCTTTCTGTAGATGAGATATTACTACATAGGTACTTTATCTCCTTTTCACTAGCGCTAGACCATGGAGATCGTTTTCTACTGAAGTGGAGCGCCATATCTACCGTCTACATTACCGCACAGATCAAATTACCCAATATGTGCTACTTATACGCTGAGTTGGTGTTGACTAGTATTGAACTTGGAACGTTGTGATTTCAAGGTGGGTGCTCTACCGACTGAACTAAACCGGTCCCTTTATAAGAAGCATTTCAATTTAATTTGGTTTGCTTTCCTTGTTTAATGGTATATCAACCCTCATAAGTTATTTAATTCCAAAGTCACCTTTGTAGAAGAACAGTAGGCATACTGTTTAACTCATAGCTTGAAGGATAAGCGGTTCATGCCTTTCCCAAGGGTACTTGTCCGAAAGTGAACGTAATAGCGTGATTGAAATTCGAACTCGCTTACTATGATGTCGCAGTTCAGTACGTTAGCCACTACTCCGTGGAGGCCCTCTCTCAATAAGAGCACCATGGAGATCCTCTCTCAATAAGAGCACCATGGAGATCCTCTCTCAATAAAGCACCATGGAGATCCCTCTCTCAATAAAAGCACCATGGAGATCCTCTCTCAATAAGAGCACCATGGAGATCCTCTCTCAATAGAGCACCATGGAGATCTCTCTCAATAAGAGCACCATGGAGATCCTCTCTCAATAAGAGCACCATGGAGATCCTCTCTCAATCAGGAGATCCTCTCTCAATAAGAGCACCAGATGGAGCATGGAGACCCTCTCTCAATAAGAGCACCATGGAGATCCTCTCTCAATAAGATTACCATGGAGATCCTCTCTCAATAAGAGCACCATGGAGATCCACTCTCAATAAAATTACCATGGAGATCCTCTCTCAATAAGAGCAAGTATTAAAATAATAAACGGGTTTAAAATATAAATGTCAAATGAAGAGTTTTCGCCTGACATTCGTTACCCCCCCCCAACTATTAGGTCATTTTTAAATCGGTATATGTATTCAGTACCTTTGAGAGGCAGGTGACATCACTGCCATACTGATGGAGTGCATCATAAGAGCTTGTGCTTCTTCAAGTTTTAGTGTTCGGACATTCCAGTCCGCGAAATGATGAAATTCTCTGCAACGGAACATCCCAGCTGGCTAATTTGACACTCACACCAATGGACGCGTCAGTTCTTGCGGAAGGCGTAGCAGAAGTCGTGTTCGAGATTGTAGGAGAATTTGTCAAAGGAGTATCAAAGGAATATAAAAATTTGCATGCGGTCTCCAGAATGTATTTGTTATTACTGGGAGATGAATATAGCTTTAATGGATGGAGAGAGAGAAAAGTGGATTTTATATGCGAAAAAAAGATTTCAAGAAACTACATTCAACGATATAAAGTAAAGTCGTACAAATCCGAGCTCTGTCACTCATTTGCTGTATTGATCCCGGAATGTTGGGGCTCATGAGAGGATGCTCTATTGACTGGGTTAAATTGAACACACAATTCACAATGTAAAACATAAAAATAGGCTTAAATGGTGTCACGGACTGTAAGTCCCAATAATTTACATTTAAAAACCTTAATATGTTTGTTTAGGTGTAATATATTGCCTGATCAATAAAGTAACAGCCGGAAGACAGGTGTAATGACTGATGCGTAGGCACAGGAAATGCGAGGATGTAGCTCATAACCAAACAATAAGTTAATTAATAATTAAGCAAAAACTTTTATATAAACTCTTAAAACTTTGGGTTGAGAGATCGTTCGCTGTCAGAACTCGTGAAAGCTTCTGTGTTTGTGCAAACTTCCCTGACGACTCTCAGTCTAAAAACACCGAAGAATAAAAATATAATAACATATTTTTTATATATACGTGTTTCGTGTTGTTTGTCGGGTCCAGTGACAGTATATAACATAGGTACATGCCGGGTTAAACAATGTCACTCGATTTTCTACCTTACTGGTGTTATTTTATATTGTTATATAAGCACTTAATCTTCTGGGTATATAAATGGGGAGAGAATAGATAAGTGAGAGGATGAAATGGTTTCTTACTTTTCTGCTAGTTCGGTGGCCATCTTCCTTTGCTGGGCTGATTTCTTCTTTGGTTTTGTTGGGCTGGGTGTCTGCTCATTTCTTGTTAATAATTACGCAAGACTTTGTTGTTTTTTTATAGACTTTATTAAGAGCACAGAGCCCAAAAGGAACATAACCGCGCGATGAGAAGTCGGCATCGTGGAGCGAGGGACCTCTGCGTCCGCTCCTTCTGACTATCTGCTGAAATCTGCTCACTAAACCTAATTTCCTTTCACACGCCTTTCTATTGGCGAGTTTGAGGGGTTTGTTCAAATAAAGGTTATTACCTGTCAATAATAACTATAATGCTAGCGGTAACTTTCCATTTACCGCCTCCGATTTTGAATCTTCAACGAACTTCAACTCAAAAATCTAACTACACTTCATACATAATTCATAGGCTACCTACGAACTATGAAACAATATGAAGTACAGTTAAGTACTACAGTTGTACCTTGTTTTCTAAGAAAATAGTTTCCCTTGTTGGTGTAGAAGCGATCGTTCTCTTGTTTACATTTGCATATATGTTTGCGGCCACAAATGATTTTAAGAAGCAGGGCCAGTGTTAAAGTCTCGTTGGCTCACCATGAATCTATGATATGGGTCCCCTGAATCTATGAAACAGGACATCACTCTTCTACATATCAATTTTCATAACGTAGTATTTATAGAAAAGATATCAAACTCGCCTTTCCGGGCCTTCTAAGAAGGCTTGAACGCGCCGGCCCTAATAAGAGGTATCAACAAAAATAAATAAATAAATAAAAGTGAAAGAGAATAATAAATCAATTATTTTTTAAGAGAGAAGAGACGGTTGTTTTTGGCGACACAATTTTATATAGAAACAAGAAAAAACAACCCCCATAAAAACAAACAAACAAACAGGCATATCAGATTTACTATTTACTTCTATTGCTATTTATCAATCTTAACACAAATGTTGCAAAAGGAGAGAATTATAGGGCACCCAATGAGAATCGAACTCACTAACAATGGTCTGCGAATCTAGCTGGGTAATCATTACACAACGTGAGGTGCCCACGTTTGGACTTATAAGACACACCTCAATTTAATTTAATTTGGTTTGGTTTCTTTGTTTAATGGCATATCAACCTTTGTGGGTTATTTGATTCCAAAAAGCCAAACCTTTTAGAAGAGCAATAGTGGTATAATTTAAATCATAACTGGGGTATAAGAGGGTTTATACCTCTTCTCGGGGTATTCGTCCTAAAGTAAATATAATAGCCCTATTGGAATTCAAACTACTTACTACAATCTCACTGCTCGTTACGTAGTTCAATACGGGAATCCCCTCTCAATTTGAGCATCCATTAAAAAATAACTAGAAAAAAAATGCCCCCCGGACGGTGTAAAATTATTTTTTAAAAGATATTGCCTGAGAGGGGGTTTGTATCATAAGTAAGTAAAATCATCAAATTTATTAAAGGAGTAAAAAGAATAATAAAAATTAAAATGGAAACTTAATTTCATCCCTCTAAAATAAAATATTGCGTGCATCTATTAATTATCAATTGAATAATTATTTTGAATATTTTACACGGAAATTTTACACAAAATCGTAGGTATTTATTTGTAAACTTTTTAGTTAACCTCTTCTTACTGAAAAAAAGGCGAGGGTGAAAAATAATTTTAAAAACTGATTACAGGATTCCATGTATTGATGATTTTCGGTATTGTGACGTAAGCAGTGACGTATTTTCGGTTACATACAAGTGGAAACCGAATCTCCATTATTAATAGAAGAGATAAACAAACGATTTAAACTACAAAGGTCCTGGGCATAACAATAGAATACATCTGGTGGTGAGGTTACAGTTCTTGAACACTGGGGGAGATTGGAGGTAACACTTTCTTGCCATTATTTTCAGGTCAACTCTAACCCGGGGCTAGGGAGGTAGTAGTGTCTGTTTGAATTGCATACAGGTCTGTTTGTGATAATGGAAGGTTAAGCTGTTTAAAGTGAGTGGAAAGATGCATTTACTTACCGTATATAAGTGGATACCATAATTGTTAAACTGATTTCGGCATTAAATAACCCCAAAAACAGTTGTCATGTCATAAAACTAACCAAACAAAACAGAAGAGCATCAGTATAATATCTTGCACCACTAAAACAGTGGGAGCCCAACGAGTTCAAGGATGATTTCGATAAAAATAAGAAACAAAATTAATTAAAGAAATAGTAGTAATAAAAAATTACTAATAATTTATACTGTTTAATCTCTCTCTCTCTCTCTTTCTCTTCTCTCTCTCTATCCCTGTATGTCTCTCTTTCAATATATATATATATATATATATATATATATATATATATATATATATATATATTGATAGATAGATAGATAGATAGATATATACTTATATCAGTGGGTAGAGTGTCGGCCTTCGAACCACAAGGTTCCTGGTTAGATACCGGTCCTCGCCAACTCAGCGTATAAGTCGCACAGATCTGTGTGATATAGTAAAGAGCTAATGGTAGGTGTGGCGCTCCACCTCAGACTCAAAAACCAATCCTCTCGTGTTAGTGAAAAGGGGATAGATCCCTCACTGTCTGGCTGATACCGATTTTAGGCCACCCCGAAGACTATACTTACTTTATATATTTGTATTGATAATGAATGTATTTACCAAACTTCTCTGTACATGCAGGATGCGACACAAAATCAATTTTTAAACGAAAGTTAAATGTATGTACATTGATAATATAGTTAGCTATATTTATAAATAAAGAGTGGTCAATATAATTAATAGAGCATATATATATATATATATATATATATATATATATATATATATATATATATATATATATATATATATTATCATGTACAATATATTTAAGGTGCGATTATTACCATTGGCTTCAAAGCCAAGTGGGTAACATACTGCTTTGAATAATGAATAAATAAATACAGCTCCTACACCCATAATTAAGCACTTTATTTTCAATCCTACAACGCTAGAAGAAAACTACCTATATATAATATACCAAGCGTGTTGGTAGATCCTTGCGGAGAGAAAAAACCCAGCAGAAAGTTTGATTGTAAAAATATACTACCATTTAGCTCTGAAGAGCTTTATGCGAAACTAATAGTAGGTTCGTCTGACTCATTAGATTATCTTTATATATATATATATATATATATATATATATATATATATGAAATAAGAGTTAGGGTGAATGAAACGTTTTGCAATATTTTGATAACGTGCCGCACAATTTGGCAGCTCCTGATGCTTTTGTCGAGGTCATCAAAGTGTCGAACCACACTGGGCTGTGAGATGCCGTGTTCATTTGATACGCTCCAAGTACTTACACGCCGGATTTGCCTTTACGACTTGGAGAACAGCGACATCTGAATCCTCTTTTTTTATTGCCTGATCGTCGCGCTTTTTTGCAACCGATGCGAAATTTCTCCAACCATCTGGTACACTGTACAGTGATTAATCGTTCATTTACCTTTCGCCGCGCAACAAAAGTTAGTTCCGAGGTGTTATGAGCCATTTCAAATCTCAATAAAGCACAAGTACCCGAATCAGATTCTGTTTATAGCTATCTATCTATCTCTGTCTCTCTGACTCTGTCTCTCTGTCTCTGTTTCTGTCTCTATCTCTGTCTCTCTATCTATCTATTTATCGATCAATCTATCTATCCTATGCTATTCTATTCTATTAATATTCGTCTATCTATCTATGCATCTATCTGTCTATTCTATTCATATCTATCTATCTATCCTATTCTATTCCATTCATATCTATCTATCACAATATCTATCTATCTATCCATTTCCAATTTTATTGACTTGAAGTTCGATCTGTTTCTATTAATCTATTGATTTATCGATATCAGTCGATTCCTTTACATAATTTATGAGTAGTTATAAATTATGAACGTACCTGTAGTTAGAAATTTTGAATTAGGATCCATTAACTTAAAAATGACGAGATCCGTTGAAAGTTACTGGTGCCAATGAGTGACAATAGTGATATTCCAACTGACTTTCCGGTAGACACTTTAGACGTAGGAATTAGTTTTAGATCAGATTCGACGCATATTTCAGAGCGGGTGGTCGTATGCGTTCCCGCTCTGATGTCGTTTCTCATCGCGGCGGAATCAAATGGGCAGGGTTGAGAATAAAGCTTGATCAAGAAACAAACAAGTCTTGTTTTGTTTAAATAAATGTTCATCTGTGCTGTTTTCAAATCACACACGGACTGAAGCAATTGCACAGCCAGTCAGCACACCAACTATCGCTATACTACCGACCACAGTGAGTACTTTGCACATGATATACACGCCGAAAATTAGCACATGCCAAAATATTGCAAGATCCTTGATTCCCCTTAGTTTATACTAGAAGCAGCTACCTGGCGTCGCATGGGTAGAGGGGGGATTTAAAAAAAAATTATTCTTACAGATTCATTACTACCGAATCGTGAGTTGGATGCTCACAGGATGCCCTATTAAAATCCCTACGTAAAAAAGACCTTGTATTGATACGTTCAGGTGGGCCGCCAGAAAAAAACAAAAAAACAAAAAAAAAAGTGCACACACACTCTGCAAAGAAAAATCAGTGTCTCCTATTTAAAATATTAAATGAAAAAATCCATGCAGTTAATGTATGGATTTTATTTTTTAATTATCTCCACGAATATAAATCAAATCTTCATTGTTTTTGCTCAAAAAGCAAGACCTGGTGATAGTGAATGTGTATGTATATTTACTTTAGTATTATCTGCGTTATTCGGACTATTGTCCCCATCTTCATTGTTATTTGTACAACGTTTCGGCCGATATGCCCTCTGGCCTTCTTTAGAAATTTCTTGTCGGACTCGGGAACCTTCTCGAACTCGGGAACCTTCTCGGACTCGGGAACCTTCTTTTCGAACTTGGGAACTTTCTTGTCGTAATCGGGAGCCATCACAGAACTTTGAACCTAACCCTTTATTTAGTCCACAGGGGTATCCTGTTCTCATTCCGCTAACCATAGCTGGGGTAGGAGTTGTGTTAATTATTTTTCTAACTGCCTTCACTCAGGATTGAACTCGGGTTCCAGAGATAACTGTCGCTTAGAACTGTCTTAACCTAACTACCTTATCCACTAGGCCATGCGTCCAATATATTTACTTTGTTGTTAATTGTTTTATTTTCGTAGTTTCCCCCGGACATACACACACATACATACACACAACTATCCTTTATATATGTATAGATGAATACAGCTAGACTCTGGGTTACCAACGAGATTCATTGCTAAGTTTATATTCACGTCAAATTTGCATGTAACTCAGAACAGATACCATCATCATCATGTCGCGTCAGTAGGACGGATATCCATGACAATCTCTTGCCAACCGTTCCTAACATTCATTTCCCTCAAGAGGTCGTCCTTACAGCATCCAGTATCCACGCAAAGATGGTCAATGGGGGTCTTTGTTAGACGGCCCGCCCTGGAGTGCCCACAGGAGAACGTTGCTTATGAGTTCGTCTTTGCTTCTTCAGTAGTGACCAGCATGTCTTTTTTTCTCACTCGGATAGTTTGTGTGATAGGTGGGGGAAGTGTGTCTTGTTTCCACGATTTGTTTTAGATCGCACGCAGCATTCCCGTGCAGCTCACATCCAGCTTATTCTTTAGTTGCTTCGTTTTGGATCGAAGTGGTACAGCCATACAGTAGCACTAAGACAAACTACAACTTGAAAGAATTGTTGCTTTAACTTGTCAGATCGGATTTCCATATAACTGATAAAATAAACCCAACTAACACGACAGAGCTTATGGTCAAGTCACGTTGAAAGAACCGGTTTCCGATAGTTAAGTTAAGCAGCGATGAACCTATTCAATACTTAGATACTATGAGAAAACTGATATCAAAATGATTTGATTCAGCATTAAATGATCCGAAACCAACCAACCAATAACAGAACAGATATACACAATTCTTATTTAGTGTCGGTTAGTCAAATGTTTGTTTTACTACATATAATATGGGTAAATTGTCATCTAAATTACACAAAAATGAAAATAACACTTTATTAAATATATTAGCAAAAAACAACAAAAAAACAAACAAACCAAAAATCAACAAAAAAAACCCCACCCAACGGGCGATGTAAAAAAATAAGTGTCGGAGAGTTTGTAACATAAGTAAGTAAAAACATGTTCAGTGTCAGATAGTTTGTATCATAAGTAAGTAAAAACATCTAATTTATTAAAGGACTAAAAAATAAAAAATTTGAAAATAGAAACTTACTTCTGATAACTTTGAATATATATATATTAAAATAAAACAAACTATATATAAATATATAATACCGGGAATGTATATATTAAAACTTGTTTTAAAAAACAATGAAGACCATCTAAGGTGGCATGCCTAAATTTTGAGTGGATTTATTTTATATTATGACGATTTGGGTCAATGTGACGTAAGCAGTGACGTAGTTTCGGTTACAGACAAATAGAAACCAAAATTTACCAAAATTACATTAAATTCATTCAAAGAAATCTCCAGCAAGACTTTCTGATGGTCTCCTTGTTTAAATTGGTAAATGCTGCCGTTTATCTTTGCCTTCAATTAATCTTGGATGTTGCACGAAGTTTTGTTGGTCTCTCGCTCAACCGCGCCCCATACGTAATAATCAAGGAGGTTGGAGGGTTAGGTGGCCAGATGTTTGGGGTAATGTCGAAGAAATTTTCTCACAGACAACACTGGCTTGCTTGTGTAGTATGGCACAGTATGTTTTATATATTGCTTCCAGGAAGCAGAGATGGAATTCTGAATGCACACGAGCTAGGAGGGTGAGCTGCATTTTGATTCTGTGAAAGAATGGCCAAAAGTATATTTTGGTTGGTTCTATTTTTAAGCCTCTTGTAGTATGTCCAATATAGCAAATATAGCCTGGCGCTACGTGGTCCTGGGTAATAGCAATAATTTTTTGCACCCCCCTCATAATTATAAATTTCCTGCGTTCTCTATCATAGTTTTTCTTCCTGTGGTAATTACATGGCGTAGGATCTTTCTCTCGATCTATGGTAACACTACCTACCCCAGATACTTAACGTAGATCTGCATTTTGAGTCTAAGGCATTGTAGGAAGATAAATGGAGGCATAACGTAACCTTCGCTAGTGACCACCCTAAAACCCATGATATGGATTAGATGTTTGGTTTTCATCGATATCGGTACATCTTGTAAGGTCAGAGCAAGCCAACTGTTGTTCTGTGAGCTCACCATCTAATCCTGGCAGAAATGTTTCTCATCTGTGTAAAACCAAAGCATATTCTGCAGGAGAGGTTGCTTGAACTTATTGAAAAGCTTTGCAGTGTGGTCTTTCATGTCCTATGTTAAAAATTGGCCTTTTCTCAACTTGTATAAAAAAAATAGAGAGTATCTTTATGCACTACCTGTCTGATAAGAAATCCACACTCCCATATGGATCTGATTCACTTGCTGGGATCGTTGTCAATCATGGTCTGGAGCTCAGCAATAAATTCAGGTGTTCTTTTCTAATCAGAACGATCATACTGAGGCTTCCGTGTTGTCATACCTTTGTAATCCCCATTGGACTATGCGAACATTTTTTGAATCCTCTGCACTGTCCCTACATTGCCACCAAGACGTTCTGAAATCTTCCTATTGGAGCTTCCGGTGTGAATGCCAAGCAGTACAGTATGCTATTTTCATATTTCTGGTGTGAATTGCATTATGGTGCTGCAGTCCACATACACAGTGCCCAACTTCCTCTACTTTGCTACACAGTAGAAAACAGCTTAAACAAATAAAGCACATGCTCAAAATTAATAATTTTAAATGGCGACAATTTACCCATCGATTATAGTATTAATAAACAACTGGATATCATACTACGGTAAAAAGCAACTTGAAATTGTTAAAATCCTTGTCACCATTATAGAGATTCAGTTGTGCTGTTGTTAACAGAATCCAGTTGGTTGATCCAAGTCTGTAGTATTCCTCTAGTGTTATTCCAAAATGTAGGTCTTGGTGGCAGAAAGTTCAACCAGTAATTGATTTCAGGTCAGCTTCAAACAATCTTAAATGCTGCCTGTCATCGCTTCTCATTGGCCAATTTTTACTTGAAGTGCCTGCTGTTGTTAGGAAAGTTCATAAATAGATGTGACGATTTTGCGTATATATCTTATACCCAGATAGTCCAATAGAAATACTTAAAAGTGTATAAATGTTTTGTTACGTAATGTAGATGACATGGAGCCATGAATGTAACCTAATATGTAAATTAACACGGAAGGCATTTAGCAAGAATTTTGAGTTCGATGAGAATGGAAAAGTTTAATGATGAGTCAGTATACCCAGATGGCATCGTTTCAGACGTGGAGAAGTGGCAGAGAGAAGGAGTGAGAGGTGAGAGAAAGAATTGAGTCTGGTAGGATGTGCTGAGAGAGGAAGACATGGATTTCTTACTCTCGGCAGTTGTGAATTTGGGGGGGGGGAGTAAAATTCTCATGGAAAAAAGAAGTGGCCTTGTGTTATTACTAAATTCTCTAGATAGCACAAAGCAAGATCCGTCAGTCCCCCAAGTTGGTTTCGAGACTCCAGACATTATAGAATTGCCAGTCAACTGAACAGCAACCCACCAACCAGGATTCCAGCCTCATCCAATGTAATAGAGGTCCAGATATAAGTATACACATATTTCTACAGTCAACACATCATAACTCCATTCAAAGAAAGAGCCCGAACGTAACAAAAGGGTGATTGCCCGAGCCTGCTTCAGAGCGCTACGGCCTCTGGAGTGGCTAGGTAATACAATTATCAGCGTCGATCCCAGGGGGCTATTCCCCCAGTCAACACCTGCCCCCTTGATTTAAAGGGACAGGGCTGGTTTTATTGTCCAGCGCCTGAGGCACCCTCCTCGAGGGAGAATGCCGACGGGATCGACGCATTTTTTGTGCCTACCACCATGAGCTTCGGCTTGTGGGTGGTCCCACGTTAATAGGGCCTTGTGCCTGACCCGTCCAAGTGGGGTACGAGGTAAATATCCCGTAACAAACGTTTAACACGTCATCTCTCCATTCGGAAATGAGTGCCAGAAAGTAACAAGCGTTAACACGTCATCGCCCCATTCCTAGGAGGAGAACGTAGCGTAACAGTTTTAGGTTTGGGTTAGGTTTCCGTTACTGACTTTCCGAACACTGGGAACAGAGCTATAACCTCAGCAAAATGCGTCCCTTGTTGATCCACGTCAATGACAATGCAATTTGTACGTTTGGTTTGGTTTTTATCTTGTAGCTGTACGGCCACTTACCTCCTATCTCACAAACCCTCTAAGTAAGACGAACAAGACATGCTGGACACTGCTGGAGAAGCGAGGACGTTCTCCTTTTGACACCAGTGCAGGCCGACTAGCAAAAACCTACATCAATCAGCTCTGTACGGATTCAGGGTGCAGTGTAGAGGACTCCCCGGGGGTGATGACTGATAGAGATAGTTGAAAAGAGTCATGGATATCTGTGCTGCCAGCACGACCTGGTGATGATGTATGTATCGGCATCAGGGTAGATCAACTAACAAAAACCTACATAAACCAGCTCTGTACAGATTCTGGATGCCGTATGGAGGACCTGCAATGACTGATGACCGCCGTAAACATACGAGTTCACAGGTCGTCTAGACATTGTTTTTTTTCTAGTTACCAATGCCGTTTCACCTTTATCCAACCATCTATTATTTATTTTCTAACAGAAAATTGGCAGGGGGGAGTCCACGTGGTGTAGTGGCTAACGTACTGGACTGCGACATCATAGTAAACAACTTCCAACTCCAGTCATGTATACCTTACCGACAAATACCCTTGCATACATGCCAGGAGTTATGACCGATAGGGACGGGTGGCACGAGAGAGTCATGAGAATCCGTGGTTTCAACGAAATCTGATGATGATAATGTATATACGAGGTTGAGTCAAAAAGTAATGCCATATTATTTAGGATAGGTATAATTACCAACACAAGAACATGTATCATACATCAAAATGAAGCTGGTCCTCAGTGGATCATGTCCCTACTTATCCAAATAGTCACCGTTTCTCTCAATAACAAATCAAAGCTCGAATCAGAGCATGTATCTCTACCCCCGTAAAATTCTGTTGACTGTTCTTTGAGTCACACTTTCACTTCCTCGTCACTGGAATAATGTTTGCCTCTCAAACCCTCTTTCATGGGGCCGAAGAGAGGGTTTGAGAGACAAACATTACGTTATTATATAAAGGTGAACTGCTATCAATCACTTTTATAACGGTTATCCTAAGATTCAATGATAACTTTCCATTTATGAATACCGTTATTTAGATTTAACTACAATACAATATATAATTCTTAGGCAACCCATGAATTATGTAACAAAATGTTTGTCCCATTTTCCAACCTTCAGCAACTGTTAATTTGATACTGGTAAGTCTATTGTTTCGATTCGTTTTACCTGTCACATCTGTTATTCTCTTGAGGAAATTCAAGAACTTCTAACAATCAAATTCTTCTACTTGCTTCCTCTCTGCATCTCCACCAAAACCGGTGTCAGTTTTATCTGTTATATACTCGTTCCTCATCGCGTATATAAACGGGGAGAGTGAGTTCTCTGATATATATATATATATATATATATATATATATATATATATATGAGAGAGAGAGATAGAGAGAGAGAGAGAGAGAGAGAGAGAGAGAATCAGACAGACAGAGAATTTGATTAGAGATGAAAGAGATGATAGTTCTTACTTTTTACACTGCTGCTTCTGATTCTTCATGTAGGTCGTTTAACTTGTCTGGCCGCCATCTTGTCTGGTTGATCTAGGAGCTTTCGGCTGAGTTGATTTTCTTTCTGTTAGTTCTTCTTACTTGCTGGGCTGGACATTGCTTGTCTAATGATTTAATTAACAAACGCACGTTCACAATTCATGACTGCCCATAAATTGTAACATATCACTACCTGACCCAAAGATTGAACCCACGTCTTCCACGCAAATATTATCTTCACTAGCGCATTTATCCCCTCGCACATCTGGCATTTTTAAAGCTTTAAATGTCTGTTAGCTCAGTCAATAGAGAATCCGTCCAATAATCACAATGTTTTGGGTTCGATACCGGCACTTACCAACTCAGCGCATGAATAGAACAGATAGGGTAATCTGAACTGAGCAGTAAAGTGTGGATCTGACCGTAAGTGTGGCATCACACCTTTGTAAAAACAATCTCCCTGGTCTAGCGCTAGTGAGAAGGGGATTGACTCCCGTGCTGTCCGGTCGATACCAAAAATAGGCCACTTTGTCAACAACACCAATTTACTATGTAGATTGATTAATTGATTTTAACGGCATGTCAATCCGTCTGGGGTTATTTTATGCTGAGATGTTAGAGAATTGTGTACATTGTATGTTGATATTTACATTTGTTATGTAGTTGTTTCTTAAGATTTTTATTGGCACACGGTCCTGTTGAATATTTCTAAAAAGATCTGATTCATAGATGGGACCCTTACTGGTACTACTACTCCGGGTAAGAGTGGACCTGAGAGTAATGGTAATGTCTGCAAATTAAAGCATCTTCTCTGGTGTTGATATTCACGCCCACGCTCAGTCCATAGATTTGATTATTCAATGTATGTGTTTACCCAACCCTTCCACCACGAACAGGATGTGGCACGAGGTCAATTTGTAAGCAGAGTACTGTTGGTTTGAATTCAGAGTTTTCCTTCTCCTAGAATGGTTTTCTAACCGAGGTCAGAGAACCCAGTCTGCTCTACTATTCCTTCATTGCTAGGTAGGGGGGGGATACGTGGATTTACGTCTTTTCTGTGGGGCAAATACACAAGCAATAGCTTGCTAACAACTTGGCGTAACTCGAGTATCAGAGTTAACAGAGAAATAATAGGAATAGACACGACGGGTATTAAGGATAGAAGAAAAGGTTTATTAAGCAAGGATACTATCTATTGGAGAGGAATTTTCTACCCGAGCCAGTAAAAGTATATTCCTAATCACGATCTTAGAAGAACTATCACGAGGTATTTTTTGGCGACAGGAAACCCCTTTTTTCGAGCATGCCAATTTGCTTTTTCCTATCATAGGCTTCTCGGGAGTGTTTATTATTTTGGATCTGTTTATTTTATTTTATGTGTTTATAACTTTATTTTATGATTCTATTTATTATTCTATTTTACTTGGTTTTATCTATTATCTAATACCACCAAATTTACCCATAGCTTGAGGAGAAACATATGGAATCATGCCTTACCATCGGGTGTTAGTACGAAGTGAGACACAAACGGCTTCGTTCTGTATTTGAATTCGAGTCATTGATTCTATTTCGTAACAGTAACGCTAAGCACGCCTTTTGATTATAGGTGCATATCTTGGATTACTTGGGTAATATTTCTTTGGGGTGGGTAATGATTTTGAACCTTTAAAATGTAATATCTTTTCTTTACTAATTAGAGTCTCTCATATTGTGTTGATATTCACGCCCAGATTACCGATTGGATTATAGGAGTATATCATTTTACTTTGGTCATTTTCTTTTATCTATTTATTTTTTTAATCTTTTTTTAATATCTTTAGTTTTGTTTTGATTTTTGACTTCGTTCCATACGAGTTGGTGCGCTTCCTTTGCCCTCCTCAACCCATGAGAGCATGTTTACTGTAATTGATTTTCATCCACATTGATTTAGGGTTTGCCAGGTGTTAAGAAATCCCACCTTGCACCCTGTTCCACACTTGCCAGTCATTTTTGACGTTGCTAGGGTCTTGTTACTGACACAGCATGATGAGATATCGTTAAACGCAGTGAATGTGAATGTGACTTTCTTTTTTTGCAAGTCACTCACTCACTCTCTCTCTCTCTCTCTCTCTCTCTCTCTCTCTCTCTCTACCGCCCCACCCCTGGTATAATAATCCGATTAAGCGTACAAGTGTCTGTCCACAAAAGGAGTCTGAAATGTGAAACCACTGTCATAGCGGGTAATAAAAACTCGTTTACTCGGAAGGCGAAATTCTGGCGACGTTCTTAGACATCTGAACAACTTTAAAACTGTCAACGCACCGTGAATGCTTTTGGGTGACGCGTTAACCACGAGAGATTTCTTCGCCGTCTGCGTGTCTTCTGTACATTTGTTGATAGACCCATCAAACGAGAGAGAGAGAGAGAGAGAGAGAGAGAGAGAGAGAGAGAGAGAGAGAGAGAGAGAGAGAGAGAACGGGCGGAGGGCATTAAAACCTTTTCTTTCTTTTCAATCCCGATGCTGGTAATCAAAGAGTCATAATTACAAATAAAGAAATTCGCCAAGCGTAAATGATCTCTCTCTCTCTCTCTCTCTCTCTCTCTCTCTCTCTCTCTCTCTCTTTCTCTCTCTCTCTGTGTATATCTGTCTCCGTCTCTTTATCTCTGTCTGAGTCTCTGTCTCTATCTCTGTCCCTCTCTCTCTATTCAAGGATGACAAAGGGTGTAACAGCTTTTCCCAGTTACCACCGCCAGTTGTATTCAGCGATCAAGGTATACCAGTGACGAGACATTTTCTCGAGATATCAAATGACAAAGCAAATGGATAGGCGTGTTGGGGGGGGGGAGCCCGTGAGCATGTGGCCTTCTAAACTACCAAATTCTGCTTTTGCGCAAACGCTGCCTAACAACCGCTTTTGATAATGGCTCAGCCTCAGGGGGCTTCAACCCCCTCCCCCTAGACAGCACCTATACCCTCGTCTGAAAGGGGTATAAGTTGGATTTGTTACTTGGCGCTTGAAGCACACCTGTAAGGGAATACCGACGGGACATGGGCAATTTTTCACTCCCCCCCTCCCGGGAGGCACAATTCCTGGCACTCGAACTGGCTTTTGATTACGGATCATCCCCAGGGGACTTTATCCCAAGGTAGCACCTGCCACTTTTTTTTAAAAGGGTTAAAGAATGAGTTTATTGCTCCCCCTATGGAGGAATGTCGACGGACAAGAACAAATCTTCTGCCTGACCTTCTGAAGGCATGCTTCATGCGGGGAACTCCACATTAATTCGACCTTGTGTCACATTCTAATACCGTGGAGATAGAATAAATATCTAAACTATCAGTGGAGGAGTACCCCTCGTGTAGTGGATAACGTGGGTTAAATAGTAACTCTACTGTTAGGAGGTGCTTGTGGTGAAATGGTTATTGTCATAGGAAATGGACCCGGCGAAACGAGTTCAAATCCTGGTCGAGGCAGGCTACATTTCACATAGTGCTAATACCCTTGGGAAAGGTATGAATCCAATTATTCTCCCTACCTGCTATAGATAAATTACAGGACAGACTAGACTTTTTAATCTAAATATGGAAACCGCTCTAAGAGAAGGAAAACTGAATTTAAGCCAGTTAAACCCCGCTTAAAAATTGACATTGTGTCGCATCCTACTCTTGCAAAGGGTTGGGTAAATACACATAAGGATGACTTTGGCATTAAATAACCCACAAAGGTTTTAGAAACTAAATCTTGAATAAACCTAAAACGTCAAATGTGACCCTTCTCTGCTTTGTTTAAAGACCGTTTAAAATCACTTTCACTGCACGGATGGAGAAATAGCCATTTCCGCAACGCCCGCGGCTACTCTAAACCTCTAACTAAATCTCTCGGTTAAAGTGGCTACACGATCAAACCAGCTAATCAGAGAACTTCTAACAGCTTAGTCTTGTCTATCATACTGCATTGGTTCTTATTGGTTATTTTCCATGACTCTTTTTCTAACAGAATTATCAGTTAACTTTTGAATTTTACACTTACCATAATTAATAGACAATCCATCAATAATGTAGCAATACTAATCGAAAGAAATTCATTAAAAATGTTGATAAAGTTTATTAAATTTCTTTTAATTAGCTAAGTTATTTGAATTGGTTATTAAGTTATTGAGTTGTGGTCTTTATTAAAGAAAGATGAAGTATTTTTAAATTTTTATTTTTCGTAGGACAACAGTGGTTCCCATATTTCTTCGAATAAAAGCAATGCTTTCACCTTATATATATATATATATATATATATATATATATATATATATATATATATATAAGTTGGTGGCGTGGCCTATTGTCGGTATCACCTGGATAGCGAGGAAGTCTATAGCATTTTCGCTAGCGCTAGACCAGGGAGATGTTTTCTGAAATGGAGCGCCAAACCTAACGTCAGCTTCCCACTTGATCACACAGATCAGATTACCAAATCTGTGCTACTCATGTGGTCAGTTGGCGGTGACCGGTATTAAACCAGAATCCTTGAGATTCCATGGCGGGTTCTGTACCGACTTAGCTAAACCGGCCACTATATATATATATATATATATATATATATATATAATATATATATAATGCTTTTTTAAACTTATATAATGGCGACAATGTAGAAAAATAGTAACTTGTTAAAACTTTAAATGTGCGTAAACATCATTGACAACAAACAATAAATGTTTCTATGATTTCTAAATATGATCTGTGCGATAAAGTGGGGAGCTGAGTGTAGGTGCGGTGTTCCAACCCAGCAAAAACAGTCTCCCTGGTATAGCGCTAATGAAAACGGGATAGTCTCCCTCGCTGTCCAGCTAATATCGACAATAGGCCACTCCACCAACTTTACTTAAGTTACTAGGGTATTACCCTAGTTTGTTAACTCTTTGCCTACTTTTAACCGCACACAGCGGCTCTCCTGTTTGTATGCTTATCACACTTAAGCAAAGTACAAAAACTGATGGTTAGTTCATTATAATTGAGTAGAAGGTGACCTTCATGTAATTCGTAGCCCCCAAGGAACTTCGAACCGAACCGTTTATTTAATCCATTTGGGTAGACAGTTTTCATTTTGTTAATCAAGGCTGGATATAAGTGTTAAACTATGTGAAGTTATTTATGTCATTATCGTTTCTAGTCAGGATCGAACCTACAACTCACAGTTGATTCTCACATGGAACTGTATTAATTCTACACCTATATCCGTTGCACCATATATCCAACTGGACTAGTCCGCCAAGAATTAACCGAAGAATGCCGGAGCACATCAACCTAAACGTTCTGTATATAACAATAAAGATGAGGATAACAGACCGAAAATCTAAATAATTCAAATTATCAAACTTCATCTAAAAAATCCAGACAAAAAAATATTAGACATCGCTGAAATAAATTTGTAAGATTGCATACATTTCTGAATTAGTATATCTGTGACTATTTGCCTACTTTAAACTGCTCATAGCGGCTCTCTAACCAGTAACTATTTCTTTACATACTATATCCAAGCAAAGTACAAAAACTGATGCTTAGTTCGTTATAACTGAACAAAAGGACTCAGATTAGAATAATACTCGGACTTTATTTAAATAGAATGAGTTCTGAGGTGAATAGTGAACTTTGAAATATCCCATCATACAGGTAAAAAAATACCAAGAAATTTTGGTACAGCCCTGGAGGAAATTTAGTCGTCAAAGAGTTTTAAAAAATTGAAAGCATTACTTTTATGGGAAGAAATATGGGAATCACTGGTGTAGACCTACCAAACATGATACGCACAATTATTGGACCCAGGGGAACGTTTCACCGCAGAATATTTTGTTCCTCATGGGGGAAAACGGTATAATTAATGAATTATTTGTTTGATTAAAATAATTATACACACTTAATTAAACATCACTAATTAGGTTTATAGGTAGCTCTTCAAAGTTGGAGATGGAAAATAATTACACAGAATTATCGGTTAGTTACGTCAAGTAAGCCACATAAAGAATATTAAAATCGATAAATCTCTTCAAGGTCACTTGAATAAATAAATAAACGGCCTTTTACAAGGCACCTCTTGTACTATAATGGTTAGCATGTTGACTATCAGGCCACTGTTAATCATTTCATTTCTTTTTCATTGTATATATATATAAAGTAAAGTAGACGGGGCGGCCTAAAGTCGGTATCAGCCAGTCAGCGAGGGAGTCTATCCCCTTTTCAATAGCGCTAGACCAAGGAGATTGTTTTATCATCTGAGGTGGAGCGATACACCTACCATCAGCTCCTTACTTTACCGCACAGATCCCTGTGCTACTCATACACTGAGTTGGCGAGGACCGGTATCGAACTAGGAACCTTGTGGTTTCTAGCCGAACGCTCTACCAACTGAGCTAATCCGCCCTCTCTCTCTCTCTCTCTCTCTCTCTCTCTCTCTCTCTCTCTCTCTCTCTCTCTCATATATATATATATATATATATATATATAGGAAGCCTAGAAATAGGCTCTCTGAAAAAAGCTATAAAGTTAAAAATTAAAATCTTCGGTTATATTTTTTACTGATCAGCCTCGTATTAAGCTTAAATGGCAAAAGTTCTCCTATGAAACGGATATGATCTCTCTAACAGCTGTAACATATATACCTATTTATGTATTCATCAGTTAAAATTATACCCCTTGCTTACAAGCTGATGGCCCACTGATTAAAAAGCCTGAATGATGAAAATTCTGTCAGGTTTCGATTCCGACAGGAGGTAGCCTATAAGTCTAGCCCCACCGAGGAGACATGATATGTCGTGACACAGTGTCTGTAGGTGACAACCCCCCCCCACACACACAATCTTATATATATATATATATATATATATATATATATACTAATTTTTTTTTTTACTTGAAGGCACTTACAACGCATGTATCGCATAAAATTCGATACTTTTTCTTATAGAAAATGAATTTGACAAGTGTAATCCCAGCAAAGGATGGCTCGGTGTGT
>CM042146.1:71255000-71308195 GCA_023376005.1 Doryteuthis pealeii | reverse complement strand
CTGAGCCTGCTTCAGAGCGCTACGGCCTCTGGAGTGGCTAGGTAATACAATTATCAGCGTCGATCCCAGGGGGCTATTCCCCCCAGGCAATACCTGCCCCCTTGATTTAAAGGGACAGGGTTGGTTTTATTGTCCAGCGCCTGTGGCACCCTCCTTGAGGGGGAATGCCGACGGGATCGACGCATTTTTTGTGCCTACCACCATGAGCTTCGGCTTGTGGGTGGTCCCACGTTAATAGGGCCTTGTGCCTGACCCGTCCAAGTGGGGTACAAGGTAAATATCCCGTAACAAACGTTTAACACGTCATCTCTCCATTCGGAAATGAGTGCCAGAAAGTAACAAGCGTTAACACGTCATCGCTCCATTCCTAGGAGGAGAACGTAGCGTAACAGTTTTAGGTTTGGGTTTGGGTTCAGTTGCTGACTTTCCGAACACTGGGACCAGAGCCATAACCTCAGCAAAATGCAAAATGCGTCCCTTGTTGATCCACGTCAATGACAATGCAATTTGTACGTTTGGTTTGGTTTTTATCTTGTAGCTGTACGGCCACTTACCTCCTATCTCACAAACCTCACAAGTAAGACGAACAAGACATGCTGGACACTGCTGGAGAAGCGAGGGCGTTCTCCTTTTGACACCTTCACATGGAAACACACCAGTGCAGGCCGAATAATAAAAATCTACATAAATCAGCTCTGTACGGATTCAGGGTGCAGTGTAGAGGACTCCCCGGCGGTGATGACTGATAGAGATAGTTGAAAAGAGAGCCATGGATATCTGTGCTGCCAGCACGACCTGGTGATGATGTATGTATTGGCATCAGGGTAGATCAACTAACAAAAACCTTGAGTCACACTTTCACTTTCTCGTCACTGGAATAATGTTTGCCTCTCAAACCCTCTTTCATGGGGCCGAAGAGAGGGTTTGAGAGGCAAACATTACGTTATTATATAAAGGTGAACTGCTATCAATCACTTTTATAACGGTTATCCTATGATTCAATGATAACTTTCCATTTATGAATACCGTTATCTAAATTTAACTACAATACAATGTATAATTCTTAGGCAACCCATGAATTATGTAACAAAATGTTTGTCCCATTTTCCAACCTTCAGCAACTGTTAATTTGATACAGGTAAGTCTATTGTTTCGATTCGTTTTACCTGTCACATCTGTTATTCTCTTGAGGAAATTCAAGAACTTCTAACAATCAAATTCTTCTACTTGCTTCCTCTCTGCATCTCCACCAAAACCGGTGTCAGTTTTATCTGTTATATACTCGTTCCTCATCGCGTATATAAACGGGGAGAGTGAGTTCTCTGATATATATATATATATATATATATATATATATATATATATATGAGAAGAGAGAGAGAGAGAGAGGAGAGAGAGAGAGAAGAGAGAGAGAGAGAGAGAAGAGAGAGAATTTGATTAGAGGATAGAGATGATAGTTCTTACTTTTTACACTGCTGTTTCTGATTCTAGGTCGTTTAACTTGTCTGGCCGCCATCTTGTCTGGTTGATCTAGGAGCTTTCGGCTGAGTTGATTTCCTTTATGTTAGTTCTTCTTACTTGCTGGGCTGGACATTGCTTGTCTAATGATTTAATTAACAAACGCACGTTCACAATTCATGACTGCCCATAAATTGTAACATATCACTACCTGACCCAAAGATTGAACTCACGTCTCCCACGCAAATATTATCTTCACTAGCGCATTTATCCCCTCGCACACCTGACATTTTTAAAGCTTTAAATGTCTGTTTGCTCAGTCAATAGAGAATCCGTCCAATAATCACAATGTTTTGGGTTCGATACCGGCACTTACCAACTCAGCGCATGAATACAACAGATAGGGTAATCTGATCTGAGCGGTAAAGTGGGGATCTGACCGTAAGTGTGGCACCACACCTTGTAAAAACAATCTCCCTGGTCTAGCGCTAGCGAGAAGGGGATTGACTCCCGTGCTGTCCAGTCGATACCAACAATAGGCCACTTTGTCAACGACACCAATTTACTATCTAGATTGATTAATTGATTTTAACGGCATGTCAATCCGTCTGGGGTTATTTTATTTGTTATGTAGTTGTTTCTTAAGATTTTTATTGGCACACGGTCCTGTTGAATATTTTAAAAAAGATCTGATTCATAGATGGGACCCTTACAGGTACTACTACTCCGGGTAAGAGTGGACCTGAGAGTAATGGTAATGTCTGCAAATTAAAGCATCTTCTCTGGTGTTGATATTCACGCTCAGTCCACAGATTTGATTATTCAATGTATGTGTTTACCCAACCCCTCCTCAACGAACAGGATGTGGCACGAGGTCAATTTGTAAGCAGAGTACTGTTGGTTTGAATTCAGAGTTTTCCTTCTCCTAGAATGGTTTTCTAACCGAGGTCAGAGGACACAGTCTGCTCTACTATTCCTCCATTGCTAGGTGGGGGGGGATACGTGGATTTACGTCTTTTCCTGTGGGGCAAACACACAAGCAATAGCTTGCTAACAACTTGACGTAACTCGAGTATCAGAGTTAACAGAGAAATAATAGGAATAGACACGACGGGTATTAAGGATAGAAGAAAAGGTTTATTAAGCAAGGATACTAGCAAGTTGCTAGGTTGAATTAACAAGACCTGTGAGATCTGGTTGTTTTCTGTTCCGAGATTTCGCCAGGCATTATTTATAAGAAACAACAGAGGATTCCATTCTGATTATTTAGGTAGGATATGACACAACTGAACGTTGAATGAACGACCAACTAAATGTAATCGTGTCTTCACTCTTCGACGCTTAAAGTCAAATAAAAAGAAATAATCAAAAAAGCAAAAACAAAAAAACAAAAAACAAAACAAAACAAAACACGCTGGACTAAAAAAACAAATACCAGTACATATTTATCCAATCCCTCCATCAAGGGCAGGATGTGACACAGGGATAATTTTTAGAGGGGTACAGTTGGTTTGAATTCAGATTTTCCTTCTTCTTATGGGGTTGGGTAGATAGGTGGTTGGTTACTTGTTTTTTCTTTAATCGCAATATTACTGGTTCCACCTTCTTGTTGGTCGTCAGACTGAAAAATAATGGAGGAAGGCAAAAGTGACAAAGAGACAAAGGGTTAATTTCAAGGGTCAATTTTTATTTCCAGGTTCATTGCTATCTATTGGAGAGGAATTTTCTACCCGAGCCAGTAAAAGTATATTCCTAATCACGATCTTAGAAGAACTATCACGAGGTATTTTTTGGCGACAGGAAACCCCTTTTTTCGAGCATGCCAATTTGCTTTTTCCTATCATAAGCCTCTCGGGAGTGTTTATTATTTTGGATCTGTTTATTTTATTTTATGTATTTATAACTTTATTTTATGATTCTATTTATTATTCTATTTTACTTGGTTTTATCTATTATCTAATACCAACAAATTTACCCATAGCTTGAGGAGAAACATATGGAATCATGCCTTACCATCGGGTGTTAGTACGAAGTGAGACACAAACGGCTTCGTTCTGTATTTGAATTCGAGTCATCGATTCTATTTCGTAACAGTAACGCTAAGCACGCCTTTTGATTATAGGTGCATATCATGGATTACTTGGGTAATATTTCTTTGGGGTGGGTAATGATTTTGAACCTTTAAAATGTAATATCTTTTCTTTACTAATTAGAGTCTCTCATATTGTGTTGATATTCACGCCCAGATTACCGATTGGATTATAGGAGTATATCATTTTACTTTGGTCATTTTCTTTTATCTATTTATTTTTTTAATCTTTTTTTAATATCTTTAGTTTTGTTTTGATTTTTGACTTCGTTCCATACGAGTTGGTGCGCTTCCTTTGCCCTCCTCAACCCATGAGAGCATGTTTACTGTAATTGATTTTCATCCACATTGATTTAGGGTTTGCCAGGTGTTAAGAAATCCCACCTTGCACCCTGTTCCACACTTGCCAGTCATTTTTGACGTTGCTAGGGTCTTGTTACTGACACAGCATGATGAGATATCGTTAAACGCAGTGAATGTGAATGTGACTTTCTTTTTTTGCAAGTCACTCACTCACTCTCTCTCTCTCTCTCTCTACCGCCCCCACCCCTGGTATAATAATCCGATTAAGCGTACAAGTGTCTGTCCACAAAAGGAGTCTGAAATGTGAAACCACTGTCATAGCGGGTAATAAAAACTCGTTTACTCGGAAGGCGAAATTCTGGCGACGTTCTTAGACATCTGAACAACTTTAAAACTGTCAACGCACCGTGAATGCTTTTGGGTGACGCGTTAACCACGAGAGATTTCTTCGCCGTCTGCGTGTCTTCTGTACATTTGTTGATAGACCCATCAAACGAGAGAGAGAGAGAGAGAGAGAGAGAGAGAGAGAGAGAGAGAGAGAGAGAGAACGGGCGGAGGGCATTAAACCTTTTCTTTCTTTTCATCCCGATGCTGGTAATCAAAGAGTCATAATTACAAATAAGAAATTCGCCAAGCGTAAATGATCTCTCTCTCTCTCTCTCTCTCTCTCTCTCTCTCTCTCTCTAATATATATATATATATATATATATATTATCTGTCTCCGTCTCTGTATCTCTGTCTCTCAGTCCTTGTCTCTATCTCTGTCCCTCTCTCTCTATTCAAGGATGACAAAGGGTGTAACAGCTTTTCCCAGTTACCACCGTCAGTTGTATTCAGCGATCAAGGTATACCAGTGACGAGACATTTTTCTCGAGATATCAAATGACAAGCAAATGGATAGGCATGTTGGGGGGGGGGGAAGCCCGTGAGCATGTGGCCTTCTAAACTACCAAATTCTGCTTTTGCGCAAACGCTGCCTAACAACCGCTTTTGATAATGGCTCAGCCTCAGGGGGCTTCAACCCCCTCCCCCTAGATAGCACCTATATCCTCGTCTAAAAGGGGTATAAGTTGGATTTGTTACTTGGCGCTTGAAGCACACCTGTAAGGGAATACCGACGGGACATGGGCAATTTTTCACCCCCCTCCCGGGAGGCACAATTCCTGGCACTCGAACTGGCTTTTGATTACGGAGCATCCCCAGGGGACTTTATCCCAAGGTAGCACCTGCCACTTTGTTTTAAAAGGGTTAAAGAATGAGTTTATTGCTCCCCCTATGGAGGAATGTCGACGGACAAGAACAAATTTTCTTCCTGACCTTCTGAAGGCATGCTTCATGCGGGGAACTCCACATTAATTCGACCTTGTGTCACATTCTAATACCGTGGAGAAAGAATAGATATCTAAACTATCAGTGGAGGAGTAGCCTTCGTGTAGTGGATAACGTGAGTTAAATAGTAACTCTACTGTTAGGAGGTGTTTGTGGTGAAATGGTTACTGTCATAGGAAATGGACCCGGCGAAACGAGTTCGAATCCTTGTCGAGGCAGGCTACTTTCACATAGTGCTAATACCTTGGTAAGGTATGAATCCAATTATTCTCCCTACCTGCTATAGTTTAAATTACAGGACAGACTAGACTTTTTACCTAATATGGAAACCGGTCTAAGAGAAGGAACACTGAATTTAAGCCAGTTAAACCCCGCTTAAAAATTGACATTGTGTCGCATCCTACTCTTGCAAAGGGTTGGGTAAATACCATAAGGATGACTTTAGCATTAAATAACCCACAAAGGTTTTAGAAACTAAATCTGAATAAACCTAAAACGTCAAATGTGACCCTTCTCTGCTTTGTTTAAAGACCGTTTAAAATCACTTTCACTGCACGGATGGAGAAATAGCCATTTCCGCAACGCCTGCGGCTACTCTAAACCTCTAACTAAATCTCTCGGTTAAAGTGGCTACACGATCAAACCAGCTAATCAGAGAACTTCTAACAGCTTAGTCTTGTCTTATCATACTGCATTGGTTCTTATTGGTTATTTTCCATGACTCTTTTTCTAACAGAATTATCAATTAACTTTTGAATTTTACACTTACCATAATTAATAGACAATCCATCAATAATGTAGCAAATACTAATCGAAAGAAATTCATTAAAAATGTTGATAAAGTTTTTTAAATTTCTTTTAATTAGCTAAGTCATTTGGATTGGTTATTAAGTTATTGAGTTGTGGTCTTTATTAAAGAAAGATAAAGTATTTTTAAATTTTTATTTTTCGTAGGACAACAGTGATTCACATATTTCTTCGAATAAAAGCAATGCTTTCACCTTTATATATATATATATATATATATATATATATATATATATTATATAAGTTGGTGGCGTGGCCTATTGTCGGTATCACCTGGATAGCGAGGGAGTCTATACCATTTTCGCTAGCGCTAGACCAGGGAGATGTTTTCTGAAATGGAGCGCCAAACCTAACGTCAGCTTCCCACTTGATCACACATATCAGATTACCCAATCTGTGCTACTCATGTGGTCAGTTGGCGGTGACCGGTATTAAACCAGAATCCTTGAGATTCCATGGCGGGTTCTGTACCGACTTAGCTAAACGGCCACTATATATATATATATATATATATATATATATATATATATTATAATGCTATTTTAAACTTATATAATGGCGACAATGTAGAAAAATAGTAACTTGTTAAAATTTTAAATGTGCGTAAACATCATTGACAACAAACAATAAATGTTTCTATGATTTCTAAATATTTCAAAGACCTTATCTTTGAAACTAGAGGGTCCGGTTTAGCTCAGTCGGTATAGAACCCGTCAAGAAATCCCAGTGTTCTGGTTTCGATACCGGTCTCTGCCAAATCAGCGTATGTGTAGGACCACTTGACTAATATGATATGTGCGATAAAGTGGGGAGCTGAGTGTATGTGCGGTGTTCCAACCCAGCAAAAACAGTCTCCCTGGTATAGCGCTAATGAAAACGGGATAGACTCCCTCGCTGTCCAGCTAATATCGATAAATAGGCCACTCCGCCAACTTTACTTAAGTTTACTGGGTATTACCCTAGTTTTGTTAACTCTTTGCCTACTTTTAACCGCACACAAGCGGCTCTCCTGTTTGTACGCTTATCACACTTAAGCAAAGTACAAAAAACTGATGGTTAGTTCATTATAATTGAGTAGAAGGTGACCTTCATGTAATTCGTAGCCCCAAGGAACTTCGAACCGAACCGTTTATTTAATCCATTTGGGTAGACAGTTTTTCATTTTGTTAATCATGGCTGGATATAAGTGTTAAACTATGTGAAGTTATTTATGTCATTATCGTTTCTACATTGAATCTACAACTCACAGCTGATTCTCACATGAACTGTATCAATTCTACCTATATCCGTTGCCCATATATCCAACTGGACTTGTCCGCCAAGAATTAACCGAAGATGCCGGAGCACATCAACCTAAACGTTCTGTATATAACAATAAAGATGAGGATAACAGACCGAAAATCTTAAATAATTCAAATTATCAAAACTTCATCTAAAAAATCTAAGACAAAAAAATATTAGACATCGCTGAAATAAATTTGTAAGATTACATACATTTCTGAAATTAGTATATCTGTGACTATTTGCCTACTTTAAACTGCTCATAGCGGCTCTCTCACCAGTAACTATTTCTTTGCATACTATATCCAAGCAAAGTACAAAAACTGATGCTTAGTTCGTTATAACTGAACAAAAGGACTCAGATTAGAATAATACTCGGACTTTATTTAAATAGAATGAGTTCTGAGGTGAATAGTGAACTTTGAAATATCCCATCATACAGGTAAAAAAAATACCAAGAAATTTTGGTAAAGCCCTGGAGGAAATTTAGTCGTCAAAGAGTTTGAAAAATTGAAAACATTACTTTTATGGGAAGAAATATGGGAATCACTGGTGTAGACCTACCAAACATGAATACGCACAATTATTGGACCCAGGGGAAACGTTTCACCGCAGAATATTTTGTTCCTCATGGGGGAAAACGGTATAATTAATGAATTATTTGTTTGATTAAAATAATTATACACACTTAATTAAACAATCACTAATTAGGTTTATAGGTAGCTCTTTAAAGTTGGAGATGGAAATAATTACACAGAATTATCGGTTAGTTACGTCAAGTAAGCCACATAAAGAATATTAAAATCATATCTCTTCAAGGTCACTTGAATAAATAAAATAAACGGCCTTTTACAAGGCACCTCTTGTACTATAATGGTTAGCATGTTGACTATCAGGCCACTGTTAATCATTTCATTTTCTTTTTTTCATTGTATATATATATATATATATATATAAAGTAAAGTAGACGGGGCGGCCTAAAAGTCGGCATCAGCCAGTCAGGCGAGGAAGTCTATCCCCTTTTCAATAGCGTAGACCAAGGAGATTGTTTTATCATCTGAGGTGGAGCGCCACAACCTACCATCAGCTCCTTACTTTACCGGACAGATCCGCTGTGCTACTCATACGCTGAGTTGGGCGAGGACCGGTATCGAACTAGGAAACCTTTTTGGTTTCTAGCCGAACGCTCTACCGACTGAGCCTAAATCCGCCCGCCCCCTCTCTCTCTCTCTCCCTCTCTTATATATATTTATATATATATATATTATATAATATTATATATATATAATATACTATATATATATTTATATATATATATATATATATATTATATATATATAATATATATAATATATATAATATATTATAGTATATATATATAATATAATATATATATATATAATATATCAGTAAAAATATAAGAGAAGATTAGATTTAGCATTATAGCCTATTTCAGGAAGCCTAGAAATAGGCTCTCTGAAAAAAACTATAAAATTAAAAATCAAATCTTCGGTTATATTTTTTACTGATCACCTCGTATTAAGCTTAAATGGCAAAAGTCTCCCTATGAAACGGATATTTTATCTCTCTAACAGCTGTAACATATATACCTATGTATGTATTCATCAGTTAAAATTATACCCCCTTGCTTACAAGCTGATGGGCTCACTGATTTAAAAAGCCTGAATGATGAAAATTCTTGTTCAGGTTCGAATTCCGACCGGAGGTAGCCTATAAGTCTAGCCTCACTGAGGAGACATGAATATGTCGTAACACAGTGTCTGTAGATGACACCCCCAGAACACACAATCATATATATATATATATATATATATATATATATATCAACCCACTTGCACGAAACAAGATGTGACACAAGGTCAATTTTTTAAAGCGGGAGCTTAACAGGTTTGATTTCAAAAGTTTTCTTTCTCCTAGGCTGGTTGCCTAACCAAGGTTAAAGAGCCCAGTCTGTCCTACTATGTATCAGTAACCGGAGGAGAATAGTTGGATTCATACCTTTCCAAAGATATTAGCGCTATGTAAATGCAAAACGCTTAGTCCAGAATTTGTCTCTCTGTGACCATTTCTTTCTGACTGTACCCATTACAAGTTAGCAGATTTATGTAATTATTTGCTCTCAAGGAATCATAACCAAAATTAAGATTACATACATATTGGACTCAAAGAAGATTTAAGTAAAAAACAAAGTTCCTTATGGATATTGAGGGGGGGGGCTGTTTAGCGAAGGTCTTTGATGATAAACAGTAATTTTCAGTGTAACATATTGACTGATCAACAAATTGATCGCCGTAAGATCCAGGTAAAAACGATTCACGCATAGGTACAGGAAATGCGTGGGTGTCAACATGGACCTGAAAATCAAAAAGAAGATAATTGCCTTGATCTGATTTGAACCAGCCTTCGACAGCCGGAGAAATGTGCAAGTGACAACGCGTAGTCCACAGAATAATGTGTGGATATAGCCAATAACAAATAAAAAACAAGCTGCCGGGCGAGAGGTGTGTCTACTGGGAAAACTGCGTAGGTGTCATGATCAAAGAGGTGCGCTCATGTTTGAGATACAGAGTTATAAAAACTTTTATAAATTTGGTTTGAATATATCAACTGGCCGTCAAAAACTCCCGAAGGCTCCTGTGTTGTGCATTCTCTACCGATGACTTCTCATTGTCTACACACATCAAGAATAAAAAATACAACTTGATATATAATATATATATATATATATTATATATATTATATAATGCACGTGTGTGTGTATGTGTGTGTATGTGTGTGTGTATTGTTCCGTGTTCTTGTTATGGGGGTCTCAATAACAGCAGGAAGCCATCTTGCTGCAAATGTAACTAATCATCTATATATTAATACGTGTGTTCCTAATCATCCGTCCTTTGATCATCACTGCAACCCTCTGTTTAAATGAAAACCGTCCAAATTTGTTCAAGATCCAATGAAAAAAATATGGTAAATTCGGCAGATTTTGTGAATGTCGCTAATGCATATTTCTTATTTGTCCCATTTTATTTCACCCAATTTTAAATCAACATTCGCAAATGGTCTTGCGTCGCTTAAATGTCCAACGCAGAATTAAAAGGAATTGAAAAAAAAAAAAAAAAAAAAATAAAGAATTTTCCATGTTGTTAATTTGTAATGTTGCAATTGCGAAATTATTTTGGTAAATTTTTGAAATCTTTATGTTGTCCGCGATTCCTGCCTAATTTACAACTATGTTTAGCGAGCTAACGTTTAGCCGAATTTCGCAGCCCAAACTTAGATATTTTCCGAGGCATTTTTTGTCACTTTTGGTCGAAATTTAAGTAGATATTTTAGACGCCCTCCCAGATTTTTATCAGCAAATCAATGTAAATATTTTACACTTCTCGTCCAAGAGAGAGAAAGGAAAAAAGAGAGTTTGTGGAGGATGAGAATTAAATCAGAGTAATTATACTTTTTACATATTGAAGTATTTTGCAAATAGTTCTACGACTGAAGCTAAATAGAACCTATGATGTCGGCAAAAGTGACCAAATTGTCGGTATCAGCCAACACGAGGGAGTCTGTCTCTGTTAACCAACACTACCAGAGAAATTGCTTTTGTGTCTGGGAATGGATATCAAATCTTAACGTCAGCTCATTAGCCTTTTAGCACGTTCAAAATTCCATCTATGCCTACTCATGCGTTGAGTTGTGAGAGCCTGTATCCAACCCCGAACCTTGGTGATCCAGGATGGAAACTTTAAATGACGAGATAAACGCGTTAACCCGTACCATTTTACAGCAGCTTTACATAATCCGATTTGGTTTTTTATCGCAAATAATGATCTGGTCACAACAGATCTTAATATCATAGATAGAAACAAAACCCCTTTCATTTGGCGTCCCTAGGTACTGTTTATTGTTAATAGTTAATGAGCCCCGGGTCGTTTTTAACCAGGATTAAGGGATGAAACGTTAAATGTAAAGTGTTACATATTGAAAATAATGTGGACGTTTTTGGTCGAAGGAAATGTTGAGACGCAGCAATATAGAAGAAAATAATATTCGAATGATTGTAAATTGGCAGCGCTTAAAAATAAATAGTCATAAATTGAAATGGAAGTATTTTGAGTATGAATAAAAGATTTCAATCTTCGAGTAATACGGAAGGTGAAAATGGAAATGTATCCAGGTTTCTAATCTGATATATATATATATATATATATATAATTAATAGATAAAAACGTTATGTATATATATATATATATATATACACATATGAAATTATATAATATATATGTATACTATATATATGTATATTAAGGATTCGATAAAAACATTATATATTATATAATTATATATATATATATATATATATATATATATATTATATAAGCGTTTTTATCAAATTCATCCATTTCTAATCTTCGGCAAAGGTGAACATTTTCTTTGCTTATTTCTCATATTTTTTTAAACCCCGAAAAGTCGAACAGTTGTATGCCTATAATGGCGTATATATATATATATATATATATAATATATATATATATATAATAATATAAAAATGTTTTCACTTATATATATTATTGTTTAAAATGTTTTTACTTTAACAGCAATTTTTGTGGTGTTTTCATATCCCTTTTATTTATACCACACACACAACACACACAACACATAATATAGTATATATATATATATATATAATATATATATTATATATATTAAAATTTACGCATATTTTTCTCGAGCGCTTATTTTCATTTATTGCATGAACCAATCATTATAAATCTTCATTCTCATAAGATTTGAAATAAGTTATTTAAAAATGAGATTTTTCCACTGTATTAACTCGAAACGTCTGACTACTAAACTACATTTGGTGGTGAGGCTTCAGTCTTTGGGAATCTGATCCAAATAATTCGCCTATGGAGAAAGGAGTTGGAAATCATCGAAGAGGTGTCTTTAATTGATAAGGCACTGATCAAACGGGAAGCTATATTGCTGCAAGGCGAAAACTAATCATTGAATAATTTTTAGTTTGCAAATAAACTTAGACTGGTTTTACCAAGGCTCGAAGCTTAATAGACTGTATTTCCTACTTTGAATCCATGCGTTTCCGAAGGACATGTGTATGAAGTGAAACGTAAACATGGCCGTGTCCAGAATTTGAAGCTCGATCGCCCAAGTCCAATTTATTACGAGGATATTCGTAACGCGACAAACTTTTAGCCTACAATCAAAACAAAGTCAATCCAAAAATTTGAGCTTCCAATTCCAAAAATTGGCGGAAATTATGTCGATTTTTAGCTCTACAATTTGAAGGGGGTCGAAAAAATGGTTGACTTTTTGTAACCTGTTTTGTTTGTAAAATGAGTTCTAGAACTTACTACTCTAAAAATTTGTTTATAAAAAGCATTTTTTTGACGCAAGAAACCAAAATGCTATCAAGAAAGTCTTAAGTAAACCAATTTTAAAGTTATTGATGATATCTGGCAGATCAATATCCGATGTGGCACTGCGTCTCCGACCAATAATTTTTTCTATTATTATTTCACATATATTGAACATTATTTATACAAAGAGATAGTTTATATTTGCTCGAAGCGAGCTACAACATTTTGCAAAAATTGTCCAGGTGCGGACAGGCTTAAAATTAGTCAATCCCGCAAATTTGAAGTTTCCCAAATTCGCAAAAATTGGCGGAGTTAATGTTGTTCAAAATCGACATAATCTCCAAAATTTCGGTGGGATGTTGCGAAATCATGACGTTTTTATCTATTTTTGTCTGTAAAAGTAGTTCTAGAGCTTTCTACTCCTAAATGGTTTGTTTTATTTGGTTTAATAAAACCATTTTCACCCAAGGAATCCAAAAATGCTATTAAAATAGTCTTAAACTTAAACCACTTTTAGGTTATAATGATTTCTGATTTGCAAATTGTTAACTGATGCTGTAGCTTCGGTTCTGAGCAAACATCAAAATATCTTTTTGATACAAATAATTTTCAAAATATGTGAAATAATAAGGGATTTTTTTCTCATAGATGCAGTGCCACATCGGGATAGTGATCTTGCTATAAAAATCATCAATAACTTAAAATTGGTTAACTTTAAAACTTTTTTGATAGCATTGTTGTATTTCATTGGCAAAAATGCTTTTATAAACCAATTCTTAGTAGTACGGAAGCTCTAGAACTCATTAGTGCATTAGTTTCGAAAGTGAACCTCAATAGCAATGACTAGAGTTTTGCTTATTACGAGTCGCAGCGCAGCACGTTACCTGACTAACGCCACGGGGACTCTCTCTTAGCACCTATATTATTGAGCCCAACCCTATTGCCGTTATGGCAAGCCCTAACCCGTTTTGTCATATATGTGCTAGAAGGCAAGTCTCAGAGTACTGGGTATGATGTTAACTTATCTGATGGGGATCCCTCGGCACACCTACATTTTTATAAACAAAAATGTCGTTGCTCAGTCAATAGAGGAATCCGTCCAATAAATCACAATTGTTTGGGTTCGATAATCTCGGCACTTACCAACTCAGCGCATGAATACAACAATTAGGGTAATCTGATCTGAGCGGTTAAAGTGGGAATCTGACCGTAGAGTGTGCCACCGCAGCACCTTGTACAAAAACAATTCCCTGGTCTAGACGCTAGCGAGAAGGGGATTGACCCCGTGCTGTCCAGTCGAACCAACAATAGGCCGACTTTGCTCAACGGACACCAATTACGTATCGTAGATTGATTTAATTGATTTTAAACGCAGTGTCAAATCCGTAATGGGGTTATTTTATTTGTTATGTAGTTGTTTCTTAAGATTTTTATTGGCACACGGTTCCTGTTGAAATATTTTAAAAAGATCTGATTCATAGATGGGACCCTTACAGGTACTAACTACTTCCGGGTAAGAGTGACCTGAGAGTAATGGTTAATGTCTTGCAAATTAAAAGCGCGATCTTCTCTGGTGTTTATATTCACGCGTCGTCCACAGATTTGATTATTCAATGTATGTGTTACCCAAAACCCCTCCTCAACGAACAGGATGTGGGCACGAGGTCAATTTGTGCAGAATACTGTTGCCGGTTTGAATTCAGAGTTTTTCCTTCTCCGTAGAAGTGGTTTCTAAACCGAGTCAGAGGACACATCGGCCTACTATTCCTCCATTGCTAGTGGGGGGATACGTGGATTTACGTCTTTTCCTGTGGGCAAACACACAAGCAATAGCTGCTAACAACTGGTGAACGGTAACCGAATATCAGAGTTAACAGAGAAATAATAAGGAATAGACACGACGGGTATTAAGGATAGAAGAAAAAGGTTTATTAAGCAAGGATACTAGCAAGTTGCTAGGGAATTAACAAGACCTGTAGATCTGGTGTTTCTGTTCCGAGATTCGCCAGAGCATATTTATTAAGAACAACAGAGGATTCCATTCTGATTATTTAGGTAGGATATGACACAACTAACGTTGAATTGAACGACCAACTTAAAATGTAATCGTGTCCACTCTTCGGACGCTTTAAAGTCAAATCAAAAAGAAATAATCAAAAAAGCCAAAAACAAAAAAACAAAAAACAAAACAAAACAAAAAACACGCTGACTAAAAAAAACTAATTAACCAGTAAAATATTTATCCAAACCCTCATCAATGGCAGGGATGGATCACAGGGAAATGTTTTAGAAGGGGTACAGTTGGTTTGGAATTCAAAGATTTTCCTTTCTGTCTTATGTGGTTGGGTAGATAGGTGGTTGCGTTACTTGTTTTCTTTAATCGCAATATTCTGGTTCCACCTTCTTGTTGGTTCGTCAGAGCCTGAAAAAATAATGGAGGAAGCAAAAGTTGACAAAGAGACAAAAGGGGTTAATTTTCAAGGTCAATTTTTATTTCCAGTTCATTGCTATCACTTGGAGAGGAATTTTCTACCCGAGCCAGTAAAAGTATATCCTAATCACGATCTTAGAGAACTATCACCGAGGAATTTTGGCGACAGGAAACCCCTTTTTCGAGCATGCCAATTTGCTTTTTCCTATTCATAAGCCTCTCGGAGTGTTTATTATTTTGGATCTTGTTGTATTTTATTTTATTGTATTTTGATAAACTTATTTTATGATTCTATTTATTATTTTTTCTTTTTTTTTCTATTTACTTGTTTTATTATTATCAATACAACAAATTTACCCGATAGCTTGAGGAGAAAACATATGGATCTAGCCTTACCATCGGGTGTTTATACGAAGTGAGACATCAAACGGCTTCGGTTCTTGTAGTTTGAATCGATCAATCGATCTTTTCGTACAGTAACGCTAAGCACGCCTTTTGAGTTATAGGTGCATATCAGGAGTTACCTTGGGTAATATTTCGTTTGGGGTGGGTAATGTTTTGAACCTTGAAAATGTAATGATCTTTTCTTTACTAATTAAGAGGTCTCTCATATTGTGTGATATTCACCCCAGAATACCAGATTGGATCTAAGGAGTATATCATTTTACTATTTGGTCATTTTTCTTTAATAACTATTATTTTTTAATCTTTTTTTAATATCTTTAGTTTTGTTTGATTTTTGACTTCGTTCCATACGATGTTGGTGCGCTTCCTTTGCCCTCCTCAACCCATGAGAGCATGGTTTAACTGTAATTTGATTTTTGCATCCACATTGATTTTAGGTTTGCCAGTGTTAAGAAATCCCCACCGTTGCACCCTGTTCCACACTTGCAGTCATTTTTGACGTTGCCTAGGGTCTGTTACTGACACACATGATGAGATATCGTTAAAACGCAGGAATGTGAATGTGAGACTCTTTCGTTTTGCAAGTCACTCACTCACTCTCTCTCTCTCTCCTCTCTACCGCCCCCACCCCTGGTTATAGAATCCGATTAAGCGGGACAAGGTCTGTCCACAAAAGGAGTCTGAAATGTGAAACCACTGTCATAGCGCGGTAATAAAAACTCGTTTACTCGGAAGGCGAAATTCTGGCGACGTTCTTAGACATTGAACAACTTTAAAAACTGTCAACGCACCCGTGAATGCTTTGGGGGACGCGTTAACCACGAGAGATTTCTTCGCCGTCTGCGTGTCTTCTGAACATTTGTTGAATAAGACCCATCAAACGAGAGAGAGAGAGAGAGAGAGAGAGAGAGAGAGAGGAGAGGAGAGAGAGAGAAAACGGGCGGCAGGGCATAAAACCTTTTCTTTCAATCCCGATGCTGGTAATCAAAGAGTCATAATTGACAAATAAAGAAAATTCCCAAGCGTAAATTGATCTCTCTCACTCTCTATCTCTCTCTTCTCTCCTCTCTCTCTCTATAATATATTATATATATTATATATATAATCTGTCTCCGTCTCTGTTATTCTGTCTCTCAGTCTCTGTCTCTATCTCTGCCCTCCTTTCTATTCAAGGGATGACAAAGGGTGTAAACAGCTTTTCCCAGTTAACCACCGTCAGTTGATTCAGCGATCAGGCTATACCAGTGACGAGACATTTTCTCGAGATATCAAATACAAAGCAAATTGGATAAGCATGTTGGGGGGGGGGGAAGCCCGTGAGCATGTGGCCTTCTAAACTACCAAATTCATCTTTTGCGCAAACCGCTGCCTAACAAACCGCTTTTGATAATGGCTTCAGCCTCTGGGGGCTTCAACCCCTCCCCCTAGATAGCACCTATATCCTCGTCTAAAAGGGGTATAAGGTTGGATTTGTTACTTGCGCTTGAGCACACCTGTAATGGGAATTACCGACGGGACATGGGCAATTTTTCACCCCCCCCCGGGAGTGGCACAATTCCTGGCACTCGGAACTGCTTTTTGATACGAGCATCCCAGGGACTTTTATTCCCAGGTAGCACCTGCCACTTTGTTTTAAAAGGTTAAGAAATGAGTTTATTGCTCCCCCTATGGAGGATGCGAGGACAAGAACAAATTTTCTTCCTTACCTTCTGAAAGGCAATGCTTCATGCGGGGACTCCACATTAATTTCGACTTGTGTCACAGTTTTCTAATACCGTTGGAGAAGAATAGATATCTAAGAACTATCAGTGGAAGTAGCCTTCGTGTAGTGGATAAACGTAGTTAAATATAACTCACTGTTAGGGGTGTTTTGTTGGTGAAATGGTTTACTGTCATAGGAATGGACCCGGCGAAAACAGCTTCGAAATCCTTGTCGAGCAGGCTACATTTTCAACATAGTGCTAATACCCTTGGTAAAGGATGAATCCAATTATTCTCCCCTACCTCTATAGTTAAATTACAGGACAGACTAGACTTTTTTAACCAAATATGGAAACCGTCTAAGAGAAGAACCACTGAATTTAAGCCAGTTAAACCCCGCTTAAATAAATGCGACATTGGTTCGCATCCTACTCTTGCAAGGGTTGGGTACAATACACATAAGATGACCTTTAGCATTAAATAAACCCCACACAAGGTTTTAAGAAACTAAATCTTGAATAAACCTAAAACGTCAAATGTGACCCTTCTCTGCTTTGTTTAGTAAGGACCGTTTAAAACACTTTCACTGCCACGGATGGAGAAAATAGCCATTTCCGCAAACGCCTGCGGCTACTCTAAACCTCTAACTAAATCTCGTCGGTTTTAAAGTGGTACACGATCAACCAGCTAATCAGAGAACTTCTAACAGCTTAGTCCTTGTCTATCATACTGCATTGTCTTATGGGGTTAATTTTCCATGACTCTTTTTCCTAACAGGATTATCAATTAACTTTTTGAATTTCACATAATTTAATAGGACAATCCATCAATAACTGTAGGCACATTACTAATCGAAAGAGAATTCATAAAAATGTTTGTGATAAAGTTTTTTTAAATTTCTTTTAATTAGCTAAGTCACTTTTGGGGATGGTTTATTAAGTTAGTTGAGTCTGTGGTCTTTATAGAAGAAAGATAAAGTATTTTTAAATTTTTATTTTTTCCGCCTAAGGACAACAGTGATTCACGAATATTTCTTCGAATAAAAGCAATGCTTTCACCTTTATAATATATAAATATATATATATAATATATTATATATATATATAAAGTTGTGGCGTGGTCCTAATTGTCGGTATCAGCCGGGATAGCGAGGAGCTATACCATTGCTAGCGCTTGCTTAGACCAGGGATGAGATGTCTTTCCATTGCCAACTACATGCGATGTCCGCCAACCCTAACACGGTCAGCTTTCCCATCAGAGTCACACAAACTCGAGAGTTACCCAATCGTGCTACTAGGTGGTCAGCTTGGCGATGAACCGGATTAAACCAGAATCCTGGATTCCATGGCGGAGGGTTCTTTACCGACTTAGCTAAACCGAGCCACTTACACTAGTATATAACTATATATCATATAGTGAGGTATATATATCATATATATAATGCTATTTAAAACTTAGTATGAATTGCGACAATGTAGAAAAATAAAGGTAACTTGTTAAAATTTTTTTTAAATGTCGTAACATCATTGACAACAAACAATAAAATGTTTCTATGATTTTCTAAATATTTCAAAGACCTTATCTTGAAACTAGAGGGTCCGGTTTAGCCTCAGTTCGGTATAGAACCCGTCAAGAAATCGCCAGTTTTGGTTTCGATACCGGTCTCTGCAAATCAGCGTATGTGTAACCACTTGACTAATATGATATGTGCGATAAAGTGGGGAGCTGAGTGTAGGGCGTGTTCCAAACCCAGCAAAAACAGTCTCCCTGGTATAGCGACTAATTGAAAACGAGTAGACTCCCTCGCTGTCCAGCTAATATCATAATAGCCACTCCGCCAGCTTTACTTAAGTTACTAGGGTATTACCCTAGTTTGTTACACCTTTGCCTACTTTAACCGCACACAGCGGCTCTCCTGCTTTTACGCTATCACACACAGCAACCAGTCACAAAAACTGATGTTAGTTCATATAACTTGAGTTAGAAGCTGACCTTCAGTAATCGTAGCCCCCAAGAACTTTCGAACCGAAACCGTTATTTAATCCATTGGTAGACAAGTTTCATTTTGTTAATGCATGGCTGGATATAAGTGTTAAACTATGTTAAGTTATTTATAGTCATTATCGTTTCACATTGGAATCGTAACAACATCACCAGCTATTCTCCACATTGGAAACTGTATCAATCACACCTATATCCGTGCACCATATATCCCAACTGGACTTGGTCCGCCAAGAATTACCGAAGAATTGCCGGAGCGCACATCAACCCTAAACGTCTGCTATAAAACAATAAAGATGAGGATAAAGACCGACAAATCTAAATAATTTCAAATGTATCAAACTTCATCAAAAAATTCTAAGACAAAAAAATATTTTAGACATCGCTGAAATAAAATTTGTAAGATTTACATGACCATTTCTGAAGTAGTATATCTGTGACTATTTGGCCTACTTTAACTGCTCATAGCCGGCTCTCTCACCAGTAACTACTATTCTATTGCTACTATATCCAAGCAAAGTAACAAAAACTGATGCTTAGTTCGTATAACGAACAAAAGACTCAGATTAGAATAATACTCGGACTTTATTTAAAGAATGAGTTCTTGAAGTGAATAAGGGAACGGGTTGAAATATGCCATCAACGAGGTAAAAAAGACCAAGAAATATTTTGGTAAACCCTGGAGGAAATTTAGTCGTCAAAGAGTTTGAAAAAAATTGAAAACATTACTTTATGGGAAGAAATATGGGAATCACTGGTGTTAGACCTACCAAACATGTACGCACAATTATTGGACCCAGCGGGAACGTTTTTCAACCGCAGAATGATTTTGTTCTCATGGGGGAACAACGGTATAAATAAATAATGAATATTTGTTTGAATTAAAATAATATCACACTTAATTAAACACATCTACACTATTAGGTTTATTAGGTAGCTCTTAAAGTTGGAGATGGTGAAAAATTACACATGGAATTACGGTTAGTTACGTCTAAGTAAGCCACATAAAGAATATTGAAAAATCGATAAAATCTCTTCAAGTCACTTGAATAAAATAAAATAAGACCGGCCTTTGTACAAGGCACCTCTTGGTACTTATAATGGTTAGCATGTGACTATCAGGCCACTGTAAGTCATTTCATTTCTTTTTGCATTGTATATATACTATATATATATATAAAGTAAAGTACGGCGCCTAAAGTCGGCATCAGCTCAGTCAGCGAGGAAGCCATCCGCTCAATTACGCTAGGACCAAGGAGATGGTTTTATCATAAGCTGAGGTGGAGCGCCACACCTAACCATCAGCTCCTGTACTTTACCGGAACGATTCCCTGTTGCTACTCATACGCTGAGTTGGCGAGGACCGTATCGAACTCCAGAACCTTTTGGTTTCTAGCCGAACGCTCTACCGACTGAATGCTAATCCCCCCCCCTCTCTTCTCTCTCTCGCCTCTCTTATAATATATATATATATATATATATATAAATATATTAATATAATATATAGTATATAGATATATATATATAATATAATATTATATATATATATATACTATTAATAATATATATATTATATATATATATATAATATATAGTAATATATATATATATATATCAGTAAAAATATAAGAGAAGATTTAGATTTTTAGATTATAGCCTATTTCAGAAAAAGCCTGAAATAGGCTCTCTGAAAAAAACTATTAGAATTAAAAATCAAAAAATCTTCGTTATAGTTTTTACTGATCAGCCTCTTATTAAGCTTAAAGTGGCAAAAGTTCTCCTATTGAAACGGATATTATCTCTCCTAACAGCTGTAACATATTATAACCTATGTATGTATCATCAGCTTAAAATTATAAACCCCTCTTACAAGCTGATGGCTCACTGATTAAAAAGCCTGAATCCCGATGAAGAATTCTGTCAGGTTTCGATTCCGACGGAGGTAGCCTAGTAAGTCTCAGCCTCACTGAGAGACATGATATGTCGTAACACAGGTCTTGTAGATGACACCCCCCAGACACACAATCATATATTATATATATATATATATATACTTATATATATAATCAACCCACTGCACGAAACAAATGTGACACAAAGGTCAATTTTTAAGCGGAGCCTTTAACAGGTTGATTTCAAAGTCTTTCTTCTCTCCTAGGCTTGTTGCCTAACCAAGGTAAAGAGCCCAGTCTGGTCCCTACTATGTAATCAGTAACCGGAGGGAATAGTGATTCATACCTTTCCCAAAGATATTAGCGCTATCTGTAAAATGCAAACAGCTGTCCCAAGAATCTTGTCTCTCTGTGACCATTTCTTCTGACTGATACCCGATTACAAGTTTAGCAGGATTTATGTAGATTATTTCTCTTCAAGGAATCATAACCCAAAATTAGATTACATAACATATTGGACTCAAAAGAAGATTTAAGTATAAAAACAAAGAGTCCTTAGGAGAATTGCAGGGGGGGGGCCTGTTTTAGCAGGTCTTAATTATAACAGTAAATTTCAGTGTAACATATTGACTGATCAACAAATTGGATTCGCCGCTAAACCAGTAAAAACGATTCACGCATAGGTACAGGAAATGCGTGGGTGTCAACCATGGACCTGAAATCAAAAAGAAAGAATATTGCCTTGAACTTGATTGAACCAGCCCTTCGACACCGCGAAGAAAAAGTGCAAGTTGGACAACGGCGTAGTCACAGAATATGTGTGGATATAGACCAATAACCAAATTAAAAACAAGCTGCCTGGGCGAGAAGGTGTGTCCTTCTGGAAAACTGCCCCGTAGGTCATGACAAAGAGTGCGCTCCATGTGAGATACAGATTATAAAAACTTGGTATTTTAAATTTGTTTGAATATATCCACTTGCGTCAAAACGCCCGAAGGCTCCTGTGTATGTGCATCTCTACGATGGACTCTCAGTCTACACACATCAAGAATAAAATATACAACTTGATTATATATATATACTATAATTAATTATATTATATATATATATGACTGTTGTGTATGTGTGTGTATGTGTGTGTATGTTCCGTGTTCCTTGTTAGGTCCAATTACAGCAGGAAAGCCATTCTTCTGCAAATGTATACTAATTCATCTAATATATTAATACGTGTTCCTAATCATCCGTCCTTTATCATCCTGCAAACCCCCTGTTAAAAAATGAAACCACGTCCAAATTGTTCAAGATCCATGAAAAAAAAATGTAATCCAGATTGTGTTGTATGTCCGCTAAAATCGCATATTTTCTTATTGTGTCCCATTTATTCACCCAATTTTTAAAAATCAAACATTCCAAATGTCTTTGCGTCCCTAAATGTCCAACGCAGAATTAAAAGGAATTGAAAAAAAAAAAAAAAAAAACAATAAACCAAGAATTTCCATGTTGTTTAATTTGTAAATGTTCAATTGCCGGAATTATTTGGTAATTTTGACTTATGTTGTCCGATTCCTGCCCTAATTGTACACTATGTTTAGCGAGCTAACGTAGCCGAATTTCCAGCCAACTTAGATATTTTCCGAAGCGCATTTTTGTCACTTTTGTCGGCAAATTAAAGTAGACTATTTTAGACGCCTGCCCTCCCAAGCATTTATCAGCAAAATAATGTAAATATTTTACAACTTCTCGTCAAGAAAGACGTGTGGGGATTGAGAATTAAATCAAGAGTTATTATACTTTTTACAATTGAATATTTTGCAATAGTTCACGACTGAGCCTAAATAGAACCATGATGTCGGCAAAGTGACCAATTGTCGGTATCAGCCAAACAACGAGGGAGTCTGTCCTCTGTAACCAACACTAAACCAGAAAAATTGCTTTTGTGGTCTGGGTGGACATCAAACTAAACCGGGTCCAAGCTTCCATTACTTTACCGTTCAAACCAATCTATGCTACTCATGCGTTGAGTTAGTGAAGCCTGTTTCATCCAACCCGAACCTTTGTGATTCCCAGGATGAAAGCTTTAATTGACGCAGAAAAACCGTTACCCGTACCATTTTTTACAGCAGCTTACATAATCCGATTTGGTTATCGACAATATGAATCTGGTCACAACCAAACCTTAATATAGAGATAGAAACAAAACCCCTTTTCATTTGGCCGTCCTAGGTACTGCTTATTGTCTTAATAGTTAGATTGCAGCCCCGGTCGTATTTTTCCCCCAGGCAATACCTGCCCCCTTGATTTAAAGGGACAGGGTTGGTTTTATTGTCCAGCGCCTGTGTCCACCCTCCTTGAGGGGGAAATGCCGACGGATCGACGCATTTTTTGTGCCTACCACCATGAGCTTCGGCTTGTTGGTGTTGGCTCGCTCCGTTGAGATAAGGGGGGTGGCCTTGGTGCCTGACCCCGGTCCTAAGTGCGGGGCGTACAAGGTAAAGCTCATCTGCCTGATAAGGACATGATAGCAGTATTAATAGATCGACGTCATCTATTCATTTGATCGTGTATCCGATGTATCGGAACATGAGTGCCAGAAAGTTAACAAGTCGTTAACCACCTGTCATCGCTCCATTCCTAGGAGGAAGACCGTAGCGTACAGTTTTAGTTTGGGTTTGGGTTCAGTATTGTGATTTCCGACACTGGGACATGAGCCCATAACCTCATGCAAATGCAAATGCGTCCGCTTGTTTGATCGCCGTCAATACAAAATGCAATTTGGTACGTTTTGGGTTGTGTGTTTTATCTTGTAGCTTGTAAACGGCCACTTACCTCCTATCTCAGCAAGACCTCAAAGTAAGACGAGGACAAGACATGCTGGACACTGCTGGAGAAGCGAGGGCGTTCTCCTTTTGACACCTTCACATGGAAACACACCAGTTGCAGGCCGAATAATAAAATCTACATAAATCGAGCCTCTGTCGGATTCAGGGTGCAGTGTAGAGGACTCCCCGCGGCGGTGTGACTGATAGAGATGTTGAAAAGAGAGCCATGGGATATTGTGCTGCCAGCAGCGACCTGGTGATGATGTATGTATTGGCCATAGGGATCAATCTAACAAAAACCTTGAGTCAACACTTTCACTTTTGCGTCACTGAATAATGTTTCCTCTCAAACACGCTCTTTCATGGGGCCGAAGAGAGGGTTTGAGAGGCAAACATTACGTTATTATATAAAGGTGAACTGCTATCAATCACTTTATAAACGGTTATGCCTATGATCCAATGATAACTTTCCATTTATGAATACCGTTATCTAAAATTTTAACTACAATACATGTATAATTCTTAGGCAACCCATGAATTATGTAACAAATGTTTGTCCATTTTCCAACCTTCAGCAAACTGTTAATTTGATACAGGTAAGTCTTTGTTCGCGATTCGTTTTGACCTGTCACATCTGTTATTCTCTTGAGGAATTCAAGAACTTCTAATCAATTCAAATTCTTCTTACTTGCTTCCTCTCTGCATCTCCACCAAAACCGGTGTCAGTTTTAATCTGTTATATACTCGTTCCTCAATCGGTATATAAACGGTGGAGAGTGAGTTCTCTGAATATTATATATAGTATTATATATATATATATATATATATATATGAGAGAGAGAGAGAGAGAGAGAGAGAGAAGAGAGAGAGAGAGAGAGAGAGAGAGAGAGAGAGAATTTGCATTAGAGGATAGAGATGATAGTTCTACTTTTTACACTGCTGTTTCTTCTGATTCCTAGGTCGTTTAAGCTTGTCTTGGGCCGCCATCTTGGTGTCTGGTGATCTAGGCAGGCTTCGGCTGAGTTTTGAATTTCCTTTAATGTAGTTCTTTTTTTGCTTGGGCTGGTTAGCATTGCTTGTCTAATGAGTTTAATTAACAAAACGGCACGTTCAGCAATTCATGGACTGGCCCTACATTGTAACATATCACTACCTGACCCAAGATTGAACTCACGTCTCGCCCACGCAATATTAACTCTGTCACCTAGGCCGCATTTCTGCATTGTTAGCGGCTGCAGTCTCAGCGCCGCTCGCTGCACGACCCTGGAGCATTTTTTAAAGCTTTGAATGGTAGATGATACGTGGCTGTTGCTGCGTAGTCTATACTACTTGCGTGACGCGTTGAGTGATGGGATTCGATTGCGGTGCGTGAGACCAGTGCAGGCAGTGACATCGGATGAGTGTCAGGATGAGGGAGTAACCTGTGGAGACGATAGGGAGAGTCGGTGCGTGGATGATCGTATAGCTTGCGTTGAAGCCCGAGCGAGGTGTGATAGGCTGAAGGTATATGTATTATTGCGTAGGTACCACGCGGCGTGTATGCGTACAGCAGTAGGTGAGTGCAGGAGAACTAAGACACTGTCTACGACGTGGTGGTGAGTGGTGCGTGATGTTCACCGTGTATCGCGGATACGGAGTGGGCGTGTCGCTCGAGCGTGATATGGGGGTCATCTTGGGAATGTTGTGGTAGTGGCAGACGGTAATATAGGTTGTGCGGGATCGGGGTGGTGTGTGCGATAGATTGTGCTGACGTACGCGGTCGTTGGGTTATGACAGGTGTTGACGAGCCGGGCACTTGACCAGATCCGTGCAGGTGCGGACCCTGAAGGACAACCAGAGCTACGGCGGTGAATCGGTCTTGATTCGCTGAGCGGTAAAAGTGTGGAATTCTGAGCGTATAGTCGGGCGTCAGTAAAAAACGCGCCGGTTGGTGATGATATACACCAGTTGTGCTGTCACGCAAAATAACAAGACGTCTCGTCGTGCGTGGCCTGGTTAGCGGCTAGCCGAGAAGGATGGACTCTCCCGTTGCTGTCCAGTCGATACCACAATAGGCCACTTATGTCAAGACAACCAATTTACTATCTAGATTGATTAATTGATTTTTAACGGCATGTCAATCCGTCTGGGGTTATTTTATTTGTTTGTAGTTGTTTCCTTAAGATTTTTAATTGGCACACCGGTCCTGTTGAATATTTTAAAAAAGATCTGATTCATAGATGGACCCTTACAGGTATACTACTCCGGTAAGAGTGGACCTGAGAGTAATGGTTAAATGGTTCTGCAAATTAAAGCATCTTCTCTGGTGGTTGAATATTCACGCCAGTCCAACAGATTTGATTATTCAATGTATGTGTTTGACCCAACGCCTTCCTCAACGAACAGGATGTGGCAGAAGGTCAATTTGTAAGCAAGAGTACTGTTGGTTTGAAATTCAGAGTTTCCTTCTTCCTATGAATGGTTTTTCTAACCGCGAGGTCAGAGGACACAGTCTGCTCTACTATTTCCTCCATTGCTAGGTGGGGGGGGAATACGGTGGATTTACGTCTTTTCCCTGTGGGGGCAAACACATCAGCAAAATAGCTTGCTAACAACTTGAACGTAAACTCGAGTATCAGAGTTAACAGAGAAATATTAGGAATAGAACACGACGGGTTTATTAAGGATAGAAGAAAGGTTTATTAAGGCAAGGATACTAGCAAGTTGCTAGGTTGATTAACAAGACACTGTGAGATCTGGTTGTTTTCTGTTCCCGAGATTTCGCCAGGCATTATTTATAAGAAACAACAGAGGATTGCATTCTGAATTATTTACGGTAGGACATGGACACAAACTGAACGTTGAATGAACGACCAAACTAAATTGTAAATCGTGTCTTCACTCTTTCGACGCCTTTAAAGTCAAATAAAAAGAAATTAAGTCAAGAAGCAAAAAACAAAAAAACAAAAACAAAACAAAACAACACGCTGGACCTTAAAAAACAAATACCAGTAAGCATATTTATGCACACATCCCTCCATGCAAGGGCCAGGATGTGACACAGGGGATAATTTTTTTAGAGGGGTACAGTTGGTTTGAATTCAATTTTCCTTCTTCTTATGGGGTTGGGTAGATAGGTGGTTGGTTACTTTGTTTTTCTTTAATCGCAAATATTACTGGTTCCACCTTCTTGTTGGTCGTTCAAGAGCTGAAAAATAATGGAGGAAGGCAAAAGTGACAAGAGACAAAGGGTTAATTTTCAGGGTCAATTTTTAATTTCCAGGTTTCCATTGCTTATCTATTTGGAGAGGAATTTTTCACCCCGAGCCAGTTAAAAGTATAGTTCCTAATCAAACGATCTTAGAAGACTATCACGAGGTATTTTTTGGCGACAGGAAACCCTTTTTCGAGCATGCCAAATTTGGCCTTTTTCCGCTATCATAAGGCCTCTCGGGAAGTGTTTATTATTTTGGATCTGTTTAATTTTATTTATGTATTTATAACTTTCATTTTATGATTCTAATTTATTATTCTATTTTACCTTGGTTATCTATTATCTAATACAGCAACAAATTTACCCATAGCTTTGAGGAGAAAACATATGGAATCATGCCTTTACCTATTCGGGTTGTTAGTACGAGTGAGACACAACGTCGCTTCTTCTGTATTTGAATTCGGAGTCATCGATTCTATTTCGTAACAGTATACGCCTAAGCACGCCCTTTTGATTATAGGTGCAGTATCATGGATTTACTTGGGTAAGTTATATTTCTTGGGGTGGGTAAATGATTTTGAACCTTTAAATGTAATATCTTTTCTTTACTAATTTAGAGTCTCCTCATATTGTGTTGAAGTATTCACCGCCAGATTAATACCGATTGATATAGAGTATATCATTTAGCTTTGGTATTTTCTTTTATCTATTTATTTTTTAATCTTTTTTTATATCTTTAGTTTTGTTTTGATTTTTTGACTTCGTTTCCAATACGAGTTGGTCGCTTTCCTTTGCCCTCCTCAACCTTGAGAGCAATCGTTTACTGTAATTGATTTTTCATCCACATTGATTTGGGTTTGCCAAGGTGTTAAGAAAAATCCCACCTTGCACCCTGTTCCACAGCTTGCCAGTCATTTTTGACGTTGCTAGGGTCTTGTTACTGACAACAAGCATGATGAGATATCCGTTAACGCAGTGAATGTGAAATGTGACTTTCTTTTTTTGCAAGTCACTCACTCACTTCTCTCTGCTCTCTCTCTACGCCCCACACCCTGGTATAAATATCCGATTAAGCGACGAGTGTCTGTCCACAAGAAGGAGTCTGAAATGTGAAACCACTGTGCATAGCGGGTAATAAAAAACTCGTTTACTTCGGAAGGGAAATTTCTGGCGACGTTCTTAGACAATCTGACACTTTAAACTGCCAACGCACCGTGGAATGCTTTTGGGTGACCGCGTTAACCAACGAGAGATTTCTTCGGGCCGTCTGCGTGTCTTCTGTAATTTTGTTGATAGACCCATCACAACGAGAGAGAGAGAGAGAGAGAGAGAGAGAGAGAGAGAGAGAGAGAGAGAGAGAACGGGCGGAGGGCATTAAAAACCTTTTCTTTCTTTTCAAATCCCGATGCTGGTAATCAAAGAGTCATAATTACAAATAAAGAAATTCGCCAAGTGCGTAATATGATCTCTCTCTCATCTCTGCTCTCTCTCTCTCTCTCTCTCTCATCTCTCTATATATATATATATATATATATTATAATCTGTCTCCGTCTCTGTATCTCTGTCTCTCAGTCTCTGTCTCTATCTCTGTCCTCTCCTCCTATTCAAGGATGACAAAGGGTGTAAACAGCTTTTTCCCAGTTACCACCGTCAGTTGTATTCAGCGATCAAGGTATAACCAGTGACGAGACATTTTCTCGAGATTATCAAATGACAAGCAAATGGAATAGGCATGTTGGGGGGGGGGAAGCCCCGTGGGAGCATGTGGCCTTCTAAAACTACCAAATTCTGTTTTGCGCAAAACGCTGCCTAACAACCGCTTTTGATAATGGCTCAGCCTCAGGGGGCTTCAAACCCCCTCCCCCTAGATTGCACCTATATCCTGTCTAAAGGGGTATAGTTGGATTTGTTACTTGGCGCTTGAAGCACACTGTAAGGGAATACCGACGGGACATGGGCATTTTTACCCCCCTCCCGGGAGGCACAATTCCTGGCACTCGAACTGGCTTTTGATTACGGGAAAGCATCCCCAGGGGGACTTTATCCCAAGGTAGCACCTGCCACTTTGTTTTTAAAAGGGTTTAAAGAATGAGTTTATTGCTCCCCTATGGAGGAATGTCGACGGACAAGAACAAATTTTCTTCCTGACCTTCTGAAGGCATGCTTCATGCGGGGAAACTCCAACATTAATTCGACCTTGTGTCACATTCTTAATACCCGTGGAGAAAGAATAGATATCTAAACTATCAGTGGAGGAGTCTCTTCGTGTAGTGGATAACGTGGAAGTTAAATAGTACTCTACTGTTAGGAGGTGTTTGTGGTGAAATGGTTACTGTCATAGGAAATGGACCCGGCGAAACGAGTTCGAATCCTTGTCGAGGCAGGCTACATTTCACATAGTGCTAATACCCTTGGGTAAAGGTATGAATCCAATTATTCTCCCTACCTGCTATAGTTAAATTACAGGACAGACTAGACTTTTTAACCTAAATATGGAAACCGGTCTAAGAGAAGGAACACTGAATTTAAGCCAGTTAAACCCCGCTTAAAAATTGACATTGTGTCGCATCCTACTCTTGCAAAGGGTTGGGTAAATACACATAAGGATGACTTTAGCATTAAATAACCCACAAAGGTTTTAGAAACTAAATCTTGAATAAACCTAAAACGTCAAATGTGACCCTTCTCTGCTTTTGTTTAAAGACCGGTTTAAAATCACTTTCACTGCACGGATGGAGAAATAGCCATTTCCGCAACGCCTGCGGCTACTCTAAACCTCTAACTAAAATCTCTCGGTTAAAGTGGCTACACGATCAAACCAGCTAATCAGAGAACTTCTAACAGCTTAGTCTTGTCTATCATACTTGCATTGGTTCTATTGGGTTATTTTCCATGACTCTTTTCTAACAGAATTATCAGTTAACTTTTGAATTTTACACTTACCATAATTAATAGACAATCCATCAATAATGTAGCAATACTAATCGAAAGAAATTCATTAAAAATGTTGATAAAGTTTTTTAAATTTCTTTTAATTAGCTAAGTATTTGGATTGGTTATTAAGTTATTGAGTTGTGGTCTTTATTAAGAAAGATAAAGTATTTTTAAATTTTTATTTTTCGTAGGACAAACAGTGGATTCACATATTTCTTCGAATAAAAGCAATGCTTTCACCTTTATATATATATATATATATATATATATATATATATATATATATTAAAGTTGGTGGCGTGGCCTATTGTCGGTATCACCTGGATAGCGAGGGAGTCTATAGCATTTTCGCTAGCGCTAGCCAGGGAGATGTTTTCTGAAATGGAGCGCCAAACCTAACGTCAGCTTCCCACTTGATCACACAGATCAGATTACCCAATCTGTGCTACTCATGTGGTCAGTTGGCGGTGACCGGTATTAAACCAGAATCCTTGAGATTCCATGGCGGGTTCTGTACCGACTTAGCTAAAACGCGGCCACTATATATATATATATATATATTATATAATATATAATATATATATAATGCTATTTTAAACTTATATAATGGCGACAATGTAGAAAAATAGTAACTTGTTAAAATTTTAAATGTGCGTAAACATCATTGACAACAAACAATAAAATGTTTCTTATCTTTGAAACTGATTTAGTCTAATCAGCGTATGTGTACTTGACTGTGCGATAAAGTGGGGAGCTGAGTGTAGGTGCGGTGTTCCAACCAGCAAAAACAGTCTCCCTGGTATATAGCGCTAATGAAACGGGATAGTCTCCCTCGCTGTCCAGCTAATATCGATAATAGGCCACTCCGCCAACTTTTACTTAAGTTACTAGGGTATTACCCTAGTTTGTTAACTCTTTGCCTACTTTTAACCGCACACAGCGGCTCTCTCCTGTTTGTACGCTTATCACACTTAAGCAAAGTACAAAAACTGATGGTTAGTTCATTATAATTGAGTAGAAGGTGACCTTCATGTAATTCGTAGCCCCCAAGGAACTTCGAACCGAACCGTTTATTTAATCCATTTGGGTAGACAGTTTTCATTTTGTTAATCATGGCTGGATATAAGTGTTAAACTATGTGAAGTTATTTATGTCATTATCGTTTCTACATTGAATCTACAACTCACAGCTGATTCTCACATGGAACTGTATCAATTCTACACCTATATCCGTTGCACCATATATCCAACTGGACTTGTCCGCCAAGAATTAACCGAAGAATGCCGGAGCACATCAACCTAAACGTTCTGTATATAACAATAAAGATGAGGATAACAGACCGAAAATCTAAATAATTCAATTATCAAACTTCATCTAAAAAATCTAGACAAAAAAATATTAGACATCGCTGAAATAAATTTGTAAGATTACATACATTTCTGAATTAGTATATCTGTGACTATTTGCCTACTTTAAACTGCTCATAGCGGCTCTCTCACCAGTAACTATTTCTTTGCATACTATATCAAGCAAAGTACAAAAACTGATGCTTAGTTCGTTATAACTGAACAAAAGGACTCAGATTAGATAATACTCGGACTTTATTTAAATAGAATGAGTTCTGAGGTGAATAGTGAACTTTGAAATATCCCATCATACAGGTAAAAAATACCAAGAAATTTTGGTAAAGCCCTGGAGGAAATTTAGTCGTCAAAGAGTTTTGAAAAAATTGAAAACATTACTTTTTATGGGAAGAATATGGGAATCACTGGTGTAGACCTACCAAACATGATACGCACAATTATTGGACCCAGGGGAACGTTTCACCGCAGAATTTTTGTTCCTCATGGGGAAAACGGTATAATTAATGAATTATTTGTTTGATTAAAATAATTATACACACTTAATTAAACATCACTAATTAGGTTTATAGGTAGCTCTTCAAAGTTGGAGATGGAAAATAATTACACAGAATTATCGGTTAGTTACGTCAAGTAAGCCACATAAGAATATTAAAATCGATAAATCTCTTCAAGGTCACTTGAATAAATAAATAAACGGCCTTTTACAAGGCACCTCTTGTACTATAATGGTTAGCATGTTGACTATCAGGCCACTGTTAATCATTTCATTTCTTTTTCATTGTATATATATATATATATATATAAAGTAAAGTAGACGGGGCGGCCTAAAGTCGGCATCAGCCAGTCAGCGAGGAAGTCTATCCCCTTTTCAATAGCGCTAGACCAAGGAGATTGTTTTATCATCTGAGGTGGAGCGCCACACCTACCATCAGCTCCTTACTTTACCGGACAGATCCCTGTGCTACTCATACACTGAGTTGGCGAGGACCGGTATCGAACTAGGAACCTTTTGGTTTCTAGCCGAACGCTCTACCGACTGAGCTAATCCGCCCCCCCTCCTCTCTCTCTCTCTCTCTCCTCTCTCTCTCTCTCTCTCTCTATCTCATATATATAGTATATATTTATATTATATATTTCAGGAAGCCTAGAAATAGGCTCTCTGAAAAAAACTATAAAATTAAAAATCAAAATCTTCGGTTATATTTTTTACTGATCAGCCTCGTATTAAGCTTAAATGGCAAAAGTTCTCCTATGAAACGGATATTATCTCTCTAACAGCTGTAACATATATACCTATGTATGTATTCATCAGTTAAAATTATACCCCTTGCTTACAAGCTGATGGCTCACTGATTAAAAAGCCTGAATGATGAAAATTCTGTCAGGTTTCGATTCCGACCGGAGGTAGCCTATAAGTCTAGCCCACTGAGGAGACATGATATGTCGTAACACAGTGTCTGTAGATGACACCCCCCAGACACACAATCATATATATATATATATATATATATATATATATATATCAACCCACTTGCACGAACAAGATGTGACACAAGGTCAATTTTTTAAGCGGAGCTTAACAGGTTTGATTTCAAAGTTTTCTTTCTCCTAGGCTGGTTGCCTAACCAAGGTTAAAGAGCCCAGTCTGTCCTACTATGTATCAGTAACCGGAGGGAGAATAGTTGGATTCATACCTTTCCCAAAGATATTAGCGCTATGTAAAATGCAAACAGCTTAGTCCAGAATTTGTCTCTCTGTGACCATTTCTTCTGACTGTACCCATTACAAGTTAGCAGATTATGTAATTATTTGCTCTCAAGGAATCATAACCCAAAATTAGATTACATACATATTGGACTCAAAAGAAGATTTAAGTATAAAAACAAAAGTTCCTTATGGATAAATTGAGGGGGGGGGGCTGTTTAGCGAAGGTCTTTAATGATAAACAGTAATTTTCAGTGTAACATATTGACTGATCAACAAATTGATCGCCGTAAGACCAGGTAAAAACGATTCACGCATAGGTACAGGAAATGCGTGGGTGTCAACATGGACCTGAAATCAAAAAGAAGATATTGCCTTGAACTGATTGAACCAGCCTTCGACAGCCGGAAGAAATGTGCAAGTGACAACGCGTAGTCACAGAATATGTGTGGATATAGCCAATAACAAATAAAAACAAGCTGCCTGGGCGAGAAGGTGTGTCTACTGGAAAACTGCGTAGGTGTCATGATCAAAGAGGTGCGCTCATGTTGAGATACAGAGTTATAAAAACTTTTATAAATTTGGTTTGAATATATCACTTGCCGTCAAAACTCCCGAAGGCTCCTGTGTATGTGCATTCTCTACCGATGACTCTCAGTCTACACACATCAAAGAATAAAAATACAACTTGATATATATATATATATATATATATATATATATATATATATATGCACGTGTGTGTGTATGTGTGTGTATGTGTGTGTGTGTATGTTCCGTGTTCCTTGTTAGGTCCAATAACAGCAGGAAGCCATCTTGCTGCAAATGTAACTAATCATCTATATATTAATACGTGTGTTCCTAAATCATCCGTCCTTTATCATCCTGCAACCCCCTCTGTTTAAAAATGAAACCGTCCAAATTGTTCAAGATCCAATGAAAAAAAATGTAAATCCAGATTTTGTGATGTCGCTAAATCGCATATTTCTTATTTGTCCCATTTTATTTCACCCAATTTTAAAAATCAAACATTCCAAATGGTCTTGCGTCGCTTAAATGTCCAACGTAGAATTAAAAGGAATTGAAAAAAAAAAAAAAAAAAACAATAAAAGAATTTCCATGTTTGTTTAATTTGTAATGTTGCAATTGCGAATTATTTTGGTAATTTTGATCTTATGTTGTCCCGATTCCTGCCCTAATTTACACTATGTTTAGCGAGCTAACGTTAGCCGAATTTCCAGCCCAACTTAGATATTTTCCGAAGCGCATTTTTGTCACTTTTTGTCGGCAAATTAAAGTAGATATTTTAGACGCCTCCTCCCAGATTTTTATCAGCAAATCAATGTAAATATTTTACAACTTCTCGTCCAAGAAAGAGTGTGGAGGATGAGAATTAAATCAAGAGTATTATACTTTTTACATATTGAAGTATTTTGCAACAGTTCTACGACTGAGCTAAATAGAACCTATGATGTCGGCAAAGTGACCAATTGTCGGTATCAGCCAAACAACGAGGGAGTCTGTCCTCTGTTAACCAACACTAAACCAGAGAAATTGCTTTTGTGTCTGGGATGGATCATCAAATCTAACGTCAGCTCATTACTTTACCGTACAAATCCAATCTATGCTACTCATGCGTTGAGTTAGTGAGAGCCTGTATCCAACCCCGAACCTTGTGATTCCAGGATGAAAGCTTTAATGACTGAGATAAACCGTTACCCGTACCATTTTTACAGCAGCTTTACATAATCCGATTTGGTTTTATCGCAAATATGATCTGGTCACAACAAGACCTTAATATCATAGATAGAAACAAAACCCCTTTTCATTTGGCGTCCTAGGTACTGGCTTATTTGTCTTAATAGTTAATGCAGCCCCGGTCGTATTTTACCAGGATAAGGGATGAACGTTAAATGTAAAGTGTTACATATTGAAAATAATTGGACGTTTTGGTCGAAGGAAATGTTGAGACGCAGCATATCGAAGAATAATAATTCGAATGATTGTAATTGGCCAAGCGCCTAATAAATAGTCCATAAATTGAAATGGAAGTATTTTGAGTATGAATAAAAAGATTCAATCTTCGAAGTATACGAGGTGAAAATGGAAAAGTAATCCAGGTTTCTAATCTGATATATATATATATATATATATATAATTAATAGATAAAAACGTTATGTATATATATATATATATATATACACATATGAATTATATATATATATATGTATATATATATATGTATATAAGGATCAGATAAAAACATTATATATATATATATATATATATATATATATATATATATATATATATATATATATATATAACGTTTTTATCAATTCATCCATTTCTAATCTTCGACAAAGGTGAACATTTCTTTGCTTATTTCTCAATATTTTTAAACGAAAGTCGAACAGTGTATGCCTATAATTGCGTGTATATATATATATATATATATATATATATATATATATATATATATAAAAATGTTTTCACTTATATATATATATGTTATAAAATGTTTTTACTTTAACAGCATTTTGTGGTGTTTTCATATCCTTTTATTTATACATATATATATATATATATATATATATATATATATATATATATATATATATAAATTTACGCATATTTTATCTCGAGCGCTTATTTTCATTTATTGCAGAGACCAATCATTATAATCTCATTCTCATAATTTGAAAATAAGTTATTTAAAAATGAGATTTTTCCCACTGTATTCCCAACTCGAAACGTCTGACACTAAACTACATTTGGTGGTGAGGCTTCAGTCTTGGGAATCTGATCCAAAATATTCCCTATGGAGAAAGGAGTGGATCATCGAGAAGGTGTCTTTAATGATAAGCACTGATCAACGGGAAGCTATATTGCTGCAAGGCGAAACTAATCATTGATAATTTAGATTTGCAAATAAACTTAGACTGGTTTACCAAGCCTCGAAGCTTAATAGACCTGTATTTCCTACTGGAATCCATGCGTTTCCGAAGGACATTTGTATGAAGTGAAACGTAAACAGGCGTGTCCAGAATTTGAACTCGAATCGCCAAGTCAATTTCTTACGAGGATATTCGTAACGCGACAAACCTAAACAAAGTCAATCCCAAAAATTTGAGCTTCCAATTCCAAAAATTAGTGGAATTATGTTGATTTTTAGCTCTCCAAATTTGAGGGGGTCGCAAAAAAAATAGTGACTTTTTGTAATCTGTTTTTGTCTGTAAAATGAGTTCTAGAACTTACCTACTACTAAAAATTTGTTTATAAAAGCATTTTTGACCAAGAAAACCAAAATGCTATCAAAAAGTCTTAAAGTAAACCAATTTTAAGTTATTGATGATATCTGGCAAGATCAATATCCGATGTGGCACTGCGTCTCCGACAATAATTTTTTCTATTATTATTTCACATATATTGAACATTATTTATACCAAAGAGATAGTTTGATATTTGCTCAGAAGCGAAGCTACAACATTTTGCAAAAAATTGTCCAGGTGCGGACTAGCTTAAGATTAGTCAATCCCCAAAAATTGAGTTATGTTGATTCTAAAAATCGAAATAACTCTCCAAATTTCGGTGGGATGTTGCGAAAAATGATGACGTTTTGTAATCTATTTTTGTCTGTAAAAGTAGTTCTAGAGCTTTCCTACTCCTAAAAATTGGTTTATTAAAACATTTTCACCCAAGGAATCCAAAAATACTATTAAAAAAGTCTTAAAGTTAACCACTTTTAAGTTATTAATGATTTCTGATTTGCAAATTATTAACTGATGCTGTAGCTTCGGTTCTGAGCAAACATCAAAATATCTTTTTGATACAAATAAAAATAAAATAATAAGGGAATGTTTTTTCCATAGATGCAGTACCACGTCGGGATATTGATCTTGCTATAAAAAATCAGAAATCATCAATAACTTAAAATTGGTTAATTTAAAAAAAATTTTTGGTAGCATTGTTGTATTTCTTTCTCAAAAATGCTTTTATAAACCAATTCTTGTAGTAGGGAAGCTCTAGAACTCATTAGTGCATTAGTTCAAAAGTGAACCTAATAGCATGACTGGAGTTTGCTTATTACGATGTCGCAGCGCAGCACGTTACTGACTACGCCACGAGGACTCTCTCTAGCACCTATATTATTGACCCAACCCTATTGCCGTTATGGCAAGCCCTAACCCGTTTTGTCATATATGTGCTAGAAGGCAAGTCTCAGTGTCCTGGGTATGATGTTAAACTTTATTGATGGTGAAGTTCCAATTCTGGAGGTCTGGGGAATGTGGAGCAGCTGGGGAACCATCTCGGACTCGGGAACCATCTCGGACTCGAGTCCGAGAAGGTTCCCAAGTTCGACAAAAAATACCTGAAGAAAGCCGGAGGGTATATCGTCCGAAAGGTTGTACAGATAACAATTAATATGAGGACAATGGTCTGAATAATACAAATAATACTAATTATCAAGCCTCATCTAAAAAATTCAGAGAAATAGGAAAAAATTGTTTATAAGAAATTAGTTTAAAAAACTTTCTACCAAACTATTGCAAGGATTCTTTCAAAACTTTACCGGCATTAAATGACCCACCCAGGTTGATATGCCGTAAAACAAAACCAACAAATTTTTATTTAGATGCACATTTAACAGGGTCAATTTGTTCCCTTACCAACCAAATTCTGTGGGTTTCACACACTTTCAAAAAGCACTGTGTTTCTTAAATGCTTTAAAGTTATTAAGTTCAGCTGTGTCTGACACAAGGCCACAAAATTGAGGAAGCTAGAAAGGATCGAACTTACTGCAGTAATAATGGTTACTTCGGCGTTTTTTAGGCTTAGCATAGTCTGACACAAGCAGCTATATTCATGGTTTGGTTTGTTTGGTTTGTTTGGTTTTTCGGCATATCAATCTCAGTGGGTCATTTAATGCCGATAAAGTTTTGAAATAAATCAATTCTTAATTGATACTCAATTTTTTAATAAATACATTTTTCTATTTAACCCTTAGATGGGACCCTAACAGGTACTACCACTCTGGGTCAGAGTGGATCAGGGAGCAATGGTGATGAAGGGGTGCTCCACATTCCCCAAACCTCCAAAACTGGAACATCACCATCAGATAGAGTTTAACGTCATTCCCCGAACATGTAGACCCTCAGCCACCGCCTTCTAGCATCCATTTAAAAAGGGTTGGGGCTTGCAATAAGGGCAATAGGGTTGGGGCAATCATATAGGTGCTAGGGCTTGACGTGGCCAGCCGATTGATCGGAGGGGGCCTCTCCGACCGACCGTCTAACCCAAGAAAGGGCCGATATGCAGTCGGTGCATTCTAATGGCCCAGCCGACAGGACGGGCTATATTCATGCACTCGGTAAGAATTAGTTAAATTTGTAGATGTTTGCTAGATAAGCTTTCTAACTGCTGTTGCAAGGTGAGGTACCAGGTTGTTTTACTGATTATTGATTTCCAAGCGTGTCTGGCACAAGAACGCATAGGTGAGTATCGATCTCTTTACGGTTGGAATAGTTCAACAAGCTTTAAGTAACCCTGTCAGCTGCGACTGCACCCCTGCAGACGTGTAAGACCCTCCACCAATGTAGCCTCCTATTGATCTTGGGTGACGATCCGTGATGCTTAAGGACGGAATCCTAGTGTCTGAGCAATCTATGACTTGCAACACTCCCCTTTGGCCATTACTTAGGTTAGACAGGCAGTCAGAGAGGCTCCCTTCAAATCAATCGGCAGGTCGTATCAAGCCCTAGCTCCTGTATGATTGTCCCAAACCTATTACTCTTATGGCAAACTTCTAACTCCTTTTATCAAAAATAAAGGCGGTGGGTGAAGGTCTTAGTACCAGGGACAAGGATTTTGTCCTTAAGCATTACGGGTCAACACCCATGGCCAATTGGTGACTCCATTAGGGGATTTTACCCCTCTGCAGAGGTGCAGTTGGCATATTCTACAGCTTCTATCGACAGGGTGGAGATGACTATTACTTAATATTTAATATTTCTTTTTAATTGAAAATAAATTAAATTATTTTTAAATTCTTTCTCTATAAATGCAGACTTTTAAAAACCGAACGCGAAAATTTATAAATCGAGACAACACAATTTTAAGTTAGGTAAAGTCGTCGGCGCGGCCAGACAGCGAGGGAGTCTATCTCCTTTTCACTAGCGCTAGGACAAAGAGATTATTTTAGCGTCTGAGGTGGGGCGCCACAGCTACCATCAGCTCCTCACTTTATAGCACAGATCCCTGTGCTACTCATACGCTGAGTTAGCGAAGGCCGGTATCGAACCAGGAACCTTGTGATTCCTAGCCGAACGCTCTACCGACTGAGCTAAACCGACCCTCCAATCAAAACAATAACAACAATATTATTTACTTGTATTTATTTACCAATTAATTAACATAAAATTGTTTCTTGATTAAATTACCTTGATTTAAGATAAATCAAATTACATAGTTTTATTTATTTTTTATTAAATTAGATACTATTAGACAGCTGTAAATAAAATTAAGTAAATTGTGGTGTTGTTTTCATTAGGTTTCTAGTTAAATTATTTTGTTTTGTTTTATAAATTAGAATCGTTACTTTAAGAAAATCTGTATTAAAAAACAAACATTTCGTTTGGTGATCAGAATGCGGGTATAAAAGATGAGAAGGAAACGAGGATATTGTTCATTTACCTGTGATTTATTTTCTTAATATTTCGGGATGAAATATCCATTCACCAGAAGACTTCTAAAAGGGTCGGAGCCCTATAAAAGGATGCTCATGGCTATTTATATTAATCCATTCTGTTAGTTTGTATTGAGTGTGTGTATGTGAGTGTATATGTGTGTGTGTATGCGTGTATGTGTATATGTGTGCTGGTCTTGTCAATGTGTGCTTGCGGTGCTAGTGTGCTTTCTGTCGCCTCTTTATTGTGGTCGGCACTGCAGACTTGTTCGGAACATGGATGCAAGGCAGTGTTTACAAAGCTTTTTCTTTTCCCGCACCATTAAAAGAGTTTTGCTCTGACCTCGCACCCCTTAAAAAGGTTTTGCTCTGACCTCGCACCCTTTAAAAAAGTTTTGCTCTGACCTCGCACCTCTATAATTTATAATTTTGTTCAAAAATATAGAATGTGAATCCATACTACAGTTTTATCAAAAGATCATATATATTTCACTCTCTAAATAATAATAATAATAATCTGAAATAAAGGAACAAAAAATATAAATAATCTTAATTACAAAAGAAAAAAAAATCTAAAGTTGAACGGATGCTTATAGCACCTCCTGGAATGAGGCTCGCACCCCCAGACGGTGCTCGCACCCCTGGTCGTGAACCCCTACTCTAAGGGATGGTGAATAGTTTTGCTTGACCTATCCCTTGCGAGGAGGTGTGTTATGTATATGTCTGGTGTTCGTGTAAGTTTTGTGTAAGTATATTTTGTTTGTTGTGCGTTGTGTGTTGAATTGTGGTTCGTTGTTCATTTTGACTCGTAAGTAGTAAGTAAAGTCATCGGGGTGGCCTAAAGTCGCTATCAGCCAATCAGCGAGGGGTCTATCCCCTTTTTTCACCAAGGAGATTGTTTTTGTATCTGAGGTGGAGCGCCACACCTACCATCAGCTCTTTACTTTACCGCACAGATCCCTGTGCTACGATACGCTGAGTTGGCGAGGGGCCGGTATCTAACTAGGAACCTTGTGGTTTCTAGCCGAACGCTCTACCGACTGAGCTAACCTTGTTAAATAGTTTTGTTTTGCTACATAAATCCAGGACGATGCTGTTTGCATTTCACATGGCACTAATACCTTTGGAAAAGTGTATGAATCTAACTATTCTCCCTCGAGCAATGAATAAATAGAACTGAAGAATAGGTTAAGTAGAATTTGTTGATAGAGACGCGTGGTGGAATGGTAACCATCGTAGGAAATAAACACGGCGAGCCGAGATCAAATCCAGGACGATGCTGTTTGCATTTCACATAGCGCTAATATCCTTGGAAAATGTATGGATCAAACTATTCTCCCTCCAGCTATGAGTAAATAGTAGGGCAGATTGGGCTCTTTAATCTTAGTTTGGCATCCAGTCTCCGCAAAAATAACCTTGTGTCACATCCTGTCCGTCGTGGAGGGGTTGGGTAAATACATGGATGAAATAAGGTTCAGACTAATTTTTATAAAAGTTTCTAAAAGTAACTCATTTTAATAGTCCCTGATAGAATAGACAAGAGGCAGCTTGGCCCCAATTCTTTGTATTGTTGTTTATTTTATTTATTGATTTCATACTCCATTGTTGCTCCCAAAAATATCTTGATTTTAATACGCTTACCAAACAATATAAACGCCTGTTGTTATTTACTCAGTTTAGCCTTGTTTGACAAAAGGCTATGGTAAGCGCTCGGGAGGTTAAAAAAGGGGTTATGAACTTATGTCCCAGATAGAATTTAAATGAGTACATGAAATAAGGTTTAAATTCTGTACGAGGCTGTTTGCGTTTCATTTAGTGTTCATGTCCATGGTAGAGGCACGGATCCCTCTCTTCTCCACCCCAGCAATTAATAAATCGGTATATAGGTAATTATTTATTTATTGATTTTACAATTCTTTGTTGCTTCCCAAAATTGCATGATTATAATAGACTTATCAAACAATATAAACATCTGTAGTCATTTATTCAGCTGAGTTTGGCAAAAGGTCAATATTATCGAGCAACGGCGGAACAAAGGGACACAGCCTAAAGGGCACAAAATCGCTCTAACCCCAAAGCATTTACGTTGTTTGTTGGCATCCTTCCGATGGCGTAGTGTCCACTTAAAAATTTGTTTTTATCTGCGACTGTACGAGTGGCTTAACAGACCAATTTTTGAATGGCAATCTCTGGTGCAGTGATTTCAAACAAATGGTGATACTTACTGGAGTTGTTGTTGTCTCTCCTTCCTTATGGCTCTCTTTTCTGCAGCGGCTTCTTTCCTCTCTTTTTCACTCCTTTTCGTTCCTTGTTTGACAAGGAGGCGTCAGGTCGTACGGTCTTTTGCACAAGCCTCCCATGTGTTGGTGATGATGTGGCATGTCTTTATATCCCTCTTGCAGACATCTTTAAAGCGCAAACTATGTAGCCTGGACAGGTTGTTATGGAGGGTGAGCTGTCGCCTAAGCAGCAGATCTTCCCTCTCCGCACAGCCGTTGTGATCCAAAGGAAAGGTTGGAACCAATGCGGTTTGGCAACGTCGGTGCCACAAGAGTTGCTGGGAAATACTAAGATTCAACACCACCCACCTTAGGGACTTCAGCTCCGGATTTGTTTTCGGGGTTTACTTCCTTAGCCTTTCCTTGGGACATTGAAATATATTGCCAAACTTTTGCCACTATACTCCTTGAACTATGAATGCGTAGACTTTGAAAGTGGGTGGGTAGGTGAAGCTTTGAAAAATCTAAATCAGTATTTATTGGCCACTGAAGGGGGGCGCTGGGCCGAGATCTGCCCCCTCCCACTGGATCATGACGTTGGCTCGCCACTTGTAAGGAGAGAATAATCAACGGTCCTAGCTAGCTAACCTCTCTTCTTTTAAATTTTTTTCAGCCTGCTAATTCAAGCCACTCTGATGAGACGTGATACGTCGAAACACGTTGTTTGTGGATGACAAAATATATGCACCAAACCCCCATTTGGAATTTAGCTAGCGGCTGTGAATTACGATTAAATGGTATGGCTCTTCTATAAAAACGAATGTGAGCTCTCTGGCAGCCGTGACATATATACCTATGTATGTATCTATCTGTAAAATTCTACCACCTACTTGTTGGTGGTGGCTGATAGCCCAGTGGTTAAGAACTCTGACTGATGAAAAATCGGTCTAGTTTCAAATCTCGACCGAAGGTAGCCTGATAAGGCTAGCCACACTGAGGGGGCATGATTCATCAAAAACCGGTATATATATATATATTCAGAATTAAAATCTAATTAAAGTTTAATCTGCATTTATTCCTCCAATTTTAATTATATATATATATATATATATATATATATATATATATATATATATATATATATATATAATTAAAACTTTAATTAGATTTTAATTCTGACGAAGCCTCGTAATTACACCAAGGAGTTTGTTTTATCTGCTTTTATTCCTCAAATGTTAATTGCTTTATCTTGGATTTTACCCACTTTGTTATTCACACACACACACACACACACACACACACACATATATATATATATATATATATATATATATATATATTATTCTAAGCAGAGCCATTTTTAACATTAGAATGTTAAAATTTGTTTAGTCCATATTGAGAGCACATTGTACAATGATTGGGGAATTATATACAAAACAACATTTTTAGCAAAGAATTGGCTTATATACCGGTTGTAATATCAATTATATATTTCCACTAATAATAATAATAAGCTTCAACTGACTCCGAATCTTATGGAACACCATAAGATTCATAGTCATATGAAACCGTTTAATATTGTTGAAAATACATTTATAATCGTTAATATGACCGTTATCTAAGCACATATATATATAGCTATTGTAAAATAGCTATTTTACAGACTTCGTTTCGTTTTGTTTTAAATTTCATGCAATTAACGTTTATTAATAGGGCAACAAGTTATTAGTAAAGCCATCGTCCTAACTCTAACGTATTAAGGTATTAGGTTACCTGGAACGTATTAGAAAACCACGTCAACCGTAAACCCTCATTTTTGTAGTCGCCATAGTGATGTTATTTCAGCTCTTGATACGAACGCATAAAAAGTGCAAATAATTAAGTCATAGCATTAAATTTCGACACGTAAGTAAAATAAGTAAAATTCTAATTAATCAGTACGGCTTCTGTTTATGAGGCTCGCTTCACAAGAATAAGTGAAAAAATAAACAACCCCGCAAAAAAACAAAACAAACATGGCTTCTACTGTAGTTTAAAAATACTGAACACCCACAAAAAAAAAAATTTACCCGTCTCTTAATTTACATTCTGCCTGTCACTTTCCCCCTCTGTATGTATATCTGGATTTATGTACATGGCTTATATCAGAAGAATACGCCGACTGCACCCATACAGAGGGTATAAGACCCAATAATAGAGCCACATGTTGGCCACGGGTGGCGACCCGTGATGCTTAACGACAAAAGCCTGGTTGTTGAGCAGTCCATAACATGCAAGACTCCACTTTGGCATTTACTTGGTCTAGACGGGTGATCAGAGAGGCCCCCTTCGATCAATCGACTGGTAGTTGAAAAATACTGAACACTCAACTCGTTATGTACGGGGGTAATCCCAAAGGTATGGTCTGCAAAATATTTAGAAATCATAGAAACGTTTATTGTTTATTGTCAATGATATTTACATCATTTTAAAGTTTTAGCATGTATCTATTTTCACTATTTAGGTCGATAAATTTTTGTAGGCGCAGTGGCAGTTTTTGCATGCCCATGTCAATTCAGCTCGTTGAGGGAGCGTCGTTAACTGTCGTCGTTGCAAACCCCCAACACCACTTACGGATGTTTTTGACATCCATGCACTACTTGCCGTAACAGAATAACAGCGTGAACTTGACACAGGGCGATAGCGTCAATCGAGGTCGCGATCAGAAACGACCGTCATGAGCAGGCACAGACACAGGTGAAGGCACAGGCGCATGCACAACAAACACAACGGTGTTGCCAATAGCCACACGAACAGTTTACCTGCGTCCGCAGCATTTTGGAGACCTTACATTTGGGATTACCTTTGTGCATCGACATACAGTGCTACCTTGACTTATGAGTTTAATTCATTCTGTTCCTAACTTAATTTCCTCGTATATCAAATCAATTTTTTACTATTGAAATAAACTGAAATGCCAGTAATCCGTTTCAGCCCCCATCCAAATAAAAAAACATACTAATATTTTTGTTACCTTTTTTTAAAAATAAGAATAATAGCACTCGATTGTATAAAAACATAATACAATAGAATGTAATGAATTATGTGCTGTAATATGTTGTAATGTTTATTTTTTGTTTTTTTTATGAATAATTTTTTTCTTTTGCGTAATAAATTTGGAAATTTAATTATTTAAATGAAATAAACATAAGTGTATCTGAAGCTCGCTTGTACCTAAGAAAACTCCTAAGTTAATGTTGAGGTATTCATAAATAAAAAGTAACACTATAAAAAATGCATTTTTTTAATCACTTGTAATGTCATTGGTTCCAGTAATTGTTTTGTTTTTTGGTATGAAATATTCAGTTTGGTTTCTTGTTTTTTTATTTTTGTTTTTTTTAATGATGTTTTTAAATAATTATATTTTATATATTTAACTTTATCTTTTTTTATGCTCATAACAATTCAAGTCAAGAAAAATATTCTTTTATTTCAAAGTACAGTTTGAGTTAAGAGTTTAATTCATTCCGTTTGTAAATCAATTTCCTCGTATATCAAATCAAATATCCCCGTTGAAATATAAACTGAAATTCTATTTATCCGTTCCAGACCAAACCGTCCACTCAACCAAAATTTATTTTTTTATTTTTTTTTTTTTTGTTACGTTTTTTAGATAAGAAAAATATCTCGTAACTTAATTTCCTCGTATATCAAATCAATTTTTCCCCATTGAAATAAACTGAAATGCCAGTAATCCGTTTCAGCCCCCATCCAAACAAAAACAAACATACTAACATTTTTGTTACGTTTTTTTAATAAGAATAATATCATTCAATTGTATAAAAACATAATAAAATAGAATGTAATGAATTATGTGCTGTAATATGGTTTAATGTTTATGTTTAATTTTTTTTATACATAATATATAATTATGAAATACTAATTAGAATACTACTAATACACTGCTATATGTTACATGATACCACTAGAGTTCTTCTACAAGGATGACTTTGGTATTAACTAACCCATGTAGGTTGATATACCATTAAAATAAAGAAACAAAATTGAACCAAATTAAATGAATTAAGTATACGTACACCCAAATTTTATTTCTAATCGACTATATTTAGTATTGTTTAATGGCATATCAACCCTTCTGGGCCATTTAATTCCAAATCTCATTTTTCATATATATGATTTGTAATCGAACATTTTGTAGGTAAATATTTTTGTTATTAAATGAATTGCCCAGCTGTGGGTAAAATAGTACCAGTGCTTCTCTTCTGCAAAGATGGCATTGGCATTAAATAACCCACAAAGCTTGATATGTCATTAAATAAAGAAAACAAAATGAAATTAAACTTCGTTTAAATTCTAGAGAGTTTGGTAATAAATGATACCAAGTAATATACATTTTAGTGTAATGTTTCGTTAAAAATAATAAAATTCTGGTATCTTTGGTTTCGATGAAAATTATTTTGTTTATTTAAAAAAAAAACTGATTGGGCGTACATATTTACGGCTGATACTGTAGACGACATTATGTAAAGGTTTAAATAACCAAAATAGCAGTGACCGTATTAAAACAGACAAATGATACATTATACAAACAATCTAGAGAAATTATATTTGTGTTTCACATGAAATGGCCAATTAGGTTGGTTGGTTGGTTGGTTTGGGTTTTACGGCATGTCAACCCTTGTTGAGTTATTTTATGCCAAATATGTTTTGTTTTATTCATTCTTGTTGGGTATTCACTTTTTTTTAAAACTCATTTTTTTAAACACATTAAGAAAAAAATTGGGAATAATAGTGATGAAGGGTTATTTCACACTCCCCACGGTGCCAGAATTGAAACTTTACCCTTAAATGCAGTTTAATGTCATACCCAGGGCACTAAGCCCCTCACTCACCGCTTTCAAACACATATATGATAAAATGATTGGAGGTTTGCAATAGGAACAATACGGTCGAGACAGTCATGTAAGTGCTAGAGCTTGTCATGACCAGCCGATTGATCGTGGGGGGGGGTCTTCTACATGCCCAACTAGCCTAAGTAAGAGTCAAAGAGGGGTGTTGCATGTCATGGATTGCTCAGACACTAGGATTCCCTCCTTAAACATTACGGGTCGCCACACACGACCAACAGGGATGCAGACGGCATATTCTACTGTCCCAGTCGACAGGCCAGGCCAGGCCAGGCCAGGCCAGACCAGTTAGGAATTTAAAAAATTTACAAGAAGAAATAATATAAGAAATTTAGCTAATTATTGAAAAATATTTTGGCTGGATTTCATGCGGTTGTACTTTTATACGTGCAATACATCCAGTACGCTTACAAGTCCGTCCACTTTCGATATCAATACGCATGCGTAGACTTACATGTACGGTTGAACATCTGTTCGTGATACAGAGAGAAAAAATGTTGACAACGAAGAAAACCAAGTTTAAGACACATTGTGCACAAAACTTATTTTACATTCATTTTGTTGAAATTCGTTTACTACGATGTCACAGTCCAATACGTTAGCCACTATGCCACGGAAACCCCCCTTGAAATATAGCAAGCAAATATATGTAACAGTTAAAAAAGAAAATACTATATATATATATATATATATATATATATATATATATATATATATATATATGATTTCTCTGAATGTTTGAGATGAGGCTTGAAGATTAGTATTATTAGTGTTATTCGGACTATTGTCCCCATCTTCATTGTTATTTGTACAACGTTTCGGCCGATATACCCTCCGGCCTTCTTCAAGTATTTCTTGTCGGACTCGGGAACCTTCTCGGACTCGGGAACCTTCCCCTCGAACTCGGGAACTTTCTTGTCGTATTCGGGAGCCATCACGGAACCAAACATCACAAAGGAGGAGAGACTGACCATCAAATCACTACAACGTGATGAGAACATCGTAATACTACCAGCAGACAAAGGCAATGCTACTGTGGTGATGGATAAATCTGAATACTCCAACAAATTGGCGGACCTAATTGTAAATGGTGGCTACTGCAAGGTTAAGAAGAACCTAACCCTGAAGACCGAGAGGAAGCTGTCACAGATCCTTAGTAAGAACAAGGACCTCATACCGCAGAAGAAATACAGACAGCTAGTTCAACACTACAGTAAGCTACCACACATATACGGCCTTCCTAAGATCCATAAAGATGGTATTCCACTAAGACCCATTGTCAGTTGCTGAGGTTCAGCATGCCACCCATTGAGCCGTTACCTAGTTAAAATAGTCACCCCATTAACAGGTAAGTCCTCATCATATGTCAAGAACTCTGCCCACTTTGCAGAAAAAATCAAAAATGCTCCCATCCATTCCAACCAAATGGTGAGTCTAGATGTAGTGAGTCTGTTCACGAAGGTACCCACTGATGAGACTCTGACAGTGGTACGGAATAAGTTAACTGCAGATTCAGATTTGGAAGAACACACCTGTATCCCAATAGACAATCTAATGGAGATGCTGACGTTCTGTGTAGAAACAACTTACTTCGAGATGGGTTCTGACATATACCGACAAGAGGAGGGCCTGGCTATGGGATCACCATTATCCCCGGTGTTGGCGAATATATACATAGAATACTTTGAAGAAATGGCCTTAGGATCTACACCACTAAAGCCATCAATGTGGCTTAGATACGTAGATGACACATTCATTCTCTGGCCCCATCAGGAAGATGTTCAAATACTACTGGATCATGTGAACTAAATCCATCCATCTATACAGTTCACTATGGAAAAAGAACAAGACAACAAATTGTCCTTCCCATATGTGTTAATAACTCGCACAGAGCAAGGATTCAGTTCATCCGTGTATCGTAAGCCTACCTTCACTGGACAGTATCTCAACTTCAATTCTCACCATCCATATAATGTAAAGAAAGGTATCGTCCGTTGCTTACAACATCGAGCAAAAGCCATCAGCAGTGATGAAGTATACCAGAAGGAAATGGACAGCTTAAGAGAGACCCTCCGTCGTAACAATTATCCCGAGAGCATAACATCGGCTATGAGAAATCTGGATCGCAGGACAGAGGATGATACCCGAAAACTCACCACAGTCTGTCTGCCCTATGTGAAAGGCTTGGCTGAAAAGATTCAAAAGATATGTAATCCCTATGACATCAGGACAACATTCAGGAGTGACTCAACTCTTCGTAAACATCTCGTCCGAGTCAAGCCCTCAACAGAATATAACATGACCAAAAATTGTGTGTATTCCATCCCATGCAGCTGTAGCAAAGAATACAAAGGTGAAACATGCCGCCCACTGAAAGTAAGACTAGAAGAACATCGTAAAGCAGTGGTCCGAGGAGAAATAGAAAAGTCGGGTATGGCTGACCATATATGGAATGAAAAGGGAAACCATCTGCCCTTATGGGATGAAGTTAGAATAATAGATAGAGAAGAACATTGGAAGAGAAGACGCCTCAAAGAATCAGCACATATGATAGGCTGTACTGGGCTGTTAAGTAGACCTAGCATAGAAATGAATACAATATGGGAACCCATAAGTAAGAAGACCAGATCAGATTGAGGAAAAAGAAACAAAAAAAAAAAACACAATATGAGTCTAGGTAAAAAATCATACATAAGTAAAATAGGTAGATATTCTAGCCAAATCAAGACATTAGGTTTATAAGTTCCCAAAATTCACACTCAATTGTCCAATTGGACACATGACCGATTAGATTAGGCAGTTGGATTAAAAGACAGTTCTAAGTGACAGTTATCTCTGGTTCCCGAGTTCAATCCTGAGTGAAAGCAGTTAGAAAAATATTAATCAGCACAACTCCTACCCCAGCTATGGTTAGCGGAATGAGAACAGGATACCACCGTGGAATAAATAAAGGGTTAGGTTCAATGTTCCGTGATGGCTCCCGAATACGACAAGAAAGTTCGAGGGGAAGGTTCCCGAGTCCGACAAAATATACCTGAAGAAGGCCGGAGGGTATATCGGCCGAAACGTTGTACAAATAACAATGAAGATGGGGACAATAGTCCGAATAATACTAATATATATATATGCAATTTTATTTTTTGTTCCGTTACGCGAATCAGACTTGAGCCGTTATGGGATGTCTGGAAAGTTGTTGAAGAAATATTGAGGAAACGAAAAGGTTGTCACATGATCCCGCTGACAAAGACATCGCTAAAAAACAACAAAAACACCCTTGCTCTATTTCGTGTGTTACCGGCAAGACGAAACACATGGAGGGATTTACTAAGTCGTTAGAGGGAAAAATTGTTCTCCTTTATAAATCCTCGCAAAAAAAACATCATTGACGAAGCACCTCCGTGCATCAAGAAATGTATTTTGCAATATATATATATATATATATATATATATATATATATATATATATATTGGCATTTCAGTCTCGGAAGACTATAATATACTTTTTGTGCCCCTGAAGTTACAGCGCCTCCGTGACCGTGAAGTCCAATGTTTGAAAAACATTCTCAACCACAGATGTCGCATGTGAAGGCTGTCCCTAAAGATGTTGATGTGCCGGTGCGGCAACAAAGCACCGTCACATCAATATATATATATATATATATATCTTCTATATATAAAAAAGAGTCTCGTGGAATCTCACGGTATGTACGTGTCGACATAAAACTCTGTTAATACAAGTCATTCAGATTTGAAATCTTGCATATACTTTAATATCCATCTAACCAAGAAGCGCACAAAATTATTGATCTTTGCTAATTAAGCGAGATGATTAATTAATTAAACAAAAATCTAATGATTTGTGGAACTCTTCATAATTCTTTATAACTAAGTACAGAAAGACTCGCAGTAGTTTAACTCACACACCCTATAATTGAACGTGTCCAAGTGAATATGATTCGCCGTACGACGCCTATAGTTTCGTGTCTTTTGACATTAAATGCCCGGCCTGGTCGAAAATCAAAATTTACTATTTTCGCCTGGACCGAGAAACCGCAAAAGTTTCTCTCTTGATTCCAGGGGACCATTTCCACCGACACCCTCTGATCCCCTTCCTGACTTAAAAGTGCATGACTAGGTTTATTGCTGGTGCCTTAAGCCGTCCGGAAAAAAGGGATACCAATGGAATTTTTTGCAATTCTTTACCAGATTTGCGGCTCATCTACATTAACCCACACACTCTACTATTGAACGTTTCCAGGTGAATATAGTTCGGCATACTTTGCCTTCAGTTTCAGCTACGCCGGGAACTAGAAGCCGAAAATTTTTATCTTGATTCCAGTGGGCTATCCCCCCAGCAAGCACCAGTACCCTGGCCTAAAAAGTACAGGACTGGGTTTATTGCCCGCTGCCTTAGGCCGTCCCGAAATGGGAATGCCAATGGAATTTTATGCAACTTCTAGACCCGACTTGCGGCTCCCGCACATTATATATATATATATATATATATATATATATATATATATATATATATATAATCAATGGTAATATTATGGTTTCACACTCATAACTTAAAGTTTCATGGTAATCCAATCATCAGATGAGATCAGTGGTTGAGATGTCAAAAACCAGTCGTGAAATGGTTGAGATGTTAAAAATCAAATCTTTTCTGCTTTATTAGCATTGGGCACCTTTCCATGCAAATACTTTTCTCATTTTTCATTCACTATTCATTATATATATATATATATATATATATATATATATATATATATATATATATATATTGCGAAATAAATTGAGAGAAATCGAGTAGTCCATTAATAAAAACTAAGGCGAATACGGAGATAAAGTCAACCTGATTTATCCCCGAGAAGACTTAGATGAAGAATTCACCACAACCGAATTCGGGCAGTATAGAAGATAAAAGATATATACAAGATAAGTATAATAAGAATAATAAAGAGGCATACAACAATATCACTTTATGCACAAAAATATACTGCTGCCCTGTTAGCTGGGGCTTTAGAATACACTAACTGCACTTCATCTTCAGCATAAAATGACCCAACAAGGGTTGACATGCCATAAAATCCAAACAACCGAAAATACACTGGCAGGGATCAGCGTTCAAATACCTGTTCTTTGATGTAATTGTCCATCAGGGTTTATACATCAATATTATGTTCCCTCTCCAGGGCAATATCACATAAAACATCCAAGTCTTTGCATTCATTAATAAGAACAGATGGACCTGAAGATGAAACCCCCAAAATACCCCCAAGACAACCCAAGTCAAACCAAAAAGACTCAACTCAGCCTATGAGAAAGTTTAGTTCGTTAGTCAGTTAAGTCCCGAGCGTTTTACTGGTCAGACATATAATGACTATTCTCTGCGCGTGTGATTATGGGTCTTGGGCAAATAAATGACATCATGTTTGAACTATACCTTTTTATTCATAAACATGAATTAACTGAAATGGAAGATGGACGAATACAAGACCCAAACCAATCCAAGTCAACCAAAGTCGACGAGTAAACCAGAGTGAACTCAATCTGGATAGTAGAAATAGACCCATGTAAGATAATAATTAAGAAAGGCTGTTTAACATAATCTTCTGTCTAGAATTGTATAATTTTTAGTTCATTTTGGTGCCGTTTTTAAATAATCACATACGGTGCGATAAATGAATGGATGCGAGGATGATGGGGGAAGATAACACACTTAAACTCTTGTTGGCCGTTGTGGAAAAGAATATACACCAAATTTTCTTTAACAATTTTGTATAACATTTATTATTATTTTGAGTATGAGTGGTAATTTTACAAGCATGTGGTTTAGAAGGTAAAACATCTTTACTAATCGGCTACCCTATCAGTGTGGGTTAGACGCTAACTGTATCTCCTGCAGAACAGTAAGACCCTACAAATGGGTATGACACTAAACTGATTATGGTAATGAGGCTGTAAATTAAGATCACCGAGGAGTATGAGGTACACATTCATTGCCAATACTTCCAGTTCCACACTGACCACGAGTAGGAGTACCTGTATCTATGAATCAAATAGTTCTGTCTGACAATTATTTACATTAGATATGAATACTTGATATCCTATAACATGTGCAAAAACGTAAGAAAGTACTCAAAAAGTAAAATGTACGTAATTCCCTAAACTACAAGCATAAAATAATACCGAACGGGTTGATATGCCGTTAAAATCAATCAATCATTCAATCTTTACAAATCGGCTAATACTAATCCGGGTACAATTATAATACCTTACT